>CM070091.1:11548876-11583876 GCA_036178185.1 Liparis tanakae
TTTCGGTCGGGATAAAGCGTTCATGGGAACCGCTCCGGGCGATATAAATAGCCAGTGTTCCTGTAAGGCTGCGCGTTAACGTTGAGGTGCCTGCATGACCGCAACAAGTGCACAGTGCGGCGAGCTGCGGCGCACACGGGCAGATGGCGCCCTGATCCGCGGCGCAGTTCAACGTCCCGCGAGAAAACACACGGTGTAATGTCGCTTCACCTTCGGGATGAGTCAAACAATAATTCAATCATTCGCCATTCAATTAATATTCAAAGAAGTAGCTATTTTAATATGTTTTCAATTCATGATAAGCAGAATATCCTAATTTAAAAATGTATAATATATTCCTTTCCAGTCCTGCATCGTTGCTCCCTTGCAGAGATATTAGCTTCTCTTAATTGCCTTATTTCTCAAGACCTTCTCTCCATGTATGAGGGCAACGTGTGGCAGTGGGGTGGATGTGCTATAGTTGTAGTTGGCACATGACTGCAACATTGTTCTCTCTGTGATCTTCCTGCTGGGTGTTTGAACCCGGCACGTTTACTTACACAGACGCACAATTCCACACACGTTTTGCCACTGACCCGACACATCTCTAACCATCATCTCTTGTTTATTTTCTCGCTGCCCCCGAAAGGAAGTGGAGTTTCCCCAGGAGCTGATAGACAGACTGTCCCACAGTGAAATCCACAGCATCAGCGACCTCCAGCGGCTACTGGACATTGACTCCGTAGGTAAATTCTGCCTCTTGATACTTTCATCAGCAGACATGTTTAATCCCGACGTCCCAGGTGGTGTACGTCACACTGCTATTGTCGCTGTGACAACACAGAGTAAAGGATGGTCACAAATAGCCTTCTTGGTAGTAGGCTACACCTAAATGCGGTATGGGAACTTTCTATATATATTGCAACATGTGCAGTCAAATAACTATTATGTAAATGTATACAAAGGTCATATCTAAAATAATATTTCTTGCCTTGCTGTCATGTAAACTGCAATATGCTCAGTACCATGGCTGGATGGATACATTCATTGAATCACTGGAACCACTGATAATAGTGTCAGCATTCACAGATCCACGATTAAAATAGCTGATGTTTGAATGGCGTTTAAAGTCAATAATATGTAGAGTCTCTGCCAATCTTGCAGGTTTATTGGATTTAGTGTTTCATGAAAGAACAGGGAATCCTGTTGTTTTGGCACATTGTGGCCCGTGAAATCAAGCCCTGACATGCATGATAAAGCAGTTACAGTGATGATAGGTGTGTTTACTGTACACATGTGACAAAGATGGACTTTCACTGGCAGTGTTTTGTTTTTGTTGTGCATAATCTTTCAGCTGCTGCAATAAATTGGCTTTATAGCAACCAGACCGCCACATATGTCGCCCTGTAAACAGAGACAGCGCCTCGCCGGTCAGGCTGGTTTCCTCAGCTTCAGGTTATTGGAGGTGATACTTCTTCCGCAGTGGGGGACTCGTCTGACTCAGGCTGCCCTGGATTAAGTTACAGGGGTGCACTGGAAGAAGCTGTTTGCCTTCACATGAGTCTCTATTCACACATACTTTGGCCGTATATCAAATTCAGGGCTCTCCCCGGAATATTTGTTGATGGAAAAAGGTGTTTACTAAATTTGCTTTAACAATCATGTCAGCAGCCTCAAATCAAAGCATGGTCAAGCAACATGTAAGGACTGGTCCTTCATTCAAGTATTCATCGGTACAACCACATGATTGATTTTCTGATGGATGCATCAATTAGGAAGACAAATAGCCCCACATCATTGGTGTGTTTTATTTATGAATTAACAATCAAACCAACCTGCACTCTACAGCAGTAATTGCCTCACTTTAGGTTGAGCCCCTGAATACTTCTCTGCTTTTGCTTCTAGCATGAGAAGAGGTGTTTATAATTGAATTAACATGTCTTTCTTCAAACACAGGAATGTTTTGCAGGGTAACAGTAGTAGGCTGATTATTATTACGAGGACATAAATCTGTCTGACGGCCCGCTTGGCGGCCCAGGCGAGCCCATTAAAAGACCTTTGACGCCAGCCAGAGGGGTATTTTCAGAGCTTTTGTTGCAGATGGCCAGGACAGTAAAGCTCCCAGTATAGGCGGAACTGTACAGAGCATAGCATGTCAACCGGGGAAGGAGAAAGGAAATGATTATATGAGGTGTTGGTTTAAACCTTTGATCATTGGTACCTGGAACATGTAACACGGACTGATGCTGTGTTTCATAGGTCGCACCGGGAACTCCTTGATTGTTTTGGATAAGTCACAATTACATTATTTGGTCATTACCTGAGCTCTCTGTCACTGGATAGATGACTTCATTATGTAGCCGTAAAGGATGCACGTGTGTCAGGATGCCTGGGGAGGCCTGCGGGGCGTCTCACGGCGGTGTGTTTCGTCTAGCGCTGCTTTGCTCAGTGCTTTGCTTTGTGCACACGTCCCGTCGGACGGCGTCTCCTGCTCTGACTGACAGACGAGATGACCCCGCTCGAGTCTGCAGATGGGCTGTCTAGCCCCTGAGGTGCTCCTCTCCTCGCTCGTCTTCCTCTTTAACCCTGTCTCCCCCTGGCCTGCCCGCTCTTATCTCTCAGTGAAGGACTTTGACAGAAAAGGGAACCTGACTCTTGGCGTGGGGTGGAGGTGGAGGTGGAGGTGGAGGTGGAGGAGGGTTCTGGAGGTTGTGTTCCTGGGCTGCACGTTGTTGTGTCGTCTGCTTTTCCGACGAGCTGGCACAGCGTCCCCTGTAGCCTTGAAAATAAATGTAGTGTGTTTCCTGCCTGCTTTCACACCTCGCCCATGTGACTCTAAAATAATACTTTCTTCTCCAACTCAGTCGTGTAACTGTTGACAATGAAGAAACAATGAGGAGAGACACACAGAGAGAATTATGGACGCACTTGTGAAAAGAAGTTGTCAACAAGTAGCGGGGAGGAAGAAAGAGCGGAGGAGGAGTAAAGGGAGGGGGCCGAGGCCCTCGGCTAATGGAGGGAGTCATTTGCGAGTCATGAAAGCCTGATTCATGGCGAGAGGCCGTCTCCTGTCCTGTTTTCTCTTGTCTCAGTTTCACGGCGCTCTCGGCACGCTCCTGCTTCTTACTCACCTGGAACCAACAGAGACGCTTTCCATCCCCGTCTCCCGTAACTTCTATCTCCACTCTATCTATTTTCTCTTCTGCGTCTTCCTGCCCGATCCCTCTGATTGTCTCCTCTCCCCGTGTTCCTCCTAACGGCAAAGGAAACACCCTCAGAAAGTCCTTTTATTGTGCTTGAGAAAGGGACTCGGCAGTCTATAAAGGACTTCTTTATTCTCTGCCTCCCTTTCTCCTGTCAGCCCTGACACAAACTGTCTCCAGTGGTCCCAGCGTGACGCCCTCCCTCACTCCAGTCCGTCTCTGAAAGGGGGGGGGATGAAGAGAGGGATAGGTGTGGTAGAGAGAGAGAGAGAGAGAGAGAGAGAGAGAGAGAGAGGAGGCACAGTGGGAGTTCTGTCAGTGACCCGCAGTGCTAAGTTGTCAGGTAGGAAAACTATCCAGCTGTCAAAATGAGTCCACCTGCAGTACAGACAGTGGAGGTGTGTTTGCACATATATGGAGGCTGTGTGTGACACATATAGGCCAAGTTCATGCTGCAGTCCACACTCCTCTTCTGTGGGCTTTGGGTTCTGGGTCGCTGGCCGTCTGACTGACGTCGTGACAGGCCGAGAAAGAATCCCTCCACTCTCGCCGAGCACCAGACCTGAAAAAGAGGAGGCGTTCGAAAGCAAATAAACAATCAATCCCAGGGGTGGAATGTGTGGAGGTAGAGGAAATCCCTTCAGACGGCTGGTGGGAGCACAAAGGAGCTGGGAGAAGTCGGTGTGTTGGCCTGTGGCGGAGCTTTGTTGTGCCGGTGTGCATTGGCTTTTAGCACGTTTCGGAGGATAATGAGAAGAGTTTGCGTAGTTGCGGGTGTGTCTTTATGTTAAGTGTACAGGTGTAGGATTGTGTCGGTCTGATGGGTCGGCTGTACCTACAGACAGGTAGACCCACCCACTTCGCAAACACTCTCAGACTCTGCTCTTTGGGAGAGGGCTGTGTCCCGAGAACAAGCTTTATCGCTTTATAGCCGCTCAGGCCCTCTTCTGTAATGCAACTTGTATTCTGGGTGGGGACCAAAACAAGCAGGTTTTATCAGATGGCCATGACTGTGAATACGCTGAGCTGGCTATATTGGTCTGGAGTTAAGGAGTCTCAAGGAGCATAACAAAACATTTACTTCTCCGAGCTGCCGAATGGCTGAAAAAGCAAACATTTTCAGGTAAATGAGCAACACCAAACCACCGATTAGGCGCAGGGGTAATGGCGGCTGAGTACCACCTGTTAAATGACCACTTTAGTCCCCAGTTTGTCTGTGAGAGCTGGTTGTTTTGGAGCGTGCTGACTCACCTGCGTCTAGAATCTTTATTCCTGCTGGGAAAGTTCAGCCAAATGAGTGAGTGAGTGAGGCTGACGCACAAAGCTCGCAATTACACTGAGGTTGGTGTAATGTGTGCTTCCTGCCTGGACCCCGGCTACTCTGGACTGTTTACTTCAATGTGTGACATCATCAGCAGTCCCCCTGCCAGCCATTAAACTGAAGGGAACCCTAAGCCCTCCAGGGAGTCAAAGCCTGTGCTACACACAGCACGAGAGGCCAGGAGGAAGTTACCATCTAATTATGGTCGTGTGACTAAGTAAACACATTGTTAGTTGTGGAAGAGGCATATAAAACATCAATAGCGGATCACATTCAGCCGTCTGCCGAGGCCCGGCACGCCACCCGCAGTAGTCAACACCGGGATCAACCGACTCATCGCCGGTTTATTGGTGGAATACGATGTTTGTGTTTGCTTCCTCTCTGTGTGTGACATTCATTAATGAGGCTGCCTTCTGTTTTCACGAGGTGCGGGAAACAATGTTATCGAGGAGCCCAAGCACCACAAGCACCACAACCACCAGAAGAACTACTCCCGTCATCCCGGTTACTACAACGACCTGAAGAGCTCCCAGCTCCACAGCCGGCGCAAGAGGAGCATCGGTAAGACTGAATGAATAGTGTACGCTTCACTGTGCAGCGCCGAGGTTGCATCATGATCGCATCTGGCGCTATATACTATACATCACTACTTGGCACATGCTATTACAGTGTAATAACGCCCCCAAAATAACCTCTATTTGAAATACTCCACCTGACATTTGAATTCCCAGGAGATGAAACTGATCACACACACATTTCAAACACAGCTAATAGGTAGTGGCTGTTATATGGCCTTTCTATGGATAAAAGGAACCCTAATGAAGACGTCTACCCCGTATTTATGGCAATCATGAGAAATGAGACTGCTGTGTGAGGTTGACGAGGACGTCTCACATGAAGCTTTTTAATTGGCCGTGGGCTTGCAGATCTAAGACGCACGCGTCAGGAGTGAAATATATCCTTGAGCGTGGAAATTCCAGGCATTCAGGGCTCGAGTTGCAGCTCGTCTGGGCTCTCAGTCAGATTTCTTCATAAAACGCCACGCGGTATGATATCTGATCGAGAAATAGAGAGTACCATGTCGTGTGCAAGTGTGTGTGTGTTGCGTGTTCGCCTCGGCCCTCGCACAAGCCCGGCATCTAAAGCCACACAGGATAAAGTGGCTGCTTGTATTTCATGTATGTGGCCATATCATAAGTGGATGATACATATACCAAGTTGGCAGCTGTCCACTAACGCCCTCATGTTCTGCACAGACACACATCATCTTTACGACCAACTCTTACTGTTCGCCCTCCGCCACATCTTTATGTTTAAGTGCCTGTCAGAGCATTGAATCTAACATGAATGCTTACTGCCTTCCTCTTTTCACTACGACCAACAGGGTCAAAGGCCATTATTAGATTTCCCACCGGCGGACATAAAGGTTTTCTGGCCTAGTAACGCTGCATTAACCCCAGTGAGGGCTCTGAACAAAGGAGCAGTCTCTTTCTGTCTCACCGACTTCATCCCAAAGCTCCTTAGCTGATATGAGATCAGCTTCTTGGATAGCTTGTCTTGGTAACAGCCTTAAAGGAGGTCTGGGTGTGATCCGAGGTAAGACCAACAGCTCCCACACCAATTGAGTCATCAAGGTAACGAGCAGCGGAAGAATGCACGAAGCAGCCGGGAGTGAAGAGGACGTGCATGTGGAAAATGTGTCACAGATCAGGCACGCTAACCCGGATGCTTCTCCTCCTCCCTGTCTTCCAGCAGAGGAGGCGGTCCCGGCGGTGTGTAAGACGCGGACGGTGATCTACGAGATCCCCAGGAGCCAGGTGGATCCCACGTCTGCCAACTTCCTGATATGGCCGCCCTGTGTGGAGGTGAAGCGCTGCACAGGCTGTTGCAACACCAGCAACATGCGCTGTCACCCCTCCCGCAAGCACCATCGCACCGTTAAGGTAAGACACACACACACACACACACACACACACACACAGAAACACACACTTCCCTAGAGGCATTGTGTAATATCATATTCTCCTAATTCATTCCACAAACACGCCCACTTCCACTCTCAAACCTCACCACATTCCCTCTCCCCAGGTGGGTAAATCATGTGAGAGGTAAGGTTGCGTTGACCTGCTTACCTTCACACTCCTCTACACCCTCTTTACTCCTCACCTCCTCTTCATTTCAATCCACAAGTCTCCTCTGAGCCTCCTTGGCCACTACCCAAATAGTGGCCACTTTACCTCCGCCGCCCCCCCCCCCCCACCCCTCTCTCATCATCACTCCATCCCGTGCTTGGCGAGGGGCCAAGGCGGCTGTGCCAGGAAGTGAAGGAGAGAAAAGGACAAGGAGGGAGGGTATAGTTGGCACCTTCAGCCAGGACATCTGTGGAAGGGTTGACCAGGGAGGGGATGCTCGACGCTCCCGCCAGACACAAGACGAAGAGAGAAAGAGCGAGGGAGAAACCGTTTCCTGTACCTTGAGAATGTCTCGGTGTCGTCGGTTACCGCGCAGCCATCCGCCCGCTCTCTGTTTGTTTGGCCCTTCGTCTTTTCTGGAAAAAGGGAGCCTGGAGTAGACGAGGCGGCAAAGAGAAAGAGCGAGTGATGGAAAGGGGGTTGCACTGTTCTCGGAGGCTCTTTGGCACGGCGAGCCTGAAAACACGTCCTTCTGTTCAGGATCAGAGGAGACACCGTGGCTGCAGCCCAGTCGTTTTTCTGCCGTATTTACACGACAGGCTGTTAGGTATGGCGGTTATGTGCTCTGTTCTGTAAGAGTACGAGACAAGCCGGGGATAAACAGGATAGCCTGGAACACTGTGACTGTGTTTGTGTTGTCTCTTTAATCACGGTGGTACCCGGCCATGGGCACTGGGACAGCAGGCTTGGTTTTAAAGACGCAGCCTCGATATACAGTACCTACAGAGTAATAACACAAATACCAGCCCCGCCTGTGACCTTTCCCCTGACTCAGGTCAGGAAGATTTCAGTATGAATGGGAGGACATTCTCCTCTTTTAGTCGTAGAGCAGACCGTAACGCGTTGTAGGGCGAGCACCGAGCGCACAGGGTTTCTGATCAGAGACGCTGACTCACAGTGCGGTGAGAGCTCTGATATGACCCACAAGCCGTCTGGCCGTCTGTCTGCGTGTCGGCCTCTTGGTCTTTGCCGAGGGCGGACCGAGAAAGACGGATGACAAAGGAGGAGATACCATACGTCTGCACATTCAGCTATTCCTGGAATGCCATGCGACGTTGTCCGTGTCCCCCTCCTGTGACACCGAGGACAGAATGAGCACACAGACGGACCGCCAGGCGGGGTTGGCGGGGATTGACGTTTTTTCCATGCGTTTCCAGTGGCGTCGTATCCCTGGAAAGGTCATTCGTCAGGGCTCGCTCCGGTCAGAAGACATTCACCACTTTGTGTGTGAGAAACATTGTCTTGTGCCAAGTTTTTTCTCTCTGTCTGTCCTCTGAGCGGTCGGTCTGAATAGGGGTCCAGTTCTTGCTTCTCCCTCCGTTTATAATCTAAAAGTGTCGCCTGGCCACCCTGTGCCGGACTTGTTCCCCTTCTGCTGGCCAAGGATGGGAAAATAACACATCTTGTGTGTTTCTTTCCATCTCACGCCACGACGCATTTGTCCGAATGCACTTTTATTTATTTATTTATTCCCCCTTTTCTGTTTCTGTCCCTCTTTCCTTTTTTCATGCAATGGACCCAAATAAAGAGCCCGGGTCTGTGCAGCCTCTTTACTGTACAAGCCTGTGCTGTTCAGTGGCAGGGTCATAAAAAAAGGCAACTTTAAATAGGACTAGTCTGAGGGTGGAAACGGGGCAGATATTAAAGTCAATCTCTTTCTTTCTCCACTCCTTTTATTATTTAGAATTTCTGTTGCACGTTGGTTATATATTTGGTTGTTTCTCTAAAATGCGAGTGTGCAGGTTGCATCACAGTTTTGGTCATCATGCTTTAACTTAGCAAAGATGAAGTAACGGTGTGAAGATCAGATGCATTGAGTGCAGGTTCAGTATGAAAAGAAGACAGGAACAGACAGGAGAGGCAAACAGAATTCTTAATGAGTTTTTATGTATTCAGGCTCGATCATCCCAGCATTCCTTTAGCTCCTCCCCCCCCCCCATCCCACCTCCTTTTGCACTTTCAGTGACACCGCATTCACTCCCTCTCTCCAGCATCTTGGCGCTCCCCTGTTCTTTTCCATCGAAGTGATTCCTTTTGGTGTTTTATCACTGGAGGCTGGCAGCACATGTCGGTGTTTGTGTGTCTGAGTATTCTGAGAGTTGTTCAAATCGAGATATGAAATGATGTGAAATTACATAGCAGGATTAGTTCTATAATTGGTCCCCTTTGGTTGTTAAGTCATACCCTCTCCTTTTTTCTTTACCTCCGTCTCTCGTATTTATTGTTCCTTCCTCCTCTCATCTTCCTCTCTGTCTGCTGCAGCTGTGGCAGCATTTCTGATTCAGTGCTTTTGGATCTGATGCTTGCTCATAAAACAACTGCAGATTTTGGATAGGCAGGCTCGTACAAGGTGTTTGTGTGTGTGTGTGTGTGTGTGTGTGTGTGTGTGTGTGTGTGTGTGTGTGTGTGTGTGAGATCTCGACGTGCATGGGCATTCTTTTGTCTCCGTATGTATGAATGTGTGTGAGCCTCTGTGTGTGTTCTTCCTATGGGGCTGATTAAACAGCCCATGAAACCGGCAAAGAATGGAGCCGTCACTCATTCGCTCACTCATTAACTCTTAAGGCTTCTGCGGTAGATTTGGGCTTTAACTTCATTCTTTTCTCCTCCCACATGAGCAGTGGTACAAGTACTGTACTTCAGGAAATCCAAAAGGTTAAACGAGGTGTTCACAGAGAGTTGGAATTATAGAAATAAATAATAGGGAGAAAGCGTGAACGAGCTGCTAATTATGATCTTCCCCCAAAGTAGGAAAAATATGCTAAACTACAGAATTCACGCTGTAAATAGTATTTGAATGTTCTTGTTTTCAAAATGAAGACAATTCCGATCTTGAACTAAACCTTTTCCTCGCTTCGTGAGTCGCTGTCATCAAATCATTCGGGTTTAACGATGCTAACAATGAAGCTCAGTTCCTCCCGTTCCGTTTGGTTTAGGAGCTGGACACTTCTGATGCTCCTCAAAGCACACGTACAAGTCTGTTGCAGAGAGGTCAGAGAGGGTTGTTGGCGCACATCTGTGTAAACCAGAGGAGATTGTTTTTGTGTGTGTGTGTGTGTGTGTGTGTGAAAGAGCGCTCTATGCTATGCTACATAAAGCCGCCCACCGCGGCGCAGGGACAAGGCCATTTGTGTGAAGCGGCAACAAGACGAAGACGGGCCGCGGAGTAATGAAGTGTTGATGGCTGCTGCATCAAAGTGGAGGCTGACGGAGGCCAGGCGGATGCAGCCACGGTGCTGAGTGTGGGGCTCCACACATCTCCCTGCACTAGCCCTGGCCCCGACCCCATCACACACACACACACCTACACCTACACACACACACACACACACTGGCAGTTCCCTCAGCGACCGTGGGTCCGATCCGGGTGTTGGGGGAAGCGGTAGCCCTGCGGTTGTGTGGGACCCTGACTTACGGGGTGTTTCATAAATAAAAGGCAGTGTGACGGTGATACAGTGAGCGTGATTTATGGTCGTCTGAGGGGTCCTGTGGATTACGTGAGGGCGGGGGGGGGACTGAGGGGCCCCCCTGTTTGAAGTCCTGTGCAGCTGTGAATTATTTTCCCTTTGATTCACTCAGCGCTTCTACTAGATGCAGAAGGGTGAGAGAGTTTGTGTGTGTGTGTGTGTGTGTGTGTGTATGGATGTGTGTGTTGTGCACGGCAGGGGTTGTGGGGCGGGTCAGAGACCATGGGAGCGTCCCGGCGAAGCCAGAAGCCAGAGAGTTTGGCTACTGCTGCAGCGGCTGGAATGCATCAGCGTGAGCAGGAAAAGTAGCAGCCGTATTTTAATCATATTTTTACTTCATTTCTGTATTTTCCTTCACTCCTCCTCTCCTGTCCTCCCTTTCGCTCTTCCCCTCTGACTTCATCCTCCCCCTTCAACTCTCTTCTCCACTCCACTCGGAGTCTGAGTGTCTGTTCTGTGAAATAGTTGTTCACTCCCTCCTCACTCTTTCTGTCTCTCTCCTGCCACTGAGCCGTGTCCCACTCTCTAATTTGACCCCTGTGCCAGTCTTTGCCGTTTACCGTATCGTTTATGCTCTCTTTCATTAAAGTCCTATTTACTCTTTCAAGTGCTCAGTGTTATGTCTTCCTCATCTGCAATTGTTCTTTAAAGACACGCAGGGGGGGGGGGGGGGGGGGGGGGGGCAACACATAAACGCAAAGATTACGCACCTCTGGATTCTTTGATATTTGATCTTGCGCGATGTTTTTTTTGCTCTCTGAAGGGAAAGGGAGGCACTTGATGAGGTCAGGGGCAGATAGATATTCACATCAGGTGTTACAGAAATATGTGTGTGTGGGAGAGAGAAGAGGGGAGAAAGTGGTGTGCCTTCCTAGCATTGGAGCCCTGTGAGTCACTCGATTGGCTTCCTCTGCTTTCCACACACCTGTGATAACCCCTTCCACCCTGCTTGTGTGTGTGTGTGTGTGTGTGTGTGTGTGTGTGTGTGGGCTTGAAGCAGAGGGTAGCAGGTTGTCTGATGTTCAGTGGTTTCTCTCTCTGCTTCCTACAATTCCTCTGGGTGTCTGTCTGATTCTAAAAGACGGACAGATGGAGGTACAGAAAGTTTCCCGACGTTCCCTCTTCCTCTTCCCTACCTTTCCTCCTCTCGCTCACAGTTGAAGCATCTCAACAAGAGCTCTTTGTTTGCAGGGCTACATGCTCGGCAAGTCTCCCTCCTGATAAATGAATTGCCACCCCGCTCTGCCTCTTTCCACCCCTCCGCTCTCCAAACACACACGTACACTCTTATTTTCTCGCGCTTGGTTCTGTCCCTGTTCCAGTTTACGATGGCCCGCGGTGCACGTTCACAACCCCGTTGTGTTTTCCTTGGAAAGACGGAGTAAAACTTTCCTCTCCATCATGCTCTCATCAGCGCTCCGTGCTCAGGGAATTCCCAATTAGTCCGACTGGGACAATCGGCTCCACACAGAGAGCCGCTGAGACACTGAGGACACGCTGAAGGGGGAGGGGGGGGGGGGGGCACTTCCCAGAGCCCCCGGCCTCACCCCAACCCTTTGGACTGGATATCATTCCACAGCCACTTCTCAGGACCCCGGACTTCTGGGGAGTTTAGATCGGTTTGATTTATACAAAGAGAGGCCCCTCTGCGTCGCATGGGGGTCTCTTTCTGATGTATGTTTTATTTGGGAAGTCGTTGACTCCGGCCGGGTAGGAAGCCGGTGTCCTTTGTGTGGCAAATAAGTGGCTTAAAATGGGAGATTAAATATGGATGTAGAGTGGAAGACTTGCAGGAGTGGAGATCGCCGTTTCTAAAGCGTCAACACGAGAAACAGGAAACGAGGCGGAAAGAGAGCGTGTTGACAAAGTGGGCAGAGCGGTGTTATAACACAATTATAGACATTCACGGACAAATATGAAAGTGTGAGTGTGCTTTTGTGTGTGTGTGTCCTGCAGAGAGTGTTTTTAGCCTGTGTGAGGGGCAAGGACACAATCCTACTGCTGGTTCTCTCTTCAAGGCTGTCAATAGCTGTTTGTTTGGCAAGAAGAGTTTGGGTTCCTCATAAGGATCAGCCTCAGTGAGAATGTCAGACAGTGATGACTCTTTTGGCCTCCGACTCGTTGCTTTCAAACCCTCCTCAGCTCAGAGCTTCAGCAGAGACAGCTGCATGTTTCATCTCCCAGTCAGATACTTTGATTAAATATTATCAGTCTTCTTGGAAGCGCATGTGTTTCTGTGTTACTGTCTGCACTTTGCTTCTATCTCTCCCGTCAGCTTCAGTGTAATAAAGTTCTCTCCGGTGAGTAAGCCAGAAACTAAACGTTAATAGGTAACATATGAATGTCATCTAATGCTAATCATGGTCAGTCCCTCCTCCCCTTCCTTAAATAACACCCTCTGTTTGCACACGCACGCACACACACACACACACACACACACACACACACACACACACACACACGCACGCACGCACACACACACACACACACACACACACACACACACACACACACACACTCACACACACACCACCGTTTCCTAATGAGACTGATGGTCCACCTTCCTGCTCTCAGTTCTTCCCTGTTCTGGCCCTTTCACCCGCCCTCTCTCTCTCTCCCCTTCTCTCTCCCTCTCTCTCTCTCTCTCTCTCTCTCTCTCTCTCTCTCTCTCTCTCTCTGTCAGAGCCCGATAACAGCAACCCAGACACCATTGTCCTCTGTTTGCTCACTGCATACCTTCTCTGCTTGCTTACCCTCTTTTCACTCCCTCTCTTCTTTCTCTTTCTCTTCTCTCCATGGAAAGAAACAGTTGCAAAAGAAGCAGCTGGTGAAACCACCGGCCCGTGATTTCTGTGTCAGCCTTCCCAGATGACCCTCCGCTCGTTGTCACAGCACTGACACGAGGCAGCTCAAGTTGTGTGAACGTCAACACGTTACTTTGTTTTATCAGACAGGGATTGGTATGTTCGTTCTCCTGCTTGACTAATTCACCCCGGAGAGCCGGCCTTGGCGCTGCGCCATCACAGGATAGAGGAAGAAAGCCTCTCATCAGTTTTGGCCCTCCGTCTGTGCATGTGTGAGCCTCATGCTGCCTGCAGAAACAGTGTTGTTCATAACACCAGAGAGGGCTGGGAGATTGTCGGCCAATATCCTCTCTCGTGCGGCGACCAGGAAGATGGGTGAAGCGGGGGATATTGTTTCCACGTGGCCCCCGGGCCCTCGGCGGTGGATGGGAAGGTTACCTGCCCTTGGCGCTCACATCAGAGAGGGAAGAGCATGTAGCCACCTCCCAGAGTTACACAACAAGATCATCATAACCTCCAAGCAACCTTCTGTATTCAGCTTTCATCTAAGCTTTAATCAACATAGCCTATTCATAACCCTCCGAGGATCGGTCCTTTTCATTACTAGCTGTTGGGTGGGAAGTGGAGGTCAGACCTGTTGTGTTAAACGGAGAGGGTGTTAGCTGGACTGAGGGATCAGAATTCCTGCATTACTTTTGTGTTTGTTACATCGGAAGGCTGATTTCTGGAGTTGTCCCGCCTAGATTAGACCACGTAAGCTGTATTGCTTGCATGCACATGTTAAGCAGCACTTTTCCGAACCTATGAAGAAGTATTAATGTGGTTTAAAACCTAGCCTGCATGTCAGAACAAGGCGAGGGAGTTTAGGGGTGTGTCTGTCTGGATGTGGATGCTCCATGCCGAGGAGGGGGGGGGGGGGTCCCAGCCTCTCTTCTCCTGCCAGGGTAAAGCTTCCCTGGGCTTTAGGGCGTGCACCGCTCCCCCCTACCCTCCATCTCTCCTCTCCCATTGTTTGAGCTTGCTTGGACAAGGTCATGTACTCCATTCAGTATTTACACACCTGATCAACAGCTCACAGAGCACACAGCGAGCGGAACCCAATGCATCAGCCTGGGAGGAATGCTGCCGTCACACTTCAAACACGGGGAGGCCGAGTGACGGCCGGCGTTTCTTTTTTTTTTTTATGAATCGGTTTATGAAAGAGTCATCAGTCACAGCGCTACGCCTCTTGATGTTTGCGGATGGGCAAAGAGCGTGTGCGTTTATTGATGACACAAGCACGGAGAAGAGTAATGACGGCGCTGGAGCCGGCGGAGCGGCTGACCTCTCCTCTCTTCCTCATCGCAGGTAGCGAAGGTGGAGTACGTGAAGAGGAGACCCAAGCTGAAAGAGGTCTTTGTGCGGTTAGAAGACCACCTGGAGTGTGTGTGCTCGTCACAGCATCATGCGGCGGAGCACTCGGATGCAGAAACAGGTAAATGAGACACTCAAACTCTCAGATTCTTACATAATCACACATAGTGTCCCAGCACTGATTTTGAGTTTGATGGCTGAGTCCCGCCCCCATCCGTGCATCATCATGCATCATTGTGTTCCTCGTTACTCATGTCTGTCTGATAGTCTCTCTTTCTCTCTCTCTCTCTTACTCTCTCTCTCCCTCTCTGGCTCTTTGGCTTTGCACTGGATGACCTCTTTCTCTGACTGCTTCCAAACAGACGGACACACCTGTGAGGTGGCCTGCTATTGCAAAACTGTAAAGCTTGTGTGTTTGTGCCTTGTTAGACGAGGATGTGTGTGTGCGCGTGCGTGTTTGTGTGTGTGTGTGTGTGTGAAAGTGTATGCATGCCTGTGTGTTCAGGGAGGGTGTCCAAAGGCTGCTTGGCATGCCAGCAGGTAAATCCACCAGAGCCTTGATCTGAAGCCTTTCTCTCCCTGGGAGCAGATAAGCGCTGATGTGTGCTGATAAGGCATCTGAAGTATTTATAGTGTGTTATATCTTTGCACCCTCCGCTTCTGTCCCAGGGCTGTTGTGCCTCTCTCTGTATCCCCTGCTTCTTGCTTTTAACCCTCCGTCCTATCCACCCTCTCCAACTTTGTGTTTTCAGGCCACCGTAGGGCTAAAGGTAAAAAAAGGAAACCTAAAAAGCTAAGGCCCAGCAAGGATTTATTGGCGACATAATAAAGTTGCACTCATTACCCAAAGTCCACTGAAGAGCTGTGAAGGGAACAGGTAGGACTTTAGCAATATGGCGCCCTCTCACCTTTTGGCACTGCAATCGCCCTATCAGGGCACAGGGTGGCCGGCCAATCACCATCACCAATCACATCACAGCCAATCAGTGTGAGAAGAGGGAGGGCTCAGGTGGACCCCGCTCTGTGCCGAATGCTGCATGCTGATTTTGAGGCCTCCTGAGCATGCACACCACATACAGTACATATGCTTTCTGTCACTGTGTCGTGCTTGTCGTGTGGTTGTGTGCACTTGTTTGGTTGTGTTATACAGTAACAGCCATTGTATGTCACTGTTTGTTTCACGGCTTAAAAAACACCCTATTTTGTTGTTGTTATTACCAAGTATTGTCTTCTCTCTAATCCCGTCTGTAACTAAAAGAGAGAGGATATTTAAAAAAAGAACCACACACGTTTTCTTGGTCTTTTTCACATGAAATTAATATTTTGACTGGACGCGATGATGTGCGGTCGGATCACTGTCTTTGAAATCTGAACAATCTTAATTCAGAACATTGTGGGTCTTGCGTGTGTTGTGCATGAGTTATGCAACTGGGCACAAAATGCAATAAATCATATTCTTATCATGATGAAACCCACGTGTTGTGTTTGTGTAACGGTGATATTAAACTCAGCTCTCTCTCTCTCTCTCCCCCAGTGGACGTGAGGTGAGACCAATCAGAACAAGGGACTTCAGCGTGGGAGGGGCCTAAGTAGTGGACGTCCCCAACAGGAGACCTGCTCTGTCCTCTTCCACACTGCCATGCAACTTTCGTTTCAAAAGGACAAACTTTTCTGTTAAGACGACAGACTGAAAAACAACAGACAAAAATTACTAAGATGCCAAAGGTGCTTTAAAAAAACTAACAGTAACTAGTGATGATGACTTCTTCTGTGGAACGCCAGAGAAGAAGACAAGAGAAGGACGGGGTAGCTCGGGCAAGGCAGACAGAGGCCGAAGGGAGATGATGAAAGGGATTTGTGTTGAACATTTTGAGACTTTGTTTGAACGAGACGCACAACAGAAGCAGCTATGAAACAGCTGACTCAGACCTTTGTGGGGATCCGGTGCTCAGACTCCAAAACAGCGGCGGATGACCTCCAGCTGGGCGACATAAAAGTGCCCTGCCCTGTTTAAATGACTCTTGCTTTCACAGGAAGACAGAAAGAGAGATAAAGGAAAACAATGGAAAGAGAGAGACAAATGGAAGTGTTTTTTTCTTCTAAAAACTCCATGGAGTATCAGACATTTTGAGTTTTTGCTCTGAGTAAAGAGGAGATCTTCTCTGAGACCCCCGGGGGTCGGTGATTTTGCCCACTTGCTATGTACAGTTAAATTTGAAAAGGAAGACGCGCCGCTACTTACAAACTATTTATGTGTGGACGTTTGCTTTCTGTCTCTTCCAGAACAAAAGAAAGAACAAAAAGATGTTTTAATAATTTTGGAGACATGCAAGAGTTCAGTGTGGTCCGGTTCTCTGTAACCATCAGTATCACAATCTCAACATCTTTTTATTTTTTGTTTTGTTAATGTTGTCATCAATGTTTCTTATTATATTACAGTATATCTGAATGATGTCAAGTCTTGTTTATGGTTTGGATATATGTGTGCAAGGAGGAGATATGAGAGTCAGTACAGGAAGATGCTTTATTTTTGTTATGAAATATATTAAGCTTACTTATATCCAAGCAGGAATTATGTTTATTTCTTTTGTTGTGGTTGAATGCCTGTATTTAATCCATTGGAAAAGATGCAAAAAATGAGGTGAAATAGTCGGGGGAGAAAAGTCTCCACTGCCCAGTCCATTATATTCACAACAACATGCATACAGCACATTAAAGTATGTTAATGCCAATCACACAACACATGTTAGAGCAACTGTAGTGTGCATGCACGCCAGAATGAGCCCTAATTTCTCTCCTACACGAGGCTCCTTTTCACTCTTAACACTGATAATGAAGATGCCCGCCTGCTCCGCTTTACTAGCACACATGTTGTTGCTGCAACTAGCAAAGTCCACCGTAAAGAGTGAATGAGCGAGCCGAGCAGATCGACGAGCGCATGAATGGGCTCCTTGTTTGGTTAGGCTTTACTCCTCTGTTGACAGGAGAGCAAATCTCTGATCTCCACCCTGTGAAGGTACTGGCACCTTAAGCAGCCACATACCATCAGGACGGATGATGATGATGATGATGATGATGATGATGATGATGATGATGATGATGATGATGATGAGTGCTCAGAGGTGGCCTGATGACAGTACAGTGCTGGCCTGAACCCACGCTTCAATGGAACAGAGCATGACTTACCTTGCCCTGTAACAGCGATGATGAATGTGTAACCGGGCCAACACACGACGAAAAAAAAAAAACGTCTTCCACTCCGTGTTCAAATGAGTAAGTCAGAGGCGAAATAGTGAGTCACTGCGAAGTGAGTCAAGTGAACGACAAACGAGAAAAGTTTAATTAGAACGTGGCAGATCACACACAGCCCATCTGTGAATTAACTATCAATCAGTTGACTGGTGCTATATTTATAAGGCTGATGTTTCATCACTGCTTACACTCACATCCATGTAAGATAGTGTTCTTAGCAAACCAGGGACCACGCTTTGAGATATTTGATTCAACAAAATGCCATTTCATTCAGCCTTTATTACTTTTCTTTTGGCCTTCCATTGGATAAAGACAGCAATAATCATAATTTATATATTTATGTTTTCAACAATAAATATATTTCTGCTTATGAAATTGTTCACTGAATGTTGAG
Organism: Liparis tanakae; assembly: GCA_036178185.1. Classification (NCBI taxonomy): domain Eukaryota; kingdom Metazoa; phylum Chordata; class Actinopteri; order Perciformes; family Liparidae; genus Liparis; species Liparis tanakae. Next base: position 11,566,842 of record CM070091.1, read on the forward strand.
TCCCATACTTTCTTTTGCTTTGTGTCTCAGGGATGGTATTTTAGGATACATTTTGGTATAGAACGATGTCATGCTCTAAATACAGAGACAGTGTAATGGACAAAAAGTGAGGTTATGGAAAGTAACAATTAAGTAAATCAGCAATATTAAACTATGGCAGGATGGAAAATAAATCTAGAGGTTAGAGAGACCACCCAGCACTTGCAAAAAATCCTTATCTGTTCCCTTAGTAGTGACAAACTTTATAGTAAACTTGATCCAACTCACTGTGTAACATGCACACATGTGAAAGATGATGTTATTTTAAAAGAATGGAGTCCACATGTGTCGGTGCAGCCGCAGGAGGCCGGACAGAAGCTGGATGTGAGGGTGGTGTATACAGGAAATGTGAGCTTTTCCAGGCTTGGAGGCTGAGCAGGAGCTGGGCTTTCCTCCAGGATCCACCAGCAGCAGACGGTAGGTACTGGGGGCTTTATTACTTTTCCCCAGCAGCTCTCCCTAATCCCAGTGCTATGGGACATGAAAGTCTCCCTCCTCTGAAGAAAGGCAAATTATAAAAGAGAGAAAGGATCAGAGAGACAGCAGCGCTACAAGCCAGTGGAACAGGGGAGGACGTGAATACAGATAAAAGGAAGAAGAGCAGAGGCTTGATGGATTTGATTGTTTTCATCTGACGTTCACGGCTTCATTCACGAGGACGACGCGAGGGCTGCAGGCTCGAGGAGTCGGCATAGTGTGTGCAGTGTGTTCAGGAAACAGAGAGCGATATGTCATGGTGGGGGAAGAGGGAGGAGGAGGATGGAGCATGGGGGAGAGAGGGGCGAACATACAGCGAGGAGTAAAAGTGCAAGGGGATGTATGGAGAGGAGTGAAAATGAAGGAAAGAGGGAGCGAAGTGGACTCCTCAGGAAGTGGGTAATCGGCACCACGGCGAGAGGGGGCAGACAGGGCAGCACTAAGTGGACATGCTTTCATAAACAATGCCAGAGGGGGACAAGGGGGCAGACAAGGTGTGAAGGAGGCTGCTGAATGGGCTCTGTGTGTGTGTGTGTGTGTGTGTGTGCAGGGGAACAATCAAAAGAGAGCTCTCCCAGTGTGAAACACGGACCACTGGAATTTTGTGATTTGACTACCCACAATGCACAGGGTCAGAGATCAGGGTCCAGGGGTCTTGTGGGGGTTGTTGCCGGGGGTTCAAAGTGGCGGAAGCTTTCATCACCTTCCGCCATTTCTATGTTTACTGTAAATATATTGTACTTTTGGTCAGTTTGATGTTTTTACATGATTGGATATAAAACGCGACCTGATTGACAGAAGCTGATCGTTTGCAGACCCTCAGAAGCAGCGTCCACTACTTCCTCCCCACATCACCGTTCTCGTAACCTTTGCTTCATTACTTACACCCCTCTCCTCCCTCTATCATCCTCCCTTTCCTCTTGCCCTCCACGTCGCCCTGTTATGTTTCTCCTCCCGGCCCCAACCTGTGGCCTCTGGGTTTTGAGGAAAGGCAGAGGACGCCTTTGAAGATGCCGACAGCCGAGTTTGTCCGGGGCCACGGGCATGAATGCACGTCTTTGTCCGCCGCTCTCTCGCGTCTTCATATCCTGCCCCCCCCCCCGCTACACTCCTCATCCTCCCCGTGCCCCCCCCCCCCCCTAAAAACTTACACGGACACGCTCATGCCCTCGCTGGGGGCCCCCGTCGCACAAATGACCCCGCTAATTATGTATTTAAGGTATTTGGCTCCTGTGAAAACAGCTTTGGGTTAGCGGTGGAAGGCGGTGGAAGGCGGTGGGGGCGGTTGGGTGGGGGGGGGGGGGGGGTGTGCAGGGACTTGGGGTGGTCCACGGTCTCATGGCTATCATTACTGCCCAGCGTTTTATGTAAACAGTGGATTAGGCCGGCGAGGGTTGATTGAGGAGAGGATTGGAGGAGGTGGTGGTGGTGGTGGGCTTCGCCACAGGGGTAGGTGAGCGGGTCCCTTCTGAGTTTGGGTTTCTGGTTTCACCCCTGGGTGGCAGCCCCTGAGAAATGTTTTACTCGTGTGCACACACACAAATCTCACCTCACTCAGGTAATGGTTTATTAGCAACAAAGGAGATGGAACACATTCATACTTGTTATGGTGTTCTTTTCTCCTATGAAAATTCCTGTCTCTAAAATTTCTGGGTTCATTTAAAAAAAACAAAAAACATTTTACTTCCTCCTTGCCTGCAGGCCCAATTTCAAGGTAATGAATCACAGAACACGAGATGATGCGGCTCCATGTTTGTCCCTGGTAATGTTCACCTCATTCATTTCTGATTTCAATCTCTCCTTTCTCCCACCACATGTTGCTCTTCTTCTCTCTCTTTGTTAAAATGCTCTGTCACAGTCCCATCACCTGTCAGGTGTGTGGGCCACAGGGAAGGACGGGGCTCCCCCCAAAACACTGCTCTGAAACCCGACCTCTTGGTTTTGACTCTCCCAGGGGAAGGAGCTGTCTGATAGTCCTGATAACCCTGAGATGGACAGCAGCCTGCTCCGCAGCCCAGCAGCTTCCCATGCTGACACAGGACCCCTCTCTCCCCGCTTCAGCACCAGCGCTCGGTGTCTACAACACGTACCATATTCTTTTACTTCCTCTCATTGAGGGTGTGATGTTTTGAACAAAAGACAAGGCACGCAGCCAACCAATGCAAACTCATTCAACCCGGTGCACACAGGTTTTATTTTGAAAGTTAAATCGGTCTTCATCTCATGTCATTGACTGTGCCAGAGTCTGAGGAGGTGGGAAGAAAGCAACCTGGAAATATTACCAACGTATCTATCTGTTCTTAACGTGTGCTATGTGGGTGAAGGGAGCCGAGCAGGGCCTCTATGAGGTCTTGTTAAATGAGGGAGTGAGGGAGGGTGTGGCAGAGGAACTACTGAGAGTGTGGAGCTGTCTGGAGGGAGATAAGTCACCATCTAATGGGAGCTGAAGTTTGTATGTGTTGTAATTACAAAGAGAGATGCATGGAGCTATTGCATTACTGTGTGTGTGTGTGTGTGTGTTTTCCGATGGGAGGGCAGCTAAGGAAGCCAGTTTCCTTTTGCGCATCAAATATATCAAAAGTCTACAATTAGAAAGAAGGAGTGAGCTGTGTTTGGTTTGTGGGGAGAGGAAGAAAGCTTGGAATGTGTCACAGTGAGGAATGAGGAGTGTGTGCACGTGTGTGTGCTTGTGTGCGCGTGTGTGCACGTTTATACGTGTGAGGTCGGGAGTAGCCGGCCAAGCCAACATTCTTGGGCAGCAGTATTATCAACTGTGGTTGAACCATTATCAGTGTTTACTTTGATCCAACCTCCATCAGAGGAGTAATGGACTCAGATGAACTCTGCCTCCTTTTCATCTCAGCGAGTCTCATCTCCAGCGCGGTGACGTCCAAGACGTTCTCTACCTCATTATTTTCAACACAAGAAGGACTGGAGAGCTCAAAGGAGGCTTCGTTAACATGCTGACTAAGTGTGTGTGTGTGTGTGTGTGTGTGTGTGTGTGTGTGTGACACACTGCTTCTGTGTATATAGGCTGTTGAACCTTCTCCGAAGTGAGTCAAACACAGAGGACTTCCACTCTTCTCTGTCCCATAATGCAGTGAGATAAGACCACCTAGTTTACTAACACTATGAAACACACACATGGCTGTGCACCCACGTTTACTTTCAGAGTGTGGGAATGAGTGGAGAAGAAGCCAAACAGCTCTCTGTTTGATGGGGGTATGATGAACGCTTCACAGAACAGGCATCAAACTGTTCACACCTGGTGGCAGGTGGCAGACGCACCTGGAAATGGACCTGGACACACACACACACACACACACACACACACATACAAGGTCCTACAGGTGTGACTAAAAACATAAATTAAGGCTCTTTTACAACCTAATCAGTATAACTACGTATGTAATTTCGTTGTTAAATTATGGAAAGAAAGTATAACATACAAAACTGCTCTTCACTTCCTCTGAAGCATTAAAAATCAGTCAAATCAATAATGCAATAATGTCTGTGTTTGCTTTGGAGGACGATGAGCAACACAGTGGAACCCTCTATTCACTTGGAAAGACACCAATGCTGAGATATTCCTGGAGGGAGGACTTTAATAATTAAAAGTACAATTGACATTTTATTATCGTTTGAAACAACCTTTAAGTTCAGGAAGATGACGGAGCTACTGCATCAGAGATCGACCCTCTGACCGCCTCAGCATCTTTCCCTCGGTGGGACAAACCTTCCTGACCTCTGGCTACTGGCTGCAGACCTCCTCCTCCATCCCCTTACAGCTTACAGCCTGTGAGTGTTTCTGTGGAGGCGTCTACTCTCTCCCTCCCTCCCTGAGGCTGAGCGGCAGGACGAGGAGGCTTCTGAGGGAAGGTCCCGACCGAGGCGGAGGAGGAAAAGACTGTGGACTGATCTCTGACAGCCTCGTTTGTTCTTTGTGTCGCTTCTCGCTAGAGTTTCTCTTTAAACTATCCGTGAGTGACTTCATGTTGCTCTTCTTTTGCTCCAAACTCTTCTCCTCAACCTCCTTTTCCTAGTAGCGCTACTTTTGTTATACTTTGACATCTTCACAGTTTATTTTCCCCCCATTTCTTCTTGCTAGGTAAGATGATGTCATTGTGGGCGGACACACATGCATGCGCAGTTCCCCACTAACCTCACTGCTTTATATTCAGTGGTTTTCAACTGACCTGAATATCTCCGACATGACTTTCACCAAAGCTAATAACAGCAACAGGATAACTGCTACCAGCTCTGCTGGAAGTTGCCTGGCAAAGTTATTGTTGCAGGATGAGAAACAGGCCCAGCCGTGGTCGGGGAACTCAGTGACCTGCATGCCAGTTTGACTGCACCGTTTATGAGTTTAATTCAGGTTCAGAACCCCTTCTCCCCCCCCCCCCCCCATACACACCCCTCTGTCTTTCCCTCTCCCTCTTTAACTCGCTTTCCATGAGCTAAGCAGCATGCGAACACCTGCTCCTTTAAATGACACTCGTTGTCGTGCAGAGCTGGAGGTGTAAATCATTGTGCGAGGCAGCCGTGCGTGTTCACTGAAACCCAAATGACTGCAACCTCCGACCCGCTAACGGAGAAAGGCCGGCAAAAGAGAAACATGCGCTCAGCGTCCAGGAATTCACCTTTCACTCCCCCCTTCTTTACTCAAGCTCGACACAACAGCAGACGCTCCAGCTATCGAAGCTGCTCCACGTCGTCTTCGCTACGGCGCTGCAGTGTGTGTGTGTCTGTGTGTGTGTGTGTGTGTGTGTGTGTGTGTGTCCCGCTGGAAGAACTCTGGACGAGGTTGAGTCTGCAGTCAGACTCGTGGGCACAGCGGCGCTTTGAGCTGGATCATAATTGTATGCATGCTAACATGCTGAGGTTCACCAGATCATTTGCAAATAACCACTCAACTCAGAGTACAGCCGAGCAGAACGGGAATGTCGCTAGTAAGTCAGGAACCAAGGCTTGGGATGAATAGATATTTAAATATGATGATGGTGCTGGAGGAGAAGAAAGGAGATCACCAAAGTCATCGAGGTTCATCCTCTGGGGAACACACATGTTTCATGCCGACCTGATGTTGTCGCCAACCAACAGACTCTCTTGTCTTTCCTGCCGCTATAGTTGCTTTATTCAGAAATAACCGGATGAAATCAAAATAATGTGAAAGTGGAAATAGTAGAAACATATAGTCGGATAAACAATGTAGTGTTTTTTTGTAGCATTTTATTTTTTATGTAAAATGTTAAGAAAACCAGAACAAGTTTGTTGGTGAGAAACGACTAAAGCATTGGTTGTGAACGTTTATTTAGTTTTATAACTACAAACAAATTATTTGTGTAGACTTCTTTAAATTGGAAAAACTGATCAAAATAAAGTAATTATGTGATTTATATTGTGGCAGACCAGGGGGAAAACCCGAGCAAACAGCGCATCGGAGGCGGATCCCAAAGCTCAGGTTGGGGGAAGTGATCCACGGGACGTACTTCCCAGTACAGGTGCTACAGCCAATTGGCACCTGGGAGTGGTCACACCTGCAGCCCGTCAGCTAACGAGGGAACGGAGAGTATATCTTCCCTCCACTGGAAGCCATTGGGGAGAGAGCTGCCTGAATAGGAAAGGAGAAGGAGCGTGGAACCTCAGGAGAGGAGTTGCGACAGACCAGAGGTAACTGGACCCTCTCACCTCTCTCCTCTGCTCTGCCCATCCAGGAGATACCCACCCGTCTCACAGAAGGTGTGAGACTGAAGACCAAAGACCCCGACCGGGAAGAATCCTTTGTTTCCATTAGATGCCCATTCCCCCTTTTTCCTACACGTTTTATTAAAAGACCCTTTATTTTTGCACTGCGTCTCTGAGTCTCCTGATTTTATTCCGAATCTCACCTCCACATCCCCCGGGTTGCCACATTTGGTGGAGAATGCGGGCACGGCGATCTATCGCTAGAGATTCTGAATAAAATAGGTACTCAGAGTCCCGCAGTGCTATGGAGGACGCCCTAGCACAGCTCGTGCAGATGCAAACCCAGCAGGCACAGAGCCTAAGAGCATTTCAGGATGCTATGACAACTCTGGGTCAGCACCTGATGAGACCGGAGAGGCCGACGGAACCCAGTAAAGTGCTCACCAAGCAGACGGCCGATGATGACATTGAAGCCTACCTAAGTGTTTTTGAGAGAACGGCAGAGAGAGAGAGGTGGCCTCCAGCAGAGTGGGCGGGCTACTAGCCCGTTTTTAACAGGTGATGCACAAAAGGCCTGTCAGGACCTCGGCCCCTCCAAGTAAATAATTATGATGTGTTAAAAGCCACCATCTTAGCCCATTATGGACACAACCTCCAGACCAGGGCCCAACAGTTCCACTCCTGGACATATGACGCTACTGCCCCGTGCGGCCGCAGGTTGCAACCCTGATGCGACTGACACGCAGTTGGTTAACCACGGAGCCGGACCTTCAGCCCTGGACCGAGTTGTGATGGACCATTGTGTTAGAGCACTACCCAGGGATGCCAAACTACATGCCTCCCAAAGCAGCCCAAAGACGGTGGATGATCTAGTAGATGTATTGGAAAACCACCAGGTCACCGTGGAGCTGATGCGGAGCAGTCGACACGAGGGAAACAATCCCAGGTGGACTAAGGACCCGTGACACCCCGCCGCTCCTCCGCCAGATTCCAAAGGTGGGACAGGTTCGACCGCCGCCCCAGCGTCGACCCCTCGTGAATCCGGACCGCCGAAAGTGCTTCAACTGTGGTCAAGAGGGCCACTTGGCTTTGAATTGTCCGGTGAATGACGTCTTGATGCCGACGGCAGGCTCATCTGATCCACAACAGGAGAGCGGCAGCTACCTAACCACTTGCTGGGCCCATGAGGGTGCAAGGGCCCCAAAACTTCCCGTCAGAATAGGCGACGAGGATGCAGAAGCCCTACTGGACTCGGGGAGTGCTGTCACGCTCTTACGACCCGGGCTGACAACTGGCCCCCGGGGGCCCCCTATCCCAGTCTCCTGTGTCCATGGGGATTCGAGGAATTATCCCACCACCCACATTAAGGTTCAGACCACAAGGGGAACTTTTGAAGTCATGGCGGGAGTGGTAGAAAATTTGCCAGTACCAATGCTGATTGGTCGAGACTGCCCCATATTCTGGCGGCTGTGGGCCAATAGGATGACCAGCAACAGGAGAAAACCTAAAAACAGACCTCGGAGCACCCAGAATACCAAGTTGCTACATGCTTGTGCAGCACCATCTAGCCCGACTGGTTCATCAGCAGAGCAGACGGACGAGAAGCCCGGCCCCAGCAGAGGCCCCAGCAAGGGAAGACCCACCACCGACTGAGGCCTCATCAACAAGTGTTTTCTGAGTTCCCCTGGCGAAGAGGAAAATGCCGTCAGCCCAGGACAGTTTGGGACTGCACAGTTGGAAGACCCCAACCTTGAACAAGCCAGACAGAACCTGACTGTGATCGAGGGACTCCTGCAGAAGGGGTGAGTGTTATCCTTCCCCATTTTTCAGTGAAGAATGGACTCCTGTATAGGGTAGCTAAGCTTAGGGGAACTCGTTGTTGGTCCCTAAACGCTATGTGCCAAAAGTGTTGTACTTGGCCCATTCACACCTGTTGGGAGCTCATCTGGGAGTAGAAAACCTATGACAGAATCCTGGGCCGCTTCTACTGGCCAGGCGTGAAGAGGGCTGTCCAGGATTACTGCAGAAGCTGCCGGGAGTGCCAGAAGACCGCGCCAAGGTACAATATCACAATCCCTTGCTCCGTTACCTTTAATTGATGTTCCTTCAGAGAGTGGCCATGGATATTGTCGGACCCCTGCCGAAGTCCAGTAGGGGACATCGTTACATCCTGGTCATCATGGACTATGCTACCCAGAGGCAGTCCCGTTACGCACCGCAAGTGCTAAGGCGGTCGCCAAAGAACTATTCCTTCTGTGTAGTCGAGTAGGCATAGTAAAAGAGGTCCTTACGGACCAGGGAACCTGCTTCATGTCCCGGGTAATGAAGGAGATGTGCAAGTTGTTGAAGGTGAGCCAAATAAGAACCTCAGTGTACCACCCGCAGACGGATGGCCTGGTAGAACGTTTCAATAAGACCCTAAAACAAATGTTGCGAAAGACTATTGATGCCGATGGAAAAAAACTGGGACCAATTAATCCCCTTTGTCTTGTTTTCAATCCGAGAAGTTCCCCAAGCTTCCACAGGGTTTTCGCCGTTTGAGCTGCTGTACGGACGGAAACCCAGAGGCCTGCTGGATCTGGCTAAAGAAGCTTGGGAACAACAGCCATCACCCCACCGCTCTATGATTGAGTACGTGGACCAGATGCAAGACAGGATGGGTAAATTATGGCCTATAGTGCGGGAGCATATGCAGCAAGCGCATCGGGCTCAAGCCCGAATCTATAACCGAAAAGCTCAAGTGCGGGAGTTCCAGCCCGGAGAGTTTGTACTGGTCCTGGTGCCAGCGGCGAATGCAAGTTCCTTGCCAAGTGGCATGGGCCCTATGAAGTGGTCGAAAAGGTGAGCGAGGTCAACTACAAGGTGAGACAACCTGGGAGAAGAACCCTGCCAACTTTATCACATTAATCTGCTGAAGAAATGGCACGCCCCTGACTGTGTTCCGCTAACAACATTCACTGTCAGTCCCCGATCCTGTTGCTTCACAGGTACCTCTAGGCCCCCAGTTGGGGCCGGTCCACCGCAAGACATGTTCGAGCTAACCAGTCAATTCCAAGATGTGTTCTCCGACCTTCGGGCGCACCCATGTCATCCAACATGACATAATCACCGAGCCAGGAAAGAAGGTGAGGCTGCGGCCCTATCGCATCCCAGAGGCAAAGAGGAAGACCATCCAAGAAGAGATGAGAAAGATGTTGGAAATGGGAATTATTGAGGAATCTCATGGTGCCTGGTCAAGCCCCATTGTGCTAATCCCCAAACCGGACGGCACTGAGAGATTCTGCAACGATTTTAGGAAAGTAAATGAAATCTCAAAATTTGATGCCTACCCTATGCCGAGAGTGGATGAGTTGATTGAGCAACTAGGCCCAGCCCGCTTTGTGTCCACTCTTGACCTCACCAAGGGTTACTGGCAGGTTCCCCTCACAGAAAGAGCCAAGGAAAAGACAGCATTTTCTACGGAGGGCCTGTACCACTATAAAGTCCTGCCCTTCGGAGTCCATGGAGCACCAGCCACCTTCCAGAGGATGATGGATCAGGTACTCCGACCTCATCGTGAGTATGCAGCGGCCTACTTGGGCGATGTAGTAATTCACAGTCCCGACTGGACCTCCCATGTAAGCCAGTTGAGAGCTGTCTTGGGAAGTCTCTGGCAAGCTGGCCTGACTGCCAATCCCAAAAAGTGCCACCTGGGTCTAGAAGAGGCACAGTACCTTGGCTACACAATTGGGAGAGGCGTCGTGAGACCCCAACTCAGGAAGGTGGAAGCCATTACCACCTGGCGAAGCCAGCACTAAACGGCAAGTTAAAACGTTCCTGGGACTGGTGGGATATTATCAGTGTTTTATCCCTCACTTTGCTACCATTGCAGCCCCCCTACACGAAATGACAAAGAGCCACCCGCACCATGTACTCTGGAGTGCTGAAGCAGACAAAGCCTTTGAAACCCTTCAGAAAGCCTTGTGCACCGAGCCGGTCCTAAGTACACCAAGCTTTGGGGATACTTTCGGTGTCCATGCAGATGCCTCGGGATCAGGGGTTGGAGCTGTGCTGTCCCAGGTGAAGGGAGGGGAGGAACACCCAGTGACGTACATTAGCCGTAAGTTTCTAAAACATGAAAGGAACTATTCGACTGTGGAGAAAGAATGTCTAGCAATTAAATGGGCTAACCAAGCTACGATATTACCTCCTCGGCAGAAAGTTCACCTTGATAACGGATCATGCACCATTAAGGTGGATGTCAACGCCAAGGACACTAATGCCGGTTACACGCTGGTTTTTGGAGTTGCAAAACTTTAATTTTTCTGTTGAGCACAGGTCCGGAAAAGCCCATGGAAATGCAGATGCCCTGTCAAGGAGAAATGAATGCTGTTTGGTTGGCGCTCGGCCGGCACCTGGAGCTAGTGGAGGAGGTGTGTGGCAGACCAGGGGGAAAACCCGAGCAAACAGCGCATCGGAGGCGGATCCCAAAGCTCAGGTTGGGGGAAGTGATCCACGGGACGTACTTCCCAGTACAGGTGCTACAGCCAATTGGCACCTGGGAGTGGTCACACCTGCAGCCCGTCAGCTAACGAGGGAACGGAGAGTATATCTTCCCTCCACTGGAAGCCATCGGGGAGAGAGCTGCCTGAATAGGAAAGGAGAAGGAGCGTGGAACCTCAGGAGAGGAGTCGCGACAGACCAGAGGTAACTGGACCCTCTCACCTCTCTCCTCTGCTCTGCCCATCCAGGAGATACCAACCGTCTCACAGAAGGTGTGAGACTAAAGACCCCGACCAGGAAGAATCCTTTGTTTCCATTAGATGCCCATTCCCCCTTTTTCCTACACGTTTTATTAAAAGACCCTTTATTTTTGCACTGCGTCTCTGAGTCTCCTGATTTTATTCCGAATCTCACCTCCACATCCCCCGGGTTGCCACAATATGAACAGACAGACAGACAGAGAGAGAGACACACACACACACACAGACAGCTTACCCCTCCCCCCCCCCCCCCACGCACACACACACATATCAGTTGATACTCTCCTCTCTGTGGAGTTGTTGGCCGACAATAGGAAGTACATGAGCGAGTCCGTGTGTGGTGACATGTGCACGTGACTGTGTGTGTGTTCACAGAGTATGTATGTTATGCTGTGAACAAGTGCCGAGCAGCGGGGGGGGGGGGGAGGCGGTCTCTATAAAGAGCTCGGTAATCCCGGCCGTGCGGCAGGGAGCCCATTCTCATCTTTGTATCCACGGACACTCACACAGAGAGAAAAATGCTTTGTCATCATTCATTCTTTGTCATCCTGCTCTATTGTCACACTGCTAATAAACTCTCCCCCCTTTTTCTAAACTGGACCTTGAATCGAAAGTGGAGTGCTCGGCCATCAGATGGAGTTTCATTCATTAAAACTGAGCTATAGTGTGCTGAGTGTTGGACATTTTACAAATGTTTTACAGTGATGCTTTTTTTTAAGGGATTAAAATGTGCTAATAAATAATAACAGTTAATACATTCCAGTAACTGAAATCAGTGATTCTGTAGGTTTGATATCAAGATGACATTGCGGCTAATGTTACGGCACTTATTGATTGTCTAAATGCCTCCAACACAGGCTGGCTGCTCTTTTAACCAGAAAGGTGTGTTTTTTTTACAAGATACAGTATAGGTGAAATGTGGGGAGTCTCTGGAGGTGGTTAAAGACATCATTGTGATGGAGGTGTGCTGAGGGACTGATGTAAAGTAATGAGTTATGTAACCAAACATGTTGCTGCTAAATAATTAGTAAAGTAATGTATTGTACTCTCCAGGGAGTCATATTTAATGAGTAATTGATGGAAGTCACTTACCCTGCAGTAGTGTTGTGCTGTGATGCTGTTGCCACCATACAGTAGCTCAAGAAGACGAAGAGTGCTCAGATGGAAAGTATAGAATGGATTAAATATGAATAAATATTCAAGAAAGCGAATAAAAAAATGGTGCACTTTCATGTGACACACATTTATCATTAAATATAAGACAAAAGTGTGATAAAGTGAGCTTATTCCTAATGTAATAAAGCTCCTATCATAACGTTTACTAATGACACGACACTGAGAAAATGATGGATAATGGGATAAGATGGAGTTTCTAATTGTGTTAAAAAAAATGTAATGCGGCCTTTGGGATTATATATGGAATGCACATTGTAAAATACCTAACCCGGACACTTCACACCACCTCTCTTGCCTCCACATGCTCATATGTAGCCTGTTTAAAGCAGCAAACATGCCCTTTAGGATGTAAGCATTCTTACAAATTTGATATGTAATGTATAGTATTTAAAAAACTGTATTTTTGCACCATTTCAAAAGACTGAATCAGAGGTGCAGTGAACATTGTTGTTGTAATAACCCAACAACAGGGATTAAGTAATTGCGGTGAGAGAAATGCCTCCGGGTGTATTCTGAGAAGTGCGAGACCGCTGATAATGTCATTCGTTTTTTTTCTTCTACGTCCTGATATAATTAGACCCGTATTCTTTTATTACCAAGCCTCTAATGAGATCACTCCCCACCACAAGTAAAAGCAGCAGCTTTGTCTCTGCGCACAACAGCATCAGCCCGTTCAAAGTCCCATTAAAAACAGATTGTGCTGTTGCTCAGCCTGACTCCTGAATCCCATTAGAAAACCCCCGCTGAAGTAAAACAGTCATTAGGTGAGTGAATCAGCTTCAGGAATTAACTCTCTCTCCCACTGCCAGTCATTGTGTTTATCGCGCTGTTGAAAAAAAGGAGCCCTCTGGGGCACAAAGTTCCTCACTGATGTCATGTTTTGGTTTACCTGCAGTCCCGCGGGCAGGAAGTGAGAAACAGCATTTAGATGAAGTGTGATAGGAAAACAGGAAGTTGAAGTAAAATAAACAGCGTTTTGGGGCAGATAGCTAAATTCCCTCAAGCCCACACAGTTCCAACAAGGGACTTCATTGTAGCAGAGGCCTTTTGATTAAACAGAGAATAACACCAAAGGTTCCCAAACTAGGATTACTTTGGTGATCACTGTGCTTGTGTGGTACACAGTAATTGTGTTTATTTAAAAGATTGAATCTCATTAGCTCAACATGTAAATGTGGCATGTGAAACAGAACCAACATAACTATATACTGCCCATGTTTACATACCTGAAAAGAGCTTAACCCCTTTCCTCTGTCTAATTGAACCTCACATTTAGTTGGGTAAAAAAACCCGCTTTGCTGGCCCAATCCAGTATGTTTTATATACCCGATCGTTCTCAAAGTTCAACATTTTTAATGGAGCTGAAACTAAATAATGCTCCCTTTTAACACTCGAGTTTTCCTTTCCCCACCGCCCGTATCAAAGAGCTGGCCTGATTCTGTCGGCGCTGTCAATGCTTCAAAGGCCGTGTTTCAGAGCGGGGCTCTATGACGTCCAGTGGCAGTGTTTCAAATCACCTCTGGTGCAGTAGATATAAAGATAGCATTCATCTATTGACTGCTTTATGTTCCCACTGTGGCACAGATAACTACCTTACTGTCCCGGGACAACAGGGCCTGTGTGGACCTTTGTTGCTCCTATGCCAGTGGCGCAAGTGTGCATTACAGCTCTAAGTTCATCCGAGACATCGACCGCTGAAGGGCTGGTGTGCACATGAGAGTCGGGGATCGACAACGATCGTATGTTTGCCCCAGAGAAACCAATACTGCAACAGGAAAATGCTAATGTGTTTGATAATTTGAGGATGTGACATGCTTGAGAGCCACTTAGGACAATGGCACTTTTTATTTTTTGAAGACAGAGCTTGTCACTACACCTGCTATGTAAGGATATGTAAGTGGAGAGGAGGATGAGAAAGAGGTTAAGCGAGAGAGCGTGAGAGAGGGAAAGTGGAGGAGAGGAAACCAAAGAGAGGGTGAAGAAGCTGTTCGAGAAAAGAGAGCAGAGGGAGTTGAGATACAGGCCTGCATTGTATATCAGGTATGCAGATGAATTCAACTGTTGTGGTCAATCAATCAAATCGTTCAGGAATCATCTTTTGAATAACTTTTATGGAGCGAGTTAAAAAAAGAACCGCAGAGAGGAAAGTGATGGTGGTGCATGCATGTGTTGTGAGATGTGAGATTCGTGTTTAACATTCTGCAGCAGCCTTGGTTCAGTTGAAAGCCGTCTTCCTGTTGTTGGGTGACTTTCTGAAGAGTTGATGGAGAAGCGAGATAGACAAACAAACATGTCCACACTGCTCTCTCTCTCTCTCTCTCTCTCTCTCTCTCTCTCTCTCTCTCTCTCCATGTCGATCTACTCTCTGCGATAACACACACAAATCAGAACTCAAATCCCTGAATTACTGGCAGCATTCTCTTCTTCTGTCTCTTTTCATCTCTTGTTTCCAGACTGAGAACAAATGCTCTCATCAGGCTCTGGGGAGGCACAAGCGTCTGGCTGTGGGTGCCGGGCTTAAGTGCGGGTGGCATGCTCTGTCTGAGCAGCTTTGTTACGCTGCGGTTGGTGCTACAAGGTGGCATCGCGTGGTCTGATGTGTAGATGAGTCACATAATTCTTCTGGTTAACCTCAGAGCACACACAATGGGGTTTCCTGCACTGATTACTTCATGCTATGAGTATTTGTGTGGCTGAATATTCACTTTAAAATATACTCGGAAACATCTGTGAGCCAAAGAAACGTTACATGTTTTCTTAATGTATGAAAATGAGGTTTTGATAGACATCCATTGTATCTGTTCTAGGAGATTCATGTGCATCTAAGGAGGGATAAGCGGCGTGGTGAAGAGAGCCTGGAGAGTTAAGGAGGTAACAGATGGGGCTCTTGAGGGAGAGAAGGTCAACCATTTGGGGGCCAGAGACAGAGAGTCAAGTAATGTTGTTGGACACCTGTTTGTGTTGCAGGTCGCAGCACCATTGACCGCTATATGTTGTAGAGTAGCGGCCTCTCTGACCCGTCCTGTCGCTAATAGCACGGGAGGACAACACCGGTCGTTATTCAGTCTGCCTCCTATTCTTACACCAGTATTCCAGTTTTACGAATGTTCTTCGAAGTTGTCAGATGCAGACGTATTCAGTGGGTGTACGGAGACATAAATCTAGGCTCCCCCTGTGAAAAAGGGCTCTTGACAACGAGTCCAAAAACAACAACAGAGAAAGCAGACGCCAGTTAGCCTGAGGAAGATTTTTTTTTCTTCCCGCATTTCTATTCTGGAGTGTGACTTCGCGTGATGAGAGATCAAAAGCAAATTTGTGCGCGCTCAATGGAGTCACAGAGGTGGCATTGTGCGGGTGCACGGCCCTTTCCAGCGAGACGGACTGTTCGGTGCCGGGGGCCCGCGTGCAGCAAGCGCCGCCTTTGTGTTGCCGTATGAAACAAATCTCACTGTGACAAGCCGGGGAATGCACTGCTGCTGCGGAGTCTCAAGCGCCGTGAGCGGCACCGTCCCCATCGGCCAGCCACTGACCTCTCTGGTTGTCCCAGAATCTGAAATTCCCACAATTGAGTGCATGAACTTCCTTGTTCTTCATTTTAATATCATTACCAGGATGTGTTCACGGTGTCAGCATTGTGATTCATATCCTGTTGCACTGGAATGCACCGTCGACTCCGCTTCGAGGTCTGCTTTTCCCCGAGGTGGCAATATGACCGCGTGTCTTCGGTGTAAGTGTTTCCTCACTATTGGTTTTAAAATCTTGACTTGCATCTCAAAACTTCCCAGGGGACGAGGTCACAGCCTTTTTTTTTCTTGTCAGGGCTGTGATGGGGAGCCGGGCCGTCCACTCCACATCTACCAACAGTCCCGCGGTGACCTCATTGACCTCTCACCTCCGACCCCTGCCAAATAGTGGGGTGACTGCGACTGACAGCGGCTCCTGTTGTTACAAACAAGGCAACACGGCGACTGTGGCACACATTAACATAGACGCACAGCTGTGCAGACACACTGACACTCATGCACCAAATCACTCCACAATACCCGACATGCTTGCTTAATCGCTTTCTACCCTGCCGTCGCATCGCAGGGTTTTTCTTTGAGAAGTGAGAAGGAGCTGTTGAAAGCTTATCTGGCATGTTGTTTTATAAGGTAATTCGCTCAGATTCCATTCCTGAGCAGAGCGATTTCATGTCTCAGATATCCAGGTGCAAATGGCGGCGCACAATAGCTGCCAGTTGCCCCGGTGTAAAACAAAACTTTCTGTTTACAATCTGAAAGAGAAGAGACAGACAGACAGGAACATTCAGGATGATCTTAATGAAAGAAAAAAGGCAAGTGAGGGCAGCTTTGTGCATATTGTTGCCTGTAGTCATCTTCAGTGTATCTCCCAGAGGACCAATGGGACACAGTGAAGGAAGAGTATCATGATGAATGTGAAATAACTTCTCCATCTTCTGTTTCTCTCACCTCTTCTGTGCCCTTTTGCCTCTTTGCCTCCAGCCAATCAGATAATAACCTCTCTTCTTGTTTCCTCCCTCATCTCCTCTCACAATCTCCCAATTGTCCCCTTCTTGATGTATTTAAATGTTCCTCCCCTTTCTTTTGATCTACTTTGTTTCTATATCAGCCTCATCGATCTGTCAATAATGTCTTCCTCTCACAGTCTTGTTTTCTTTTGCTCCTAAATAGAGCGGGGAGCAGCAACAGTCTCCTTGGAAGAATTTCCCTCACTCAATTTCTCTCTCTCAGTCCTCTTTTTTTCCTCTAGATTTTGGCTGCTCTCCAGATAATTTTAACACCCATCATGGCACGCTGGGCACCGTCCAACAGATGCCCTTGAGGAGGACATTCCTGTCTGGCACAACTCCTCTTTTCACGCTATTTATACTCAAATATCTGAGCACTCCACTG
>CM070091.1:11586376-11688876 GCA_036178185.1 Liparis tanakae
TATCTTCCTATTCTCATCTTCGGTATTCATCCTTCTCTGAAAAAGCGTTCATAATTGAGCTTCAATCCAGGCCACATTTTCTCTCAGTTTATACAGCAAGTGGTGAGCGTCGACGGCATCTGGGTTTATCCAAGGCAGCCATTTAAAAGTACAGGACCACAGGCGTAAAGCTGTCAACATGTGGACACGGTCGCCGAACACAGCCTCGCCTGTCCCCACAGCAACTTTATAGGAATGTTTAACGCCCCCCCACCACCTAAACATATCTGTATTTTCCCTGGCCAGGCTGCTAAATATGCAGGGTGAGATTTCCCCCCGCATTCCTTCAGATATATCTTCACTTAGGATCTTTCTAGAACAAAGCCGTTAAGACTTGTTGGGAAATCTCCACTTTCATCTCGACGCTTGCCCACCTATGTGTGGCATTTTAAGTTGTTGGTCCTGATATCAGTTTACCCACGGAGGAAATTTGCGCTGTTGATATAAGCCACTTAAGTTGTCTGCGTGTGTCGGTTTTTGTGTGGAGACAAAGTGAGAGGTGGTTCCGCCTCTTTGTAGTGTACAAGATGGGACGGGCCGGCCTGTCGCCGTGTCAGGGATGAGCCTTTGATGTGTGATTAAAGAAGTGATGTACACCTTTATGTAATCAGCTCCGACGTTTGACAGCCTGCATCCTACAATGCACCACTTGTGGAAGAAGATTTAAAAACATTGTTTTGATCCTTGTGCTTTCTGATCATCGGTTGGTGCCCTCCTTGTAGGCTGGCAATGAAGATACACAGTTACAGAGCTCCATGTTGTCTCTGTCTTTGCAGGATTAGTCGGGTGAGGGACCGGTAAGGAATATACACATAGCGATGCCTGGGTTGGTTGCATCCAAAACACAATGGTCACCTTGGTTGGCACGCGCTACTTTGAGGACTTTCCAAGCGGTTCCTCAAGGAGGGATAGGAAATACGAAAGTGCTGCCTCACACCCTTTGAAGCGTAATCAAAGCAACAATCATAACCATGGCAGTCTAATAGCACGGCGATAGCTTGTGATAGCATCAGAGGTGGCTTTTTTTTTTAAATGCCAGCCTAGGCCTAAGCCTCTATATCAACATGGACATCAGCCAGAACCCGGCTATGTAGCCACGCCAATTTTGTTTGACTTTGTTCTCCTGCTACTTTCTCCATCCCGTATTTATTTTCCTGCTTGATACTCTCACTTTAAAGCGGAGTGACACACAAGCTGGGCAGTCCAGCACAGGTTTCCTGTGTTTGAAAGAGGGGGGGGCGGGGATATGAAAACAGAGGAAGGGGTGAAGAGGTCACACGGAAAGAGGGGAAAAGGGTTGGAAAGTGTGGAGGTTAATTGAGAGGTAAATCTGAGGATAGACCTTTCTATTATGGCGTTTTAAGTTCAGCTTGTGATCCCAGGAAGAGTCCACACTACTAGGGCAATAGGATTGGGATCTGAGTAAAATAAACAAACTGTTAAATGAAATTTCATGAAACTAAACCATTCTTGACATTACCCTTACGCAGAGCAGCTGAGTTAAGAAAGTAGCAAAGTAATGGCCGGGTGCATTGTAACGAAACCCCGAAATAACAAGACAGCTCGAACATGAAGTCACACTCCATCACCTTTCCCAAAGACTATACAAACACGATACTACCTGGTTTATCTCCTCAGCATGGCCACAACACACATGTCTTCAGGCAACAACCACAGCAACCATATCTCAGAAATGGCTCTGGATTCCAAGACGTTATCAGCTCTAGATGAATGATATCACACTTGATAGAGAGATTGTAGCCACCTGGCTTGTGGGTAGTGTTGAGGTGTTACGGCCCATTTAAGGAGGAGTTGTTGTGTGCATGATGCTATCCAAACTCAAGAGACAGTTAGTGACCTGCAAATAATTCCTTTAAAAAACATTATATAAAGATCAACACCACAAATGTTTCAGAAAATAATACAATATATTTTTTAAAGCTGTATTTTGGTTCAAACTTGAGTATTCTCACAAGAAAGAGCATTAATGGGAGAAGCATGACACTTTCTGTGTTTCCATTTGTAGTCTTTTTACGCTTGCTTCTGCTGATTTTTGGTTAGATTTATGGGAACGTCATGCTTTGGGTTAAAACTTCTCATCTCATCCCCAACATGTCACTCAATATTAATTTCACCTGACTTCCTCCTTTGCTTCCTATACGGCGGCTGGAAGGCTTTGCCCCTTCAACATAAACAAATGTCTTTTGGAGGTTGTTTTCTCACCAAATAGTTTTGTAACCCAGACCATAATCTTGGGAATCTCTTTTACCATGCAGTCGGGAGTGATGTTGTTCTTCAGGAGCAAACAATTTTCTGCCGAAGTTATAACCGTTTTGAAAACTGACACTTTGCTAGGCTCCACCCCCAACGAGCTATCAAAGCCACCATGGGGACCACACTGTAACTTACTGCGGTCCCTGCATGAGACCCATATTGTTGGACCCTGACTGATGCTACACTATGATTGGCCAGTCTGCGTTTGAGCGGTGAGACTCAGGGACTGATCAGTTGGGTTATTACCTAATCCATCTCAAGCTTAAACTTAAAGAACAACACATTATTGATGATGTGGATGGTAGGATATGTTTTTCTTACTTTCCCTTCCCACAAACGTCCAGCCCTCTCTCTCCATCCTTCCTCAGTTTACTCATTCAAATGATGCAGACAGCGTTTCCTCTGCCTGAAGATACATCCCTCATAATGCTGCGCCACAGAGTTGTTTCTCTTACTCTCGTACCACGTGAGGATGCGATGGAGTAACACAAAATGAACTAATCATACAAATAGTGTGGTAATAATCTTAATAAATATCCAGGGACATCTGGTATAAAGCTACCATTGTCATCATGGTAAAATGTCTCAGCGCCATTTCTGTATGTCTAGAAAAGAGATCTAATAATCATCTGGCTTTTTGTTGGTATGAAACTATTCCATTAGTCTTCAAATGTCAAAACACAGAGGAGGTATAGCATTACCGTCTACAACATCCGCAAGCAGAACCACCATACACACACCCTCCTCTCTTCACTGCTCTTCTCATCCCCTGCTTCCTCCCACACTCCCTCCTTCTATCACTTTACCAGTCCCATCACATGATATCCTCCGTCTCCTTCATGCTCTTTGTTGCTTTGCCTTAAACTACTTTCATAAAACCTTACACCACGTCTATGTGTTGTGATTGTTAAAAATGGTCCCAGTCAAGAACTACTGTTCTGTAACAAAACCCAGCATTGGTTCAACTCACACTCTCATGAATATAATATATCCACCACACTGCAGCCATTGTTTTCCACATGCCCAAATAAGTGTTTTCTTCCATCTTTTATGAATGAAGACTTCGGGCAATATTTCTTTATAGTCTTTCCTTTCCTCCATGTTTGAAAGTCATCGCTCCAGTTTGAAAGGAAAGGAAGTGGAACAAACCGAGGCCTGCGGAGGCAACGCTATTGACCTGCTTTCAGTCAAACTATAAGACACAGGAGGACGGAAGACACACCGAGGAATATCATTACTTTGCAAAAAACCTGCTCACGTATAATAATACATCCACGATATTCGTCAACACCTATCAATTACATGCACACAGATATTGTATGGATGGGTTTGCGCACACAGACAAAAAAAAGGTTGAAGAGGACATTTCTATAAATTACTTCTTCGAAAATGATTTAATTCAGATGGCAAACCTGTGCAGATGTGTTGTTGGTAAAGTCGTCTTCAAACCTACGGTACAATAAAAAAACCTTCAAGATAAGATAAGATATTCATTTAGTCCCACAGTGGGGACATTTCAGTATCACAGCAGTGGATGTACATTAGAGCATTAATACGAATAAAAGTTTTTTTTAAACACAAAAACTAAATACTAAAATACAAAATACTAATACTAAATTACTAAATACTAAAATACTAAATACTAAATACTAATACTAAAATACTAAAAATACTAAATACTACAAGGGGAAAAACAAAGTAAAGTGCTGAGTAAAGTAAAGGCTTAGCTAAAAGAAGAAATGTTTTGTGTCCCTTATGTGTCGGTCACAGACTTCATAAATCGTCACATAAGGCGCATAGAAGTCCGATGAGAGCGTTGTATCGTCAGGAAACAGAAGTCCTCCAAGCAACACACGGCTCACACAACCAGCCTTTGGGGTCTGGTTTGATGGATAGTATTGGAAGAGCTTCCTCAATGCATTCCTGCGCTGGATGCAGCGAGCCATGAGACTGCTCAGGGTGCGCAATTGTGGCTGACAAGACTTTGACAGTTTCCACCTTGCACCCACTAGCCCCGCCACCAAAATAAACCGACTCTTACACAAAGACGAATAGGAGATCGTCCCAAAAATAAATGCTAATCACAGCCGAGTGTATGTGGTGGACTGTTTTCCTGTGTGTTTAGAAACATTGAGCCCGAGCAGATGCTGGTATCGTTTCACTACAATGACAGCGGGGACATGCAGTCCGTACGATGTGATGGAGTGGCGGTGAGCTGTGACCAACACGGGAAGACAAGCTGAAAAAGGCAGGAAGACCAGGAGAAGAGGGGATGTGATAGGTGCAATGAAATCCACAGCAGATCAAAGGAGTGTGTGACAATGCAAGAAAGGAAGGATGAAGAGAAGAGAGGGAGAATAGAGGGCAGATGAAAAAAGTAACAACATCGTGACAAGTTGACAACATCAACAAAGTATGAGAGGCAGATAGAGCGCGTGGACATTTGAGTTCACAATCAGCGTGTCCCAGTGTCTCAGCGAGTCTGTCCTGAGTAAGAATTGTTTACAGCTGTGGAGATAACATCAGCAAAACACACCCGAGGACTCACGCTACGGCCTTGAGCCACCTCTCTAGTCATGGCTACGGCCTCTCTCTGTCTATGTCATCACACAGGTACCCGACGGCTGCTTCAGGCGCTAGATAAGCCTGTTGGAGATCACTGCGTCGCACAAAAAAAGTAGATGGTTGTTGTTTTCACAGCACACATGGAAGGCAAAGAGGTCTGCTGCCCTATTGCGAGTAGACGCAAACACATTTAGAACTAGAACGGGCACTCGGTAGAGCGCATACCTTCGCATATCACAAGATTGGGCATTGAATTATGAACATTTTGGCATTGGTTGCATGCCAATTGGATATAAATTGTAAAAAGAAGATTTTGACCTTTTTATGACCTTGACCTTTAACCCAATCAATCCCAAAATATAATCAAATGCTCCCCGGACAAGAACCAATCATCCCAACAAATTTCATGCGATTCGGTTTAATACTTTTTTACTTATGCGAATAACACGCACGCACACACACACATACAAATCCACGGCGATCAAAACATTACCTTCAGCATTTTCAATGCAAAGGTAAAAATTATCAAGAAGTACATCTATTTACGCAAGTACTATAGTTAAGTACACATTCTAGCTGCTGGAGTACTACTTCATTATTATTTTTTAATGCACAATGTCAAACAAGAGGTTACATATTGTTATATTACAATATACATTATATAACTCCACTACACTTTTAATACATTTATTTTACAGTTCCTACAGTTACTTTATAAAAATATAGATTTTACATACAAAATATATTTTAAGCTGACATAATATGATGGACTCTTACAGATTAAACCACGAACATAAGAAGTTAGAATTAGCTCCACCTCGACCAACCACAGCGGCAGGATGATCCTGATAAATGACGCTTCACTAACGTCACGTACGTTAGGCTGTGAGAGGCAATGGTGGAAGGTCCCCCCCCCCCCCCCTCTGTGATGTTAACATGGGGATAGCCCAGGGGTCAGTGCCAGGTCCATGGCTATATCTATATCCACAACCTGCCAGATGTATGACACTGATACGGTTATTCACACATCTGCCAGAACATCTAGCAATGCTGCTGACCAGCTCTCTGAATCCTTACATCATGTAGGCAATGGCTTGAGTCCTCACTTAACACGGAAAATAAAGAAAAAACAGGTTGAAATGTTTTTATTGTCCATGACATGAAAATGATCAGACTCACGAAAAAAAAAAATGAGTTTAACAATGTCAACTATTTAAGGAATCATCTTGGATTTGATGAACAAGTATGCAATATCTGCAATCCAAGAAAAAAGAAAGTGAAATGGATTAGTTACACTTAAAACACTGACGTTCAGCGTTTGAGAACGACCAAAGCTAAATGTTTAAATGCATGATTTTGATTTAAACTCACATATTTCATGTGTTTTAGGTTAGAGACCCTCATTTACTATACAATGACATTTATTATTGTCCTCTTCAACCATAATTTCCCCTCTAAATTGGGACATATTAATGTGCTCATTAATCTTGAATAAACCCCGGGCTTTCCTAACCCAATATGTTCTGCCTCACTATTTCTGTAATTTTCTTTTCATCCTGTCTCCACTCGTTTTCCATCCAGGTATGACATCCTCCGCGCACATGTAGGCTCTCAATCTGTCCTCAAGCTGTCTGCGGGCCGAGGACGACTCGGGGAGCGACCGCTCCGCACTTTGATTACCCGAACAATGTTCATGTGTGCCGGCTGTTGCTTCAGAGCTGCAGATGAAAGAGACCCAGAGAGATGCACTAGGTGTGTGGGATCAGCATGCAGTTTAAGTGTGTGTGTTTTTCATTTCACTTGGAAACGATCCAGGTCTGTCTTCTATCATCATCTTCAGCTTTTTTCCTCCCGTTTCATATGTTAGTCAGCCTGTATTTCTATTCCTTATCTCTTCTGCTGTTTCTCATATCTTTTATTGAGTCTTTCTCTGTGGCTGTCTCTCTTCATCCTTCTTTTCTCACTCCTTTTTCTAATAATCTTCTTTTTATCTTTTTAATAAACTAAACTTCCACACATATCATAAGCTTTTCATGCTCCAATTTCTCTTCATTTACTCCACAACATTTCAACCTGTTTTGATTCCCAGACTCCCCCTTTAGCCTTGCAAGATGTCTTTCTTTCCTTGCCTGCTGTACCCCATGTCTTTGGGAGCTGTAGCGATTATCTGTTGGCGGGGCTGGGCCATAGGTCTAGGCAGACTGAAGGCAGTGAAGCCTGTTATTATTTCCTCCCCTCTGTCTGGCATGTGTGGAGAATGGAGATTTGGAGCCTGCACTGCTGTAATTTCAGCCTGTCCATCGGTTTGAGGGAATGGGAAGATGAGGTCCTGATAAGAGGAGGGGTGGAGGAGAGGAGGGGCATTCACTGCTTTTTGTTCTGCTTACATTAGCACCTCAGTAATCCTTAACTTCACTGAACCCTGCCGACGCCTCCAGAATGTGGTTTGCCCGGAAGAAGGTGTGAAAAAGGGAAGTGAAGAGCACATCATGAAAAAGAGAAGTGAAGAGCAGATCACGTCTATTTACGTCTGCAGCGTGTGGGAGTCCTTGTTTCCGGACATGCATCTTCAGTCTTTATGTATTTCTAGTCTGATGTCCTCATTCTTACTTTTGATAAAGTTTTAAACCAGTTGTTGATGAAGAGCATTCTTCATCTTGATCTGTGTGCACTGCAATTTGAAGATGTAATACTGCAGTTTCAAAGAATTGTGAAATGGGTTCGACTCCCAAATCCAGACTTTCCATTGGTGTGTGTAGCCAAAATCCACAGGCCCATTTAACTGAGCAACATGCATTTTATTCCATGTGCCAAAGGTCTTTCAGCCAAATGGCCAGTGTCAGCACAATCTAAATAGGAACACATAGCTATCTGACTAACAGCAATAACCAATCAAGAGAAGCAAGCTATCTGAATGTAGCTGCTATGTCCTAATGCTACTCATGTACACAAACAAACTAAAGGCAACAAGGGAAATCACCCAATGGACAACTGAACACATTCCTCATTAAGACCCTCTGGATGTAGGCGTCTTAGAAAATCCATCTAGATCACAATCAAAGCCATTTCTAAACAATGTCATCACCTTTTTGTACTTCTGTAATGGTGCTATGATATTTTCTTGCTGCGCTTGCTGAGAGTAGAGCCTGTGGCGGCACACACAACAACATGAATAACTCATGATGTCGGTTACGGAGGCCAAATCAAGTTCAAAATCTGTGTTTTGGCAACTTTGGTGCAGAATGCAGATTTAAGTGTTCATGAAGTGAAGGTGAATTCCCAACATTAATCCACAATATGTTCATGTATGTGTATGTGTGCATTTATGTTCAACCATTAGTGCATGTGTGTGTTACGAGGGAGGCACCTGAATGTGAGAGAAAACCTGGAGGATCAAACAGAGTGGTGCAGCCAAGAGAGAGAGAGAGAGAGGGGGGGGGGTGTATGGAGAAAAGTGTTGATACGGTGGACTTATTTGATGAAAACTGATTTTCGTTACCCCAGGGCTGTGAAAAGACCAGCGAGTTGAGGAGGGCAGCTGCATCTGCAGGACCTGGAATATGCGATTGGCACTGAGCCTGAATTCAGGAAAATATCAAATAGCTGCTTCAAGGTGATCAGCCTCTCCATCTTCTTGTCACACGAGCTGAGCCGCCGAGTATCCTCATCATTAGAAAAATGAAACATAAGATAAGAACCGCCTCGGAATCATTTTAAGCCCTGCCCCGACAAGTACACTTCTGCTGCCCGCAACACCGAACTGATCCCTCCTCCGCTTGCAGTTTTTAAAAAGTCGTACAAAGTTACATATGCACACACCGAGGGGTATTGTTCGCCAATGGCAAGCTGGGGTTTCCCCCTTTTCTCAAGTGCCGTGGTAGAGCATTATAAAAAAGCCCAGACAACACACCCTTGGCTAAAAAAAGAAAAAAGTTTAAAAAGAGCAGCTGAAAGATGCATATTGTGTAAGGTATTCAATTTCTGGAAGTTCAGTGTAATAATCTTTGGATTTGGAGGGTTTATGTTCTAAATAACACTCCAAGGAGCCGTGTATTAATCCCGGCCCATGTAACCCTGTCACACATCCCCCCTGGTGGAAAAAAAATCTGTGGTCAGAAATAGTTTTACCCGACCACATCCGACTCTCGTGTCTCTCGCGTCCCCAGGACCCCCTCCCCTTCCTCTTGATGCATATGTGTCCATGCACACGTCCATGCAGTGCGTTCTTGGAGAGCAGTACACACAGGTAGAGCTGTTCTGAGAGGGTTGAGGACTTAGTGTTACCTAATGGCTGGATATGTGCTGCTGTGAAAGGAGCTTTGTGAGGATCCTCTTCAGCCCTCCTAGTGCTTTGGTACTTACCTCGTTATAGATGTCGTCATCTCCAAGTCAGGGGGGATTTCTCAGCGGTGCACCCGATGTGAACGTGGGCACAACAGCCGCATTTCTCAGAATTGCAACACATGAATGAAGCAATAACTGATTTTGTGATTTTCAGACTTTTGTGTGGTTCCACTCCGTTGCCACCTAAACATGTATCAAGCTGATCTTAGGCCTCTTGACTTTGTTTATTGTTAAGGCATGACGTTTCCTCAGTGCCGCAGCCAGACATCTCAGCTTGGCCAGGACCTGGCTTGCCACAGGCTCCACTGCTGGACAAGAGGCCTGCAATTATAGCTCACTTCAAAGATGCCAGTCAGTCAAAGACGGCATTCATGCATTTATTTTGGCAACCCCCCCATCCACTCCCCCTTTTTTTGCCTCCTCACCTTTCCACCTCCCGCCCCCTTGCCCTTCTTCCTCCTTTCCCACCAACCCTCAAGCTGGTTTAGATGAGCGATTAAGGAGAGGAACAAGTGCAAATGGAGTTTGGTTTGGCACGGGTCGCTATTGACACACAGTTTACTGAAATATCTCCCTGCATAGTTTTCCCCTCACCTAAATTTGGACGTGGTCGATGTCGGCAAAGATGAGGGGAGGAGTGGGTCTCATGTGCCCAAACAGGGAGGCTTTAGTCCTGGGCACAGAGACCGTCCTCTGCCTCCTTCTGACCCCCCCCTCCTCCAGCTGATCCAGAAATAAAACCCAAAGAGAGGGGGCCGCAGGACATGTTTCACCTTCGGCCATCTGCTCCATGCGAGCTATTCCATGTTCAATTAACACGGTAAACTGATAGTTTGCCATGTCAACACAGCACTGTATTACCAAGCATCAACTTATGCGCCTCTATATCCGAAGCCCCTATTCAAACCACAAAATAGGCCGACTTTAACTGTCAATGACAGATTTAGTGAAGTGTTTATTCACTGGGCATTTCATTTTCTGCTGAGGTTTATTTAAATACGAGAATGTTGTGTATGTAAGGCACTAATAACACTACTTCCTAAAGGTTGCATGGGAGCTCTTAATTAAAAGAGGTTTGAATGGAGAGGAACAGCTGGTATAGTGTCTCTCCATATATCCCACTTTATTAGAGGGGCATCATCTAGCATACACGTGATCATATTTCCCAAAATTCCAGTTGTCCACCATCTGCTGGGTGAGACTTGGTCTTGTAAACTGTGATGACGATCAAATCTGAGACCCAGGTTGGCTGGGATCGGCCCGGTAACTCCATCACTGTTACAAGGCTCAGGAGCTTCGGCTGCGAGGCGCACGTGTTGTTTGCATGAGCTAAAGCACGTGTTAATTTGTTCATCTTTGTGTTCCCAGGTTTGTGTGTGAGCAATGAAGGGCATTGAGTGGTGTGTGCAGGAGTGTCAGTGCATGTGTTGTTGTTAAAGCAAACCAGACACCTCCGCCCCACCGAGCCAGAGCTCCACCATCATGGCCCCTGGAATCTGAAACCCGATGCTGGAAGTTGGGCAGCCAGAGTGATTAGGAGGACCCACCACGCTGGTGGTGTTACAGTTTGGCTCAGGTGTCCCATTCGTCACACCGCAGACCGGCCCCGGCTCACACCGGGCTGGGCCGACAACCCGGTCGCAGCGCTGTCTCTGGGGCGGAGTTAGGAGCTCTCTCTCGGAGCCTGGATGGCTCCCATGGGTCCAACTTATCCATCCGTCTGCTCGGGCTCCTCTAACTCGTTAAAAAGCAACGGCCTGCAGTGCTAAATCATCAGTGTGTCACACACATCATACACACCTGGTGGGACTTGTATCCCAGCAGAACAATAACTGTCACATAAGGGATATTGTGTGAACACTGAGAAGTGGAGCAAATATTTCGGCTTGGAGAACAGAGAGAGATCAAATCAGAAATACCACACCGTATGCAAAACACACACACACACACACACACACGTCCATCTTGGTCTGACAGCAGAGGTAGTTATGGGTCAGAACCACAGTGAGTGGCTCCACATAAAGGCAGCTTTGTTAGGTCGCACTGTTCTCCGAATAACATCCAGCTCGGCCACAAAACCGTACAGCAGAGAGGAGGCAGAGGACTGAGGAGCGAGCACAGCTGCTAACTGTATGGATGGCAGCCTGCTGCAGCTTACCTAGGAGGAAGGTTTGTAGCAAATATAGATGCATTCAAACACCACAAACTCTCCCTCTCGGCCCCCGGCGCTTGGCAAGCCGGCTCATTCTCATCAAAGTGTGATCCTGAAGTTCTGTTTCGTTTCTGTCCTTTCTGCAGCGTCATATATGACAACTTGCAAAAAGGTGCAGATCATAACTCACACGCAAACGCTGTGACTCAAAGTAGTGTTTTCTCAACACACGTTGGCTGGCATGCGGGGCTCGAGAAGAAAAAGGGCTACACTTTACAGTTTATATAACGTACGATGATGTCTCGTCACAGCAGGACTTGTTTTGTTTTTTACGCTCCTGCTGTCTTCACAAACTCTGGAGCATAAAGTAATATAAAAAATGCAGTAGCTGCTATTTGTAACTCCAAATAAGCATGGGCAGATTACGAAATGTTGAGGTGGTCGTTGTATGCGTCTTTGTGGTCCTCTTTGTTTGCTGGTTGTGTCTAACTTGTATCCAGTTTGTCTGTTATGCTGGTTAACATGTAATAATGTAAGAATAATAATTATTACTATTATTACATTATTATTTTCAGTTGAACTGTTCTTTGTCAAGAAGTAAACAAATGACTTTGGCTCTGCAGCAGGCGACCTTTAACCCCCCCACACCCTCCCGTCACGGCCGTGCCTGCAGGCAGCATTGTTAATAGCTCTCTCCGCTGGTATGCAGAGAGCGTGAGCAGAACAGAGAGAATCTTGCCAACATAGCTCATGAAAAAAAGAAAAACTGGGCCCCTGTGTGCATTAGGCCCTGCAAACACCTAGGTGGTCCTGAAAAAGATGGGAAGAGAGGGAGACAGAGAGACACAGGAATACAAGGGAGGACAGAAGTTATGTGGGAGGGAGACTGTCAGGTTGTCTGTGTCAACAATAAGAAAATAATTGGCCTTTGTAGCCCGTGGGCCTTCTGGGATTGGGTGGGGCATGGCCCTGGCATTACACACAATTAGGCCAACAAGGGGGTCAAATGGGGAGGCAGGGGAGGTCCCAGCCCTGTCATTCATGAGAGGGATGTCTTTGTGCCCCGGGCTACACCACGGCAGGGAAAGACCCTGAACTAGTCCTCAGTCTGGAGATGAAAGCTTCATGTGAGAGTTCTGCAGATCTGAGACCAGGTTGATTATTCAAATGACAGAGTTGAACGTGAGTAGGTTCATGGTGGACTGAAGATCATGGAGGTATGAAAAGGAGTTTGGCAGGCCGATGGATAGAAACACACATTACATTCTGGAAATTGAAGAAGATTCTTGTGGTTTTCTTTATCTGCCTCACAATTATCTTCAAGCCTCAATTAATCACAAGCATGTTAGGTACTCTTTACCTGCAGGATAAATGCTTCTCAACATGTTTTGGTGTCTGTGGTCAGGCTCTGGGCAGTATCATAAGCTAGACTGCTGGACGGGAGCCCACAAGCCCCTCCCTGACTTGACCTCCTCCTTGACCTTTCCCTAATGTGATAAACATTCCCAATCAATAGAGGAAGCAGGTTTGGAAGTGGACGGGGCCGTGAACATGACCTCATGGTTTGCTTCAAACATCCTGCGATCCTCTGTTTACACCTAATCCTCACCTTGGACTTCTGGTGGAGTAAGCGCAGTCAGAGCGGGGCGGAGGTCAGCTAGTTCAAACCTGACAACGGGACACAAAGTATCCATCTTATTCAAGCTTTTCATCTCAAAAACATCTGCCAATTGGATGAAATAAATTAGCTTGAACCTGGTCTTCTTGGTAAATCATATATATATAATTTATTTTTTTAATAAAAAAAAAATGTTTTTTTTTTCAATGCCAGGAAAGTTTAAAATTTTAATTTGCATATAAAAACATGCAACACCATACATATCTGAACAAACACAGATACCCAAGCGTATGTATTCTGTAACTGTAGATCATATTGCTCTTCTATGTAATTCTCAGAGCTGCTTTACACTTTAAACACTTTTATTTCATCCTTTCAGACTGTAACTAATGAGTATGGTTATTATCGATTGATTTTATTGATGTACTGATTAATTTGATCAAAGAATAGACTATTTGAAAGAAAACACATAATATATAATTTCCTCAGCCTCAGGTGATGCCTTCAAATGACTAGCTTTCTCAGACCCAACATATAATAAGTTTATTATTGTCGAAGCAACTAATATGGATATTGAGGAGCTTGAACGTGGGAATGTTTGGCATTTTAGCTTAAATTATTACATAAATGATAGATGATGATGATGATGATGATGATGATAATTGTTTATAATGTCCATTTTCACATACTGTCCTTCATTATCCTTGTTCCATATTCATATGTTTATTACATATTGCATTATACCTACTGTATATTTTACTGTAAATGATCGGTTTCTGTGGTTTAATGTGTTATGATATGAATGCATCTTTGAATATTAAACCTGCATTCATATGCCTGATTGTGCTCTGTTTCAAGATTATAACTGCATTGAATGTGCTAATGTATTTTTTCTTACACATTGTATCAATATTACTCAACCCATACAAAAATAAACAATAAACATATTATCATGAATCTACAATTGTGTGCTTAGTATGTAAAAATAAGTTGTAACAGTGTAATTATTCTATATGTTTTATATAATTTCAGTCACATACAAAAGTGCTAAACGTAAACATTTGATAAATGAACTTTTCAGCAGAGTTTGGAATAATTTGTTAAAAGAATATATAATACTGCTGCAAACCAGCGGAGAGAGCCAACACCAACGCTGCCTGAAGACACAACGGTCACAGGATATAAATATTTGATGACAGCTTTGTTCCATTGCTGAATCATGACAGTATTTAATGGGAAATGAGAAAAAAGTAAATTTAGCCAGTTTGTGGAAATGAAATACGAGTTGCATAATACTGGATTTCTTTGCGACTGCATTGCCAGACTTGAACTCTTCATTGGCTTCAATTCAGATCTTCACCGTGTCAACACACAAATACACCTACGCACAGAGCGCTGTTTGTTTGGTAGCCCCTGCAGATGAAATTTCACAACTGTGTTCATATTTTCAAACCGTCTACCTCCAGCTTCTCACATTGAGGAAGTGAGTAAATGTTCTCCACTCACACCACTGTGTGTTGCACGTTCTGCTCTTCTTGCAGATTATTTTCTTCAAGAGGAAGGGCTTCAGCAATCTGACGTCACAACAATGAAGCATGGCCGGTCTCTTTCTTTCTTTCTTCTCGCCAGTTGGCTTTGCGTAACAATATCTGCAGACGGCCATTTGTGACTTTAGTAGACTGTTTTGGTCCCCCATGTAACTCTATCTGTGACAGTTAACGCTGCCTTACTTCACCTCTGCAGTACCTCCACCCACTAGCCTCGCTCCATCCTTCCTTCTCCCGGCAACAGCGTGCTCTCCTCGAGCTGATGGACACGCATACATACAGTAACGCCACATGCACCCCCGCAGGAATTCACAACTGGATGAAACAAAATATATGTGAGAGTTCTCCTTTTACTGAGGCCTTCTGCTCCTTCCTCTTAAAGTTTAGGACATGATCAAACAAGACAGAACAGGAAAGTGACACAGCATTTAAGTGTATGTGAGTTGGGGGCAGTCAAACTTTGTGTCCCTGGGGAGGAGAAGGGGATGGGGGATTGTATCTGTATCTCTGATCCCCCCCCCCCCCCCCCCCACCAAGCCCCTGGCCCCCTGGCCCCTGGGGAGCAGGCAGGGCTGCCGCTGAGACCGAGTAGGGCTCAAGTTTTGTCAACGAGCATCAATCTCTCTTGTCTGTCAGCCCTATAACTCCCAACCCCTGACCCTGCCCCACCCTCCCGTGGCCTGGGTTACAAAGCTTCCTGGATGGGGATTGGTTGTCACGGCAGCTGAGAGACAGTAATCTGGCCTGTGATGCCGCCGCGTCTCAGGAGGATGCAGCTCCTGTTGCTCCGGCCAGAACTTAACAAATCCAAATGTATGTTGAATCTTTTCACCTCGCCTCTCAGACGCTGTCCGCTATCTCCGTTCTTCAACCGCTTTACTGATAACAGCGTATCCTCTTCTGCTATCTGCTATCTCTTGGTCGCATCAGTCCATTACCCCTCCCTCTCTCTTCAAGGTACAAAGTGTCTTCATCCATCTCTCTTCTCACGACTGAACAGTCTGTCAGTGAGTTACCTCTGGAGTGAAGGATGGTGGTGTCATGGAACAAAGAGGCTCACTTGTTCCCTACACAAGCACACATGAGTCTGGTCAGAGTCTGGGATCCTGGAGTCGGCTCTGTGATGTGTGTGTGTGTGGGATCGAGATATGGTGGGAAAAACTGTAGAGGGAACATGACAAACCACTTGTGGCACGGTTGTCTCGCTGCATCTCGCTGAACTATTCATCCCTGCAGCGCCCTGCTCGGCTGCGGTCAAAGCTTCTCTGTCGGGGAACGGCCGAGGTCAACAATTCACGGAGTATCCCTGCTGCATTCATCGTTTTCTTTCCGTCACTACATTGTGTGTTGACCAGGAGACTGACATTTCTTTCTGGGGGTGGGGTATGAGGACAAATAGAAGGCAGGTAAGGGTTATTGGGGTGAAGGGTGGGGGTGTTGAGGTACTCCAGCTGTAGTGGTCCTTAAGCTACTCCTCTTTATCTTTGTCACCCCATGCCTTCCCGCTCACCATCCCCCTCCATCACTCACTGTCCCTTGTCCATCGGCGTCCTGCAGGTCCCTGATTAAAGAGAATATCTCTTTAATGCCTCCAACGAACAACCCCCCCTCTCATACTCTCTTCCTTTCTTACTCCATCTTCTTCTGTCCTCTCTTTCATATCTCCTCCCCTCCCGTGTGAGGCGGCCTGGCTCCCTTCCATCAGCTTGTCTTTGGAATCTGCGAGCTGAGCCTTGGTATGCGCCCGGCGTGCTCAAACTAAATGCTTTTCCATTCTTTTTTTTTGTATTTCTTTTCTCTCTTCATGCCCCCTCAGATTTCATAACTCGAACATAGCTTACACACAGAACAGGTGGCGGGCTAGGGCTGCCGCGTGGGTTGAGCCTGGATTTATAGTTTAGTTCACGGGCTGAAAAAAAAAGAAGAAAAAAAAGGAAACGAAAGCAGCTTTTTTTTGTGGTGCTTTTATCTTTGGCTCTTCTGTTCTCCAATAACACGTCAACCAATGTCCCACTCTCCTGCCTGTGTTTGCCATTAGGATCAGGACAATACACCTGGTTAACTGGACCCTTTGTCGCTGCTGCCCAGTGATCGGTGATATGCAGCTGACATCAGCGCCACCATGGCACTTAACGAAAGAGTCAAATCAAAGGCAGAGGGAACCTGTATGATGGTGCACGAACCGCTCTCTGAAGCAGGAGGCCCTACCCTCATGCAGGGACCCTCAAACATCATCAAATCATCTTTGATGCTTCATTCAGCTGATGGTCCATTGTCGCAGCTCCCTATTCATCAGCACCTGGGCAGGCTGGCACAGTTCAACCCTTCTGCTGCGTTATCAAAACAAATGCGTGACCCTGTTCAGAGGATTGGATTGGAGATTGAGAGACTGTGTTCAAGCCAGCAGTCAAGTGAACAGAGACGTCCTCTCTTTCAACAAGATGGGGGCAAGTGCAGAGTGCCAGAGAGTCAAATCCTGAAACCATTATCAGGTTCCAGTAGGGGCCAATTTGACAAATGGGAAATTGAACATATCACAAGTACGAACTAGATAACATTTTCATTCCACTAAATCTAATCTAAACCATACTAACCTCTTTCATTGTGTTTTAATTCATGTTCCTAAATACATGCAAAGTGGGATCCATACTCTTAGAGAGCAGTCAGTTCTAGCATGAACAAGAGAACTGGGAAATGCTGACCTGGTTCAACTGCAGTGCTCGTCGAGCACTTCACGGCTGGGCCGTGGGCAGCAGTGGGCAAGACACCCTGGCACCATCACCCTGAGAGCAGCCAAGCCTGTTCTTGTCAGCTGTTTGAATGTGGCTTCAAACGCCAGCCAGCGTGTCCCCTGGGTGCCTCCTCACCTCTGTAGCCATGGGAGGGGGACAGAGTTCTCCTTCATCATCTCAATGTGAGGATGGGACCGGTGCCCAGAGTGGCCGTGCAGAGGCAAGTCCATCCCTAGCTGAGCCAAAGCACTAGGCAGAGCAGCCAGGGGGCTCTGGTCCCACTGGATACAGTTAAACTGACCAAATACGACTCTCCGTTAGCTAAACCAACATGAGTAAACACACGGAGATCTACGGAAACACACACGCAAGTGCCCGTACATGTCGATGCATACACATCATACATCTCGCGTCCCTAAAATAGGTTTGGCTTGGAAAATTGCTGTTTGGAAATGATAACAACAATAATGGAGGCTTTGCTGTTTGCCCTCATGTTGGTCTTTCTGAAAATAGGGTCTGAGAGCGAGCGGCCGAGAGGAGCGGAGACAAGGCCGGTGGTTCAACGGGGCGTCTTTGATGCACCGTTGTTCCGCTGGCCGCCCTCTCCTCTCCGTGTAGCCTGGCGGTTTGGCTTTGGCTCCACGACCCTCTTCACAGCCCTCTGGTCCAGCTCGACCACCGCAGGCGCACTTCTTTAGCACGTGTCAATATTAGCTCAGGATTATTTCTAGAAGTCCAGAAGGGTAAAATCCTTTTAGAGATTACAGAGCTGACACAAAATAATGAGGACGAATCTGAGGATCTGTGGACGAACCATTAATGAATATTTATTATTTGTATAACAAGCACAGATGATTTAACTCAGGCACACTGTGGGGAGCTAAATTCGGGTGAAGCCACATGGTGTCCTGGGTAACCTCAGCCAGGAATAGCCTGCGATGAAGACAGGAATCACAGTTGTGTGTTAGGCTCCTTTGCTTACAGATGAAGATGGGAGGGAGGAAAACAGAGTGAATGGAGGAAAGTCCTTCCACATAAGGATGATCCTCAATACAAGGCCTCATGTCTGGGTCAGCAACTGGCATTTGGCATCTCCTTTCTGAAGAGGATGAAGTGCGAAACCTGGCAGCCGACTGGGTGGTCGGGTCACTCAGCCAAAAGATTTTACTCTTTCTTTTCATGCTTTTTAATAGCAAAAGACAGATGTAAAGAAGGGATGTAAGAACATATGCTGTATTTTAAAGGCTGTACTGTATTTATGTGATCTCTGAACGATTCACAGGTATTCCCGGCAAAGACTTTCTGATTGTTTGAAGCATTCATGTTGGAAATATCTGAGATATATCGTCTTTTTTTACTTGGCTACTCTCTCTTTCTCGGCCTAACTGTGTTGGATTATATTAGACTGGGACCTATCAAGGTTATTAAGGCTGAAATAAGTCCCTTTAGCCAAATAACTACTTCAGCTCAAAGTTATTTAATGCCTTTAAAGTGTTATAGGTCCTTAAAGAAATGCCTGCTGTGAAGGGGATCCCCCCTTCAGTTTATAAGGTTGAATCTATTCTAACTACTTATCCATTCATTTGAGCTCACTTTAAATAGTTTATTACTTTAAGATAACTGTTTAAACTTCCCTGCTTACCGAAGCAAACTTGTTTCCACTCACTTTAAACAACAACATCTGTGAACATGTGCCCATTTTAATTAACTGAGCTTCTCAATCTTTCCACAAACACTGACTCACTATTGTAGAGGACATACAGTAACCTCCTATCACACACACAATCACACATACCCAGCTGCCTCTGGCGGGGAGACAAAGACCACAGACAAATCCGGCTTGTCCAGTGTTGACTTTGGCAGGATGGGATTCATTGATATCTCAATTTCACTATGTCATATATTTACCCATTTTTTGTAAACCTCACATAATTCCACAGTTCACACGTTGTCTGTCCTTGAAGTATACGTAACACAGATTATTCTTACCTGTCTAATCCCTTGTAATCTTGACCGGGGATATTAAAGAGTGGAACTAGCTTGTTAGTCATTCTGTTTGTTAAGCTTATAAATGAATGAGGCAATGCAAGTGAACTTTTCCATGTCGGGCTTTGCAGGTAAAACTAATTATTTCGCTCCAGGGCTCTGCAAGTTCAAAAGTTCAAGTTCCATATGACACCTGAACTGGGTGACCTACAGAGCCACAGCCTTGTCTGGTGACTCACCAGCAAGTGTCTCGTTATCGCCAAACATTGGTCTGTTCAGATCAACAATGAAGTTATGTAACCGTTACAAGAGAATGACTTGCCCCTTTGTCTGTACCACAGGAGGTGTAACATGATGATGCTCAACATGATGAGAACATACATCTTTGCTTGGAGTTATACTATAAGTGAATCTGACAACAGAAGATAGAAGATGGAAGTGAGTCACCTGGAGAACCCGGCTGACTCATTTGTACACGTCTCAGTGTGTGTGTGTCTGTACTCAATGTCATTGAAGAAATTCAGAAGCCCCACTCTCCCTTAACTCCACTCTTCTGCTGTTCGAGAAATAATGGAAAGTCCATAAGCAGAAGTTGGAAACTACAACCACAACCAGCCAATGCACAGGACACTTATTCATAGACTGACACACACACACACACACACACGCACGCACACACACACTAGGGGTGGGGAACAAGAGCAGCAGCAGTGGCAGTAGCAGTAGCCGTAAATTGGTACAGACATCCGTCAGAAGCCCCATGAGTCACACTGGAAAACGTGCAGCTCTCCAAAGCCAGAGTAGATATCCATCAAAAGTGATTGTGGCTGGTGCGAGCTCCTGCAAAAACACAGTTAGATATACACACACAATTATGTCCATATACACACAAACATATGCTTTCTTGCGCACAAAGCAACACATACCATGTACATACCCAAGCATGCACCCGAACACACAGAGCAGAGATTATTTGTGGCGTTGACGGGAAGGCGAGACACGCGTAACCACTGCACAGGATTTCTGGGGTTTTTGCAGCCAACTTAGCTTGTGAGGTCACCTGACAATATAAACACTGCCTGAAGAGTCAACTCAAATCAATCTCCTATTCTTCTTTAGTGAGCACAATGCATGTGGGATATTTAAAGCGGGCAATCAGTCCTGCCGCCTGTCTCAGATGAAGTGTGTGCTTGATATGAGGATAGGTGACTCCTGAGTGAATCCTTCATTTCCTTTCTATTTAGCTTTCCTCATTCCTCTGAATATCAGATCTGACATGTGGCTGCTGAGTATGACACACATGTGCGACACACATTACACTCACACTCGAATTATGTGGAACATGAGAGAACATAAGGAGAGGGCCATGTTCATTGAAGGGATCTAAATATCTTGACATGGTAGTGGAGGTGCTGTCCATTTGTTTGGGAGATTTTTTTAATAAATCATGCTCCTGCCCCCCAGCCCCTCTGGCCATCTTTAATAGCTTTGATATACAGTATGTCTTGAAGTTATGGATATGTACAAATATGTACATATATATAAAATGTTTTAATGCTCTAGGTGAAGATATTTGTCAAGTTTTAAGTAAGTAACTCATTTGAATGTATATTCAAAAGTAAGATAAAAGTATTATCTTGGATACCCAACATGTGTTGTGTCTGTCTGTCCCCTGGGCTCCTGCCTGCTCCACAGAGGGCCCAGCCGTGGTGTCGAGCTGTGTGTAGTGCCGCGTGGTCAGGCAGCGCGGCGCTCCTGCACAGATTCCTGAGACGTCAGACATTCTGGTGTTGGTGGGGCCAGCGGCTGCAGCCTGCGCCTCACACATGACCTCCTCAAGGTCAGCAGGTCAAACCCTTTGATAATCTTTTCCGCATAGCAGCATGGCATGCATAAGTTGGTCCTCTCCTTAAACCAGAGCGGTTGAAGTTGTGTGCGTGTTTGAGTGTATGTGCGCTGTCATTTTCATTTTGTTGTTGTTACTTATGGTCACATCTGATGGTCAACAATGTTTTTCTTTAAGTTTGGGTCAAATGGAAAACACAATGCAATCTTTATTTGGCAGGTGGTTTCCTATTTCATTTCCACAATGGGGCTGTCTAGGCATGTACTTGAGCCTCCACGCGTGAGCATGTACATGTGTGTGCACGCATGTACAGCCACATCTGAGTGTGAGTGTGTATGTGCGCACAGGCATGAGTGTGCAATTTGTCCCGGAGGGGGTCAAAAGGCCTGCACCTGCAGGAGGTCTGCAGAGAGCAACACTGTCATCTGGAGAAGGAAAACAGATGAAACAGAGAACAGTGGGGTCACACTCCACCTCCAGCCATTGTTGTTTCAAGCTTTTCTCATCATATTGAGGAAGAAGGGAACAATACATAGCACACACATACGGCAGCACAGTCAGCTCTTTCAGCAGACAGAACAAAGAGAAAAATCAAAGAGCAAAGATGCGAGGAGAAGGAGGGCCGGGGTGGAAGATATAGACAGCACGGGAGATAAAGTACCTTACCTACAGAGTCTTTCCTCCTCACTCCTCCTCCACGACTTTGACTCTGCTGTGATTCAAAACATGCATCGACACGACCCGAGCTGGAGGCAGCTTTTTTTGTTCTCTCTCTTTGGATTTTCAACTACTTTTCCACCCTCTTTCATTTGCCAGCTATGTCTCACAAAGTAGAAGAGAGGTGAGACGGGACACGGAATGAGGAGTCTGACAATTATGAGAAGAGGGAAAGCTTCACCACCATTGAAGAGAAATAAACTGACCACCGATTAAAGGATTTTCATTATGTTGACTGTGTTGTCAATTATACTAACTTTGCTTGTTTGCTTACAGTGAAAATATATCTCTCATATCTGCTTTTCCCCCCCCCCCCCATGTCTCAATCCCCCCCTCTTCCACCCCACA
This sequence comes from Liparis tanakae, assembly GCA_036178185.1. Classification (NCBI taxonomy): domain Eukaryota; kingdom Metazoa; phylum Chordata; class Actinopteri; order Perciformes; family Liparidae; genus Liparis; species Liparis tanakae. The sequence continues at coordinate 11,608,545 of CM070091.1, forward strand.
CTACCCCCTTCTCCAGTTGTTAGGAAGGAATGCCTCTCCTGTAGATCTAATGGCAGTTGGGATGATTGATCAGGTGGCAAAGAGACTCGAATCATTATAGGTCTACAGTCTGTACGAGCATGTATACATTTGTGCATACATGTGCAGTATGCATGTCACATACATGTGTGTGTGTGTACCAATGACATTAGTGTATCTGCCTGTCTGTAAATTCCTTGTATACCCACGTGTGTGTTCGTGTGGCTTTACAGCAATGGAGACACCAGGACACTTGGCACCACACTGACGTGACCCAACACTCGACCCTGCAGGACGGCAGTGACAGTCCGACATGAAAGATGAGGCACAGAAGAGAACATCAACAGGCAGCGAGAAAACGAAACCTCACGTCATTGCTGCTCTGGCTTCCTACAAAACTACATCTGCAACGTTGTTTTTGACCTGAAAAACGGCCAAGCTGAAAATTCATTTTTACAGTCAATGAGGCTCACACTGTCGATGTGTTTTGATCTCTTTGAACCTTCACTAATGTCATAATAAGAAGGGAAGAGCAACTGAAGACAACTTCAGGGACTTGCATAACAAACTACAAGAAGAAACATATCCATGTGCATTTCCACCTTGGGAACTGTCCAATATTGAGGCATCGAAATGCCTCAATATTAAATCTTACTGTCTGCATTGCAATACACTTCTGTGTACATAGTACTTCTCCACTTGCCTCTCTGGTTTTCTCCATTCTTCTTTTCATTTTTTTTTTCAAAGGAACATTTGTTGGTTTGAATGAGAGCTTAAATGAACTTCAACAGGCTTGGGTCAGGGTTAGTGTTGGGCTCATCTAGTGTTGGCATTTAACCCCCTCTACAGGAGAGCACGATAGCCAGCTTTTCATTCAGACGGTATTCATCCAACAGACACATGATCATGATTAAGATACAGGAGTTGCAGCACTCTCATTATGGCAACTACTCGCAGACATTTTTAAAACTAATAATCCATGAAGAGTCCACTGGTTTGCTGACATGGTGTGAGATGTGCAGCGCCCTGAGGCCATATGCTGGTGACACTGGGGGGTAGCGTATACTGAATTGATACTTTGATGCATGTCCTGGTGTGTCTACCCGCCCGCTCTCTATCTCTTTCGTCTTCAATTGCTTCATTCAGCCGTGTTATTTCTGAACCCTTAGGCAGCGCAGTTGGGTCAGCTAGCCAATCTGATGGGCCATCAGCTGAAGGGCTGGTAGTTACAGAGCTTTATGACTCAGGTGCATCCTACTTACAGACACACCTGACGACAGCCTGTGGCTTTGGCAGACCTGTGTGGGAGGCCTTTTAAGATGTTTGCCTTCGACTCCGGCTAGTGACCTTTATATCTTTAGCTCGTCCATGTTTCTGGTCAACCTTCTTAAAGGGAAAGACTGGCATTTCAAACCTGGCTATTAATAGAAAGAAGAGGACCTCAGGTACATAAGGGGATTCAGCAGAGTTACAAATGAGTGTGAAACAATGTTATATTGAAGAAATATATAGAAATACAAGATATAAAGAGCAAACATCCTCTTTTGCTGTATGACCTTTGGTTTCTGATTACAATGCACATGGAAACCTTTGAAGTAATTATAAAAGATGGGTGAACAGACACATCTTGGCACGTCTCCTTGCCAAAAGGTTTGACTTTGTGCAGATCAGTATTCCCGTGTGGCATGCTCACTTGTCGCCTCATGCCTCTCATATTTACCCAATATTCATCACCTTTTGATGATAGCAGGGCCTGAGCTGAGCAGGCAGTACAGAAGGTACAGGGAGGCAGTAACGGGCAGGAAGGCCAACACTGGTACAGCAAATATTGATGCTGACCTGTGGCTGTTCTGGTGTGTTTTCAGGACATTGAGTGGTGAGATCTGGGACAGGGAGGGTGAGGGATTTCTACATGGGGGCAACTGTTAAGTAGTCTGAAATGCTCGCCAAGACCTCAACCCCCGATCCTCCACCCTTTATTGTGCCATAACTTCCTCCACCTATGTCATATTTAGTTTTCCAGTCAGCTCCTGACTTCCCCAGACTTCTTCCAGCAAAAGGGAAGAGTGGAAACTGAATTCAATCGACTGCTCTTCCTCAAAGTTTCCTTCTGTTTGTGGAGGAACCGGGAGGTGGATCCCAGTGAGGCCAGTCAGGCTTCCACTAACACTGCTGCTGTATAGTCAGATAGTCAGAGAAAGGCTCCCACAGTCAGATATAGCTTTTATATGTTTACACAGGGTAGATACAAATCATTTGGCAGTCACTGAAGGCTGTATGCACAGTACAGAGAGAGTATGGGTTTCTGTTCATCCCCTTTTCAGTATATGCAACTCTGGATTATTTTAATTATCAATTATTCTGCTTATTATTTTCTTGATTAATTGACTAATGGTTTTGTCTATAAAATGTTATTTCTGAGATCTGAAAGTGACATCTTTAAATGTTCTTATCCAAGCAAGCAAACACTAAGAAAAGAAGCAAACATTCATATTTGGGAAGCTAGAACTGACTCAAACAATACATTCATTATAGAAACATTAGCCACATAGTTTTCTGTTGATCATCTAATTAATTGCCTAACCATTTTATTACTATCACGTGAGCCCTACTTCTAAGGTAATCATCATACTGACCCGCACAATAGGAAAGTGTTCTGGGAATTAATGCATCTATGTGCATTAAAGTGTTTCAAAAGCTATTATAGCCTCCTGTCAACTTCCTTCACAGGTGCTGTAATGGAAGCAACTCATTTCCTCTCTCTCTCTCTCTCTCTCTCTCTCTCTCTCTCTCTCTCTCTCTCTCTCTCACACGCACGCACACACACACACACGCACACACTCCGGATTTACTCAGTCCGTTCATGTCTCAGTTAGGCCTTGACAAATAATCACAAGGATCCCAGCAGACATCCCTTTGTGGTCGTCTTGCGCCATCTGCAGGTCACAGAGGATAAGTCGCTGAATATGCTCTGATATTTCTTCACCTTTTAAAGTCTGACACTTTCTGTGTCTCTCAGGGTATAATTTCCATTTATTTATCTCGTTTAAGATAAGAGATACATTAGAACAATGAAGGAATGTTAGTGGTGTGTGCACACAATACCAGATGTTACACTATTAGTCCTCTACCACCTCTGCAGCTCTATCCCTCCATTTGTCTGTCACTATTGTGTGTGAAAGAGAGAGGCAGCATTCACACTGGGTCTTCCTGGCCATTGCACCACTCCTACTCGCAACAGTACGCAGCTTCACAGCGAGATTTAATTTTTCCTAAAACATTTACCCGGCCAATTTTAAATAAACCCAAATGAATACAAACACAGCCTTGCCTATAAAACAAGGATTTCTCTGAGAAGCTGACACGTTGTCTTTTGTGTGCTCCCTTCAGCAGTAAAGTTCCATAGGCCTCGTTTTATGTTTTCCAACTCTGAATAATTTAGAATTTGTTTTCTGTGTTAACGACAGGAGGGAGGGAATGAGACAAGTAGGAGGAAAGGTCAGGGTATGAATAGGCTCCTTAAATATGTTTGCTTAGCTACACTGCTTGTTCTCTTCCCCATAAAGTGTGTTTTGGCTTTGACAGAGTTACCTCTTTTTAATAGCCCTTAATAATGTGTCACATTCAGGTTGTTCCTGAGTGCTCTCTCTCCATCTTGCGATTCCTTCCCTCGAGCCACGTGTCAAAGTAGAAACTTCATGAGACTCATGACGACTCAAGGAGAAGCAATTGTCAAATCCAGTGAAGCTTTTCCTTGTGAGGAAGATGAGCTGCATGGTGAGGATCATAAGCCACGCATCAGCCAGGGCCTTAGGGAACATTATTGTGCCCTTATTATTCAAGGTTAAATTATTAGGGGATATATTGATGGGTCAAATATTAATATCTACAATAATAATGATAGCCGATTAATCATTCCAGTAATGTAATCCATGCTCGCAGTATCGCTCTAAGAAAGACTTTTGGTATTGAGGGGATTGCAGATCACATTTTATGCAGATATTCATGGTGCCCTGAGGATGAATTTAAATAAGCTACAGGTAAACGTTTAAATGTTTTTGTGTACTTTGGTTTACAACTATATTATTTATATCTCCCCCATTATAAGGTTTTCTAAATGTTGTATTGCAACCAGTTGATTTAAATACATTTAAATGGTTCATAGTGAATTGAAAAAAAATATATTTTTTTAAACAATAGACACTATAATGACTATTTACACTGTTTTTAATTAATCCAATTCAAAGGCTAATAATCTGTTCTCTATCTGTGCACTTAAATAACTAAACAGAACTTTATCTATTCTTACATTTATTTTATTGTATAGACTTATTCACAATTCACAGTTCTAAACATACACAGTTTATGTACTGGTGCATTGCAAGGAATATTAAAATATATGTTATTATTTTTCTTTGTTGCATTGTAGGTTAATAACATCAGCTGACCAGAAGTGAACGTGGAACCAATTTTTAAACAAGGTGGAGAAAGGAGATGTGGGGGAAAAACAAGAGATGAAACGTAATATCTTGGAAACTGTACCACACTACGCAACTACTGTGGGCGAGTAGACGCAGGAGTTCTACCATGTTATAAAACACTGTCAAACATAAAAGTAAACATCAATTTATTCTTATTATTCGTATTTTAATGTTGTAAGTACAAGATTAACTGATCCCCACTCCATACCAGATGGTGGCGGTAATGCACCAGTTTGTAAACTGCCAATTAAACAAGAAGAAGAAGAAGAAGAAGAAGAAGAAGAAGAAGAAGAAGAAGAAGAAGAAGAAGAAGAAGAAGAAGAAGAAGAAGAAGAAGAAGAAGAAGAAGAAGAAGAAGAAGAAGAAGAAGAAGAAGAAGAAGAAGAAGAAGAAGAAGAAGAAGAAGAAGAAGAAGAAGAAGAAGAAGAAGAAGAAGAAGAAGAAGAAGAAGACTAGTAATAAGCAGCACAATACACAAAAGTATTCTGCTGCCTGACTGCTGCGAATCAGTCAGGCAAATGACATGTCCTCTTTGTGAGACCTAAAAAATGTCTCCAGCAGCAATTCCAAAAACGTCCGTGATTTTGCTTCGTCGGATATTTGTGTGTCTCTGGGTCTTTCACAAATTACTTTTGCCCCTTAATTTTGTTTTTGTAAAATTAATATAAAATTTAGACTGCTCTGATATTCTGGAACGGAACTCTGACATTCCGGAACCCGTTAATTCCAGAATCTGGACATTCCAGAACCGTGATATTCCAGAACCCTGATATTCCGTAATGTGTTGTGTTTCAAAAATCTTTGAGTGCAGGACCGAGGAAGAATGTCTGGACAGTGGCAAATTATAATAACAAGTGTTTAATTGACAATATTACCAATAGTCAATATACAGAGTATAAGTCAGCAAACTGAAGTAGGTCCAGGGATGAGCTCACCAGGGGGCGAAGCTGGACAAGGACCAACCTCTCCAGGCTCTTCATCAGGTGTGATGTTAATGCCACCAGCCTGAAGCTGTTGAGGATTTGAGGAGCCGAGCTGATGCTATGGACCCTTGGCCTTCCTCGCCTTGATCCTCCTCAGTTCCTTCCTCACCTGGATAAGGGACACTCTGTGGGGTGGAGTGCTGTAAGATGTTGGAGTGGGGGTGGGTTGCTGGTCGTAGCGTGAGTATGAGTGATGTGGACGTGGGGAGGTGGAGGAGGGGGAGTAATAATATTCACTCCTCATTAGTAAACATAACTAGGTAAAACATTAGTCCTAATTCGCTCATTGGCTGAGCCATCTGTCCGTTGGTGTTGTAAGCGTGTCCACGCCCCATAACACTTGAAGTCATCAGTCCATCTTCGTCTGCGCCAATCTGTCTCCTGCTTTGAATGACATCGCAGGGGTCCTCAGGACGCCTCTCAGTCTGCTGCCCCCTTCTCTCCAGCCAGGTGTGAACATTCTAAGAGACACAAGCATCTGAGTGTCTGTGGCCAATACACAATCAATCCTCACACAAAGTGTTTTCTTTCTCTTAAATATCCCAATCCAAAGACATTCTGTAATAATACTGTATACTATCAAATCATATACACAGAGATATCCTTTAATAAGATAATAAATCACCAAACAATAATCTACACAATATATTCTTTAATAACCAGTGTGAAGTTATAGCAAATCATCAAATCCAAATGTCCTCACAGCTATAGTAATTTATTTCATTCCACAAACGGAACCCAGACATTCCAGATCCCTGACATTCCGGAACGGAACTTTCACATTGCGGTCCGGAACCCTGGAAACTCTGGAACCCAGACATTCTGAAAAGGAACCCATACATTATTTTATGGAATGCTGATCTTCCAGAACACAACCCTTTGTAGTATCTCTCTGCAAGGTTATCAGAAGTGAGAAGTAAGAAGTAAAACTGCATGTTTTATGGCTGTGCAGGGTAAACTGTACCCTAAAATATGTGTTGGATAAAATCAACGCAGAACAGTCTTATTTCCAGAGCTTGGAAGTGGGCACTGCACCCCACTGCACCTGTTTCTCATTCCCTGTTAAGTCACACTCTTTTTGAGCCCATCTACAAATTAAAATTATTCCATGACAAATGTAAGAAAATCGAAAAAAAAAATGTAGATCCTTTTCCAAAGAAGGGGTGGTAAGACAATAGTTGGCAAGAGGGAGAGCAGGCTGGCATACATAGATCACTGATGACTGATGAATGATGTGAGGCTATGCTCTCTACATTCATAGCATCAAAGCCACATTATCTTCTCCCAGTCACGACCATGTAATGCAACCTGAGACATTAGCTTAAGGCCTGCCAAACACAGGATGTAGTGGCTCAACCCTGTTATTGAAAGGCTTTAGCGCTAATCCACACTATTTATTTGCTCAACAGTGGAGTGAATTACATTAGATGTCATTTAGCTGATGCTTTTATCCAAAGTGACTTACAGTTATGTTTCATTCATACATCATAGACAAAGTTACAGGGAACAATTAAGGGGTTAAGTGTCTTGCTCAAGGAGACATCTACCAGGATGGGGATTGAACTGCCAATCCCCTGATTGAAAGACAGATCTGCAAACCACTGACCCAGAGTCACGCTCACAATACACAAGTGACAACGGGGAAATCTGAAAGCGTGACCGTGAGAGAACATAAACAAACGTAGTAAATTTAGTTGCATTGATAAATGTTGAATCAACAGCATCTTGTCGATTTTCCGAGTGTTGAAGTCAGACTTTTGATTTTGGTCTGCAAAGCAACTGAATATTCTTGCAAAGTATAGGATATTATATAACATACAACATATGGAAAAAGAGAGTAAATGGCCTGTATTCATGATGATGGAAAAGCATGCAGTGGTGGCGGGATGTTGGTTAGAGAGGGAAAGAAGGACTGATGTGGGATGAAAGAAAGACGCAGGGAAAAGGGACGTTGTTAACTTTCCCAGAATCCCACAGCGTAGTGGGATAGCCTCGGCTCCATCAACATTTGTAAATGTCCTTGGCTGTGTGTTCTGTACAAGCGTTTACACTTAGGGAAACACAGGCTGTCAATATCATGCGCAGTCAGATACATATGTTTCCTTTTATGTATAAAGTGCAGCCCATATATCACACCTCTTACCTTATTAAATACTGATTAAAGTGGAAAAGGTGTTGCGTCGACATTGTTAAGTAAGATGAAAATGGAATTTGACAGGACACAATGTCATTTAAACCCTGTCCCTGTTCATTTGGGTTTTTGTGGGAATTTATTTTTCACCAAAGACAGCTCTCTCAATACTCTCAATGCATATAAGAGCATGTGAAGCACTTTATGTTGTCGAGCTTCACCTGGCAAGATGTGGTGTTTTTCCTCAGTTGGCGAGGAGCTTCCCCCTGCGCTATCATCTGTGAATGGAGCTGAATGGATAAATGGTCTTTTAGAGAGAAAGAGAGAGAGAGAGAGAGAACCGAAATGTTCTGAACGTCCGCCATACTCAAGTTCTAGGCTGGAGCCTCCTAAATCAGACCGATAGCGTGATTCCAAGCCTCGCTCTCCAGTGTTCCTTTAGGAGGGATCCCAAGGTTTCTGAGATGGTGCCAGTCCACTTGGCTTGTTTGGATATTTACTTACACAAAGTTTGTTTGTGTATTTTATTCAGTCAATTAAATCAAATACAATACAATACTATCCTATATAATATACAAAAGAGAAAGACTGAAAAAGCATAGGTAGAAGCAAAAAATGCTTATAAATTCCTATCCTAAATTGAAATTGAAATAAATATGGATATGCTGGTATAGGCTTATAGCTGCTGGGGATGTTTAGGATGCACTGAGCACCTCTCTCCTCTTTTCTTTCTCCTATGGATGAATCTTCATCTCTCCATCACACATGACTAACTCTGCTTTCTCCCATCTGCTGATGGACCTTCGATAGTTGAATCGTGAGTTCCTGTCGCCTGCTGTGACTCAGCCCTGTTAGCCTTCCTGACTCTGTTCCACTTGGGAGGTCTCCAAACTCTCCATCGTGGAATATGCCTAAATATGAACTATTGATAAACTGTGACAGATTCCTTGAATGTATTTTATCTCTAAATATGTCCTCCTGTACACATTACATCTATTGCATCTGTCCATCCTGGAGAGGATCCTCCTCTGTTGCTCTCCTGAAGGTTTCTTCCTTTTTTCCCTGAAGGGTTATTTGGGAGTTTTCCTGGTCCGATGTGAGGTTTTGGGTCAGGGATGTCTATGTGTACAGATTGTAAAGCACTCTGAGACAAATTTGTAATTTGTGAAACTGGGCTATACAAATAAACTGAATTGAATTGAATTGAAATGAGAACATTTAAATTAAATAAAAAATTAAAAAACAACAACAAACAAAATAAAAAAAATATATATTTATATATACTACCACATACATCTTCCATATTAATACATTTTCAATTACATTTATAACTCTCAAGAATTGTTTTATAAACAATTCTCTTGAAAACCAAAAAAGTAAATCCAGCTGCTTTACATTGAGAAGAGCCCTGACTCCCCTCCCAATTATCATACCGCTTATAGCACCTCTAAAAGGCCATACCCTGAATAGCACCTATTTGCAGCACCTCAGTTGTATTACATTCTTATCTTGAATGTGTCTACCTGGAGGAAAAAAAACTCCTCCTAGACTAGAGTGACTACACATGTAGACCATGGTCAGGACATTGAAGCAAAGTGGGATAAACAAGGGGTAAATAGAAGAGTTGTTGTGCAGTAAACACCTGGGGCTGAGTCAGGTCCTGCTCTCGACCGGGTCTGACTGCCGGCCTGTCTGCCTTGAAGGAGCCGTTGTTTGGCCACTTCTGTCCTGGTTTGTTGTTCCATAGCATCTGTGTGCAGCTGTCACAACTAAGCAGGGTCATGGAAATGTCGGGGCAGCCGGGCTGACAGTTATATTTGGGGCTTTATTCTGCGGCATTTTTGAACTGGGCTGAATGTCGGTATATATAATGTGCAGGAGTTAACATGATACTGATCCTGTATCTTGCCTCTAGCTATAACAGCAACAAATAAAACATACAAAGATATTGTAAAATTATCATTTTAATTGTAAAACCTGCAATAAGGATATTCTTTGGGCTACACAACCCAAGTTGTTAACACAACACTGGTATACTATCACGTTTTAAGTTGACATGGTAAAACTAAGCAAAAAGTGCTAATCGGCACATCCAGCAGATCCAGATCTGAAAATGCGGAAGGTTATGTTTTGATCACCGTGTATTTATTTATTTATTTATTTGTTCCTCGCATAACAACAACAAATTTTAACCGAATCGCATGCAATTTGGTGGGATGATTGGTTATTATCCGGGGATCATTTTATTAGATTTTGGGATCAAACCGGTCAAAGGTCAATGTCAAGGTCATGGAAAGGTCAACATCTTCTTTTTACCATAGTACGGTCAATTTTTATCCATTTGGCATGCAACTAATGCCAACATGTTCATAAATTCAATGCCCAATCTAAATTCAATGCCCAAATTCAATGCCCAAAAGTTCCCCCTGTATGAGTTTACCCCATTTCGGCGCATAGCGGCAGCGGAGGAATAGAAAGGGGGTTACACCGGGGACGTTGCCCTTTGATGCCCTTGCACTGTGGCACTGCCTTCACCGGCCTGCATGGTCACGCGTCACCCTGTGTGTGCCTAAACCACTTAATCCCAGAAAGCTTTAGGAGAAAAAAAACATGTCGTTGTTCTGCTGCGCGTGAGATGTGTGTTGTATATTATATTTTGATATACTTCCATTTATAAGAGCTCTCATCAACCTTGGCCTGCAGGAAACTTGTGATTAAACAGACCTGAGTTCAGTTTTATGTCAAATGGCTGATTTATCTGGGGGAGGCAGACGTTTGTAACAGAGAGGCACTTGCATTCCAGTCCAGAAATAAAAACACCCACTCACCGTTGGTCGAATTTATTATCATCTTTGAAGATTAGACAGGAACGTCATACGTTTGTGTTTGTCAAGGCCTGGGAGGATGCTGTTGTCCTCCCTCATGCCAGCTAGGTTTTGATTTAGATTTTAGGTTCTGAATGGAGTCCGATGACGTTATCCTTGTGTAGAATTGTTTTCTTCTTTCTGTTTAGTCAGATTTCCACTTCCACCTGTGAGTTGAATGGACTTCTCACCTGCTCTTGCAATTGCTGTGACGATACTTTGCCGGTGACCAGAAGAATCAAATTAAAGTTCAAAGTTGTTTGACTGTTATACACCACCGGGCTTACTGCAGGAAGGGATGGACCAAGAAACAAGTTCATAGCTCCATTATTTCTTTATAAATCATGTTTTAAATCATGTTTTTTCAACAATCCCCAAAGTATTTCTCAGATTTTTCACCTTTTTACAGGATACATGTTTTTTTGTTTTATGAGAAGTGAACACGCCTTTTGCTGTCATAATATACAGGCAATACAACATATAATAATCAATAAGACTAGAGTACGCTCTTTACGTAATCTGGGGACCATTGAGGCCGGACGATTCCCGGTCACATCAATTTGATGATAGCCTCTCAGGCCCCTAGGCTCTTGAGACACAGCTACATGTGTATGACCTATTCATAGAGAGATCCCTATCCCGTGACCTGCACCTACGAGAACATATTAATGCTGGCCTCATTATTATGAGATAAAAAGCCATTATTATGAGATAGATAGAAAGTCTCATATCTCATAATAATGACTTTTTTAATTTTAACAATTTAAGTTAATTTTACTTCAAAGGTTTGAGCCCCACGAATGTGAATTATACCAAATGAAGTACATGTAAATACAAATAGAGCATAACACTGTAGGCCTATGTTGACAATTTGTATAAGAATGAATAAATTACCAACATCATTTAAAAGGGAAATTCCCAAGGGAGGAGTTTCAGTGCAAGAATCAACACTTCCTTGTCTGCAGAGTCGGATAACTAGTGAGAGAAGAGAGTACGCCCGCACTGGAGAACAGGCATTGATCTACATCTGCAGCCTCCGGGTCGCAGGTAAGCACTGACTTGTATATTAACTTATTAAGGACAGAAAGCACCGCGGGTGATGACTCGTATTGGTCGATTGAAAGCTGGAAGACGTCTCTGTGAATGACAAAACAAAAGGCGAGACGTGATGTTACGCGCTAGAATTTAATTTGAGTAATGAAGCGCGCTCGTCCCGACTTGGTGAGAAGTTGGTTCTCTTGGAGACGGTAACAATATTGACAGATCTCTACATCTTACGTTGCACTGCGTCAGCGTAACGCAAGTTGTGTGATTATTTGACCAGGCCTGGTTTTGTAAACTTAAAACTCTCCAAAGTTGCAGTGGTCGATTTAACACATGATTATTTGTTTTCCTTCCAGTTGCCGTTCGTGGTCATGGATGATTTTGTTCGGGATAAATTATCTGAATGGAATCTCAGCGAGTTGATAGACACATTTAAAGGTAACGTATTACTATGCATATTTGTAGTATATGTTCATATACTTTGTAATATCAGTTTATCCAGAACATGCAAAGTCAGAACTCAAAGGTTTACAAATCTATATGACATGCCTCGTCTTTGGGAGAACACATGTAATCAGGCCTGGGCGCCTGGACGTTAGAAGATAATTTCTAGACACCTGTCTTAATTAGGGCTCAAGGCCAGGTCAAGATATGAACATGTGGGTCCAACGGGTTTGGGGTCAGACTTAGTTATTCAGTCTTGGAATGATGTAACTATGCCTGCATATGATTGGTCCACGGATGCCGATAACAATGTACTCCACCTCATTTCTTGTGTAAAAATTATGTGTTCAAATGCATGTTTATCAGACTTCTCCAATTTGGCCTCCTGAGAGTCTCCAAACGTTCCCGGGCGTTTGTTTCCTGACCTTTGCTTATTAGGAATAAACTCAATATTTTTGATAAGTCCTGTTGTCGACCGAACCTCTTTTTTCCATCAAACCATTTTCATACCACACCACGACAAGCGGGAAGAGGAAAATATTTTTTTAAGATTTTTTTAAGGCACATATAATGTTAATAGCCTACCAATACTGACATATCTCATCATACATAATATAGCTATGAAAAATGCTGCAATGTAGTTCTTGACAGACATAGTTTAGAGACTGCGGGTTGACTGGGGGTTGACCCTCCAAATGCAAAGCCCCCCTGTACAGAGTTGCTACACAGTACATTCTCCAGTGTTAAAAATTCAGTGTCAAAGTATATAGACTTTTTCAGAGTTATTACAAGAGTAAATAGCCCCCATGTTGATGTAAATCAGAGTTAAACATGTTTGTGTAAAATACACAGTGTTAAAGTGAATTGACTGTCAGAGTCATTACAACTAAAGCCAGAGTGAAACCCCACGTCAATGACAACGTTCACTGTTACTCTGGAAAGCTCCGCCCCCTCCTTCTCCTTTCAAATTGAGTTTGAACACGTGCGTTTTAATTCTAGAAATAATTTCTCTGAATTACTTTTTTATATCAAATGTTGATATTTCATTAGAAGCAAGATTTTAGAATAACTCTATACTGAGTTCAAATTACACTTGAGCTTGTTTGTGTATTGAAATATCGCATGACGGCTAATGTGACCGAGTCAAAAGCTACACAGTAGAATTAACGAGTCCATTAGCACTAAACCAGTAAACATATGGGATCCCCACCCTGGTTGATCCTTAAGCAAGACACTTACCCTGTATTGCTCCCTGTCCCTGTCAGTGAAATGTAATGCAAATTAACACTAAACATAACACAACTCTGGTAAGAGTTATTATTCTACATTGAGAAGTGTAGAAATAACACTACAAGTGTTATTTACATTTGACACTCGGACTAGTGTTAATCAAAATTAACACTTCTCTGTGTAGAGTAAAATAATTATTCTTACAAGAGTTAACTCTGAAATGTTACTTTAACACTCAAGATAAGGGACCATATGTTCACTGGCTATGTGTACTGTTGTTGACACTGCCAATTGTATAGGCTACAAGTATTAGACCCTTTTGTGTTTTTGTACTCTCTCAACAGAGACAAGAATTGCAAGGATTAGTCAAGACTGATTTCTTACATTTCTTACACTACTGCGGTCACGTGGGCCGGCAAGTGAGCAGCCGCTTGAAATGTAATGCACCCCTATTCATGGAGTTACGGTATGAGGGCTTGTAAGGCCCAAAAGTACAGAGATTGACCCATTTTCCAGCAATAATTTCTCAACTTTCATATAACAAGTAAAAAACAACATTATTTTGGACATTATATGAAATAATATTATAGTGAAAATTAAAGGCAAAGTGAAATAAAAAGATGATATTCATAATTTTCCAATAATTATGTTTTTCTTTTAAAGCAGATTATTAAACGCGTATGGAGAGAGAGATAGTTTACACGGAGATAGCGTAATGCAGACTGGGAAGAGTCTTCATAAGTCTGCAGGGGCTCAGCAGAGGGCGCTCGTGTCACAACACGCTAGTTAGTCCCAGTGGGAAACTAATAATACTTGTAAATGATATTTACCAAAATAAGAGGGAATAATACCAACAAAATAAGAATAGACAATATATAAATAACATGGATTAGTAATAACAGTAATAGTTGCAAATGGAAAGTGGAAGTGGAATCATTAACTCTGTTACATCTGCCGCAGTTGGAGATTTATTCTTGCGTGACTGAGATTCATCTGTGTTTTTAAATTGCAGGACAAGGCATCGACAAAGAAAGTTTTTATTGTCTGGATGATAAAGATATCGCCGACTTGATCCCTACCGTGGGACTAAGGTCCAAATTCAAGAAGAGACTCAAGTTGTTAAAAGTAAGGTTCTGTACTGTGCACACAACTTACACTAATACTGTATTTATAAATTACAGGAGAACAGACTTTTGTTCAAAGTTTTCATTATACATAACATGTATTAAGTTAGTAGTTCACACTTGTTTCAGCATGTGCTTGTGAAGTAATTATTACATTTAAACATGTGTTCACACTGCAGGCACTGAAAAGAAAGCATGCTGATACTCCTGAACTATGTGGAGTGGAATATTTTCTCTGTCAATCTAGAAAGGAGGAATGAAATCTCTGACTCAAAATTGCCTTTATCTGTTTCATTCCTTGCAAGGAGGAATATTATGACACAGCTTCTCAGGGAACTCTGTGATACAAGATTCAATGAAGTAGAAGTCACAACATGAGGCTCTTAACCTCCGTTCAAACAAACAAAAGTGCTGAGTCTTGTTTAAATAAAGAAGTTCCCTCTCCTTTCTCTGAAAAGGGTCAGCTCCTTATCTTGACCAAGACCCAACGATCCTCTACTTCCCCTAACCCCCATGTGGAATGCCATCGATCTTACGAGAGCTAGCTGGTCTGCTCCATATTTTCTCACTACACTAAATAACTCTATAACTCCTGACCACCTTAGCTCCATTTTCACATAACATGTCAGTACTATATTTTACAATTACAACTGAATACCACACCTTCAAACCAGGGCCACCCTGACTTGGTTAGATCTGTGTTTGCACTTGCAAACCAAAATATCACCCATCCATGTTCTTACAAAGAAGTAGATTAAAAGATTGATACAACAATGTTGTTATATGACCGCCAATTCATAAAAATGTCTCATTAACAATAACAGTGTGTGCTGGAGTTGTAACATTTATTCACTTTTATGGATTTGCAACTATTTTTTTTCGTCACCAGAAGGAACAAAAAACAGGGAATTCAGAAGTCGTTGACTCGTCTGCTCAAGTAAGTTGGATAAAGTTTCAATCACGAAGGTATCATAAGGCATTTATTACAATAGTACAGATCATATTGTCAATGTCTGCTCCAACCTTTACATGGCCACTAGTATTGATTTAAGACCCACATGTTCATGTTCACCCTCAGGCTTGTGCGTCCACCAGTGACAAAAGTACTAAAGGTGAGATAAACATATCTTATTGATCACGTGCATTGTTATTTAAGTTTTTAAGGTCGTAATATCTTGCTTTGTCTAAGCAACTATACTAATACTGTAAACAACACATTATTCTTCCCTTTTTTTCAACAAAAATGACCCACTAAGGGAAGAGAAGGTCGGATCTTCAGGGTGAGTCCAGCCAATGGCAATCCCCAATCAAAATGCCACGACTTGACAAAGAACCAGGATTATACATCAAAGGTATTTATAATACTTACAAAGCAAATGTGTGTTTATATATCATAGCCACAGAAAATACTCATTTGGTGCTGTTTGTAATCCTGTCACACAACCCCAATGCATATATGCAGGTATCCATAGTAACACTGCATATGCTTCAATGTAAATAACTTAACCGTGGCCTTTACCGTTAGGATGCTTTGAACCCAGACCGTGGTTTATCATGTGCTAATCTGCCAAGTACAAGCATGATAATCCACTCCGAAGCATCATGAATGAACCTGGCAGAGAAAGTTCCTCTCACGCTTTACCTTCTTCTCCTCATTGTGCGTTATCGCTTACTTGATACGCTGATTCATGGTTCCTGCTGAAAATGTCTTTACTTTCATTTTGACACAATGTCTTTATTTTCATTTTGACAGAGGAAATACTACTGTCTGATGTGAAACACATCATGAATTTTGTTCATCAGAAAATTCCTCAACAAGACAACAAGCTCAACAACTTCCTGAGGTAAGTTTTAAGTTTATCAAATTGTCCATATTAATATGTTATATGGGCCTGGTTCCACTCCTGACCAGGGGACAGTTTCATGAAGACAGATTTATGACTTTAAGGTTTTGAGCCATGCATCATGGGTTTGAAAAAAAACTTAATTTACCAAAAATACACAGCAAATTACTTTCGGTACAATATGCTGTAGATGGTTGTTCGTAGACTGGTCTCCTTCTGATTTGACAAATTCTTTCAATATTTAATTGTTTTTTACATTATTTAATTAACCTACACTTAAACTCTTGTACAACAGGAGAAAAATCAATGACTTGGAGACAGACAAGAGGGAGGTGGTCGGTGTCTTTGGCAGAACCGGGGCTGGAAAGAGCTATTTGATCAATGCCGTCATTGGAGAGAGGAATTGGAAAGAGGTAAACTATGATGAATATGTGTGTTGACTTGAAGCTATTTAAAAAGGTATGATGTGGCTGAAATAATACAGTTGTTGATTAGTTTTCATTTTTTCATTTAATGTTTTTTTTTTTTTAATTTTTTAATTAGGAAGGATTTATTATGGTAAAAAAATCAATTTCGGAAAGAAAGGGGAAGGCGGAGGAGGGAGAGGAAAGGAGGGGAAGAAGGATGTGAAGAAAAGCTGGGAAAAAGTGTCAGAGAACGCAATGGAAGACAGAGAAGATCTCTCCTGAAGAGCTCATAGATGCCAAAGGATGAGAGATCCCTGTCCATTTCTGTCCAAGAAGAAGATGACAACAGGTAGTACAGTAGAGTCAGTCATCTCAAGTAGCTCTCTCCTTCTGCCTGATGTGGATGTTAGTGGTGTTCCTGAACCTAAACTGAAAAGTAGTTTAAGCATGGTGCATGGTTACCCCCCATAACTATATTATAGTATAACAAGTACACAAGTACAAACCAAAAAGCGCTAAAGTCAAAAAACATTCACAGAATCCCTGAAATCCCTGAGCCTTCTCTCTCACCGTCAGAAATATAACTACTGCTGCCCCTCTCAGCAAGACTGCATCCTTTAAACGATCTCAGAGACAATCCACATTCTCAAAGTCCATCTGTTTCCTGTAAAGAGGAAGTTGAGACCCCCGAAGGCTCTGTTTATTCTGCACCCCCTCTACCGAGTGACCATTTGAGTGACCTTATCACGTGACCCCACAGGATTAGATTAACCCCCATAAATCTTCCAGGAGAGAGAACTGTTAAACATATGTTCTCCTCCGACACCTGACAGTGACATATTATTTAATTCATATAATATGCAAGCTTAAAAGTAAAATCAGTCTGTGAAATGTTCCAGTCAAGTGGCCTTGATCCACCATCCTCGATAACTACATGCTTGTATCAAATTGACACTTTAGAGAGGACAAAGTGTGTCTACAACTAAATACATTTAAACTACTTTTTTGACTAAATCCAATGAGGATTATTCCTCCATTTTTATGACCAAACAGTTTACATTAAGATTAAATGTATTATTAAATCTCAAATTTGCTTTTGTTTACATCGTACTGGAAAACTGTGTCAAACGTTCTGGTAACAATAATAATAATTATTTTATCTCATTTGGTAACCTTACTTCCCAGCAGGTAAACATGACTTATGGAGTGCCACAGGGATCAGTACTTGACCCCCTTCCTTTAGGGTTCATTCATGATCCTTTTGTTATTTCAATGATACGGTTTCTGTTCTAATGCTTTAGTGACATTTTTAAGGCAGTTAGAAGTTAGAGTCTTTACATACACGTTGCTTTAATCTCATTCTAATATGTATTGCAGGCTGAAGGGCTATCTAAAAAACTAGTCATATACACAAAAAGCAAACCAGAAGATGGAGAAGTAAACGCAAAGAGGTGGTATTGGCCTCTTGTGAAGTGTGTGACTATCAGGGTGCCAAATAATGATCTCCTGAAGCACGTCACACTTGTGGATCTTCCTGGAAATGGGGACCGTAACAAGAGCCGAGACAAGATGTGGAAAACGGTAATTTATCACATGCCATGCTGTTTATTTAATTACTGTGTCGTCTGCAAACTGTGACATTGTGTTATTACACATACTGATACCCATCATCATTAACTTGCTGTCCTGTCCCTTCAGATCGTTGGAAGTTGTTCCACCGTGTGGATCGTGACTGAGATAAACCGAGCTGCATCAGAGCCTGAAGCCTGGGAGATACTGAAAAGTGCCTGTAGCTTCATGGGAAATGCTGGCCAGTGTCGGCAGATTCACTTCATCTGCTCCAAGTCTGATGAATCAAGTAATAATCCAGATCTTCCGTAAGTGATTTAAGATGTCAAAAGTACATAGGCATGTCAAAGTCACTGTGAAGTAATTTGACTTTTTTTCTGGACGCCAACAAGTTTGAATTTGAGGTTTCAGTTCTAAAAATACTGTATGATGTGTCAATTAATGCAGTTATGTTTAATTTAGTTCAACTGATGCCCATGCTTTCATTTTGGAAAGAAACCAACAAGCCAAGAAAGAAGTGAGAAACGAATTCAGAAAACTAAACGAGGTCACGGTGAGTTGTATAGACTGACAGAAATTAAAACAATTTCTACAACTACAAGTATGCCTTCAAATCTAAACATTTCTTTTTCAGAAATATTTCAGTGATGGAAGTTTCAAAGTGTTCACAGTGAGCTCCTTCGAGTTTCTTCGAAAGACAGTCCTAGATCCAGATGAAACTGGTAGGTGAAGTCTCCAAATATGATTTAATATCTATGATATCATTTGAATTTACTTTAACAAAACAAATCAGAATGACTTATTATATTATGGCATTTAAATGTAATTATGTTGAGTAAGATGCAAACTGCATTTTCTTTTACAGAAATACCTGAACTTCAGGAATTTCTGCAGGGTCTCAATGACTGTCACTCAGTGACATTAAACTATGTGAAAGGAGCTCACGGGATTCTCTCTCTGATTCAAGGGGCCAGACGTACAGATGGGGTAAGATCAAGTCGTGACATTTATTTCTTTGTATTCTTTCTTTGTCTTTAATCATCATTACAATTGACAGAAAATAATGTGAAAACATGGTAAAATCAATGATAGACTTCTTACATGTAAAGTCACCAATACATATATTTTAGCAATCAAGGTCATTATTTTCCATAATTTGTGTCGTTTCAGAGGGGCTGCAAAATGACAGTAATTCAAAATGTGTATATGAATGTGAATACATAGCAGTGCAGATATGGTCAACAGTGGAAATGTAAACAAACAGCAAACCAAAAGCCAATGGTGCAAGTGACTATATTTAGACATTTAAGGTGAAGGGTGATTGGGGGAGGGTGTGGAGAGGATGGCGATGTTGGAAGGGAGGGTGGAAGGGGGGGGATCGGATAGGGGGGGCTGTCAGCGTGATGCAGATATGGTCAACAGTGGAAATGTGTATATATATATATATATATATATATATATATATATATATATATATATATATATCACTATCTATATATATATTCCACTATATATATATATATATATATATATATATATATATATATATATATATATATATATATATCTGCATTTGCGAACAGCAAACCAAACAAACAGCAAACCAAAAGCCAATGGTGCAAGTGACTATATTTAGATATTTAAGGTGCAGTGTGATTGGGGAAGGGGGGGAGGGGATGGCGATGATGGAAGGGAGGGTGGAAGGGAGGGGGGGATCGGGATAGGGGGGGCTGTCAGCGTGATGCAGTTTCTTTTTTTTAATATATATATTTTTATTTTAAGTAAATAAGCAAGCATACAACGAGAGTGCAATTGTGATACATTTACCTATTTCTTTTTTTACACAAAACACAACAAAACACAGCAAAACACAACAGAACTAAAGTAAAACTACTAAACTAAACTAAATCTAATAAATAAAAATAAAAATAAAATAAAATAAAGTACAATACAAAATAAAAGTAATAATATAAAAACAACAATACCAAATAGTTGCTCGCGATAGCTGCTCGCATCCTGGAGGTCAAGCACAGACTCGAAAGTATGGGGGGGGGGCGGTGGGGGGGGCACCAAGGAAAGAGTCCGTAACAGCCGGTCATGGCATACAACTACAGCACCTCATCAGGAGAGAGTCCATCAAAATATTGAAGAAGAGGTCTCCAGCACGTGTAAAACCTGTCAGAGCTCCCTCTAAGGGTGAATTTATTTTTTTCCAATTTAAGAAAGAACAGGATATCTTGTAACCATGTTTTGATGGACGGGGGTTGTGAAGATTTCCATAAAAGAAGGATCTTCCTACGGGCAATTAGAGAGGCAAAAGCAATAATATTGTTCTGAGTCGCTGAGGTGACAAGGCTATCAGGAGACCTACCGAAAATAGCTATGTGTGGGGATGGGTTGATGATTATACCTAAAATGTTGGAAATGGATTTGAAAAAGGACTGCCAGTAATTATTTAATTTTGAACAGGACCAAAACATATGAGTCAGGTTACAAGGTGTCTGGAAGCATCTGCTACAGGCTTCATCCATTGACTCCGGAAACATTTTAAAGAGTTTCTGTTTGCTGTAATGTAGACGGTGGAGCACTTTAAACTGTATAAGAGAGAGCCTAGCACAGCTAGAGGAAGAATTGACAGCCCCAAGAGCCTTTTTCCAGAAATCCCCAGAAATATTAATTTGTAGTTCCATTTCCCAATCTGTTTTAATTTTATTCACAGCAGACTCCTTGATTGTGAGCAGAAGGTCATAAAGAAAGGACACCTGACCTTTGGGCAGTAGTCTCACCTTGAGTGCCAGGTCTATGCCACTGAAGCTCGGAGCTTTAGGGAATGCTGGCGAGTGGGTCCTAGCGAAATCGCGAAGTTGAAGGTATCGGAAAAAGTCTGAGCTATTTAGTTTGAATGAAGAGCGCAACTGGTCAAAACTGGCAAAAATGTCCTTGACGTATAAGTCACCCAAACAACGAAGTCCATTCCTCTCCAATAATGTGAATCGTGGATCATTCTTAGCTGGTCAGAAAATATGATTATTACAGAGGGGTGTTGCTTTAGGGAGTGAAAGCCATCCAAAGTGTCTTCTAATTTGTGACCATATTTTTAGTGTGTGTATTACCACAGTATTAGATGTGAATCTAGAGGGAGAAAGAGGGAGGGTATCACACACTAGTGATGGAAGAGACGAAGAGGAAGAGTCAGCCTCCAATCGGCACCAGCTGTACTGGGGTGAGATAAACCAATGTATAATTTTATGAAGATTGGCCGCCCAATAGTAGCTGATAAAGTTTGGTAGCCCAAGCCCACCCACCGACCTGTTCCTTTGAAGCAAAGTCTCTCCTGCTCTTGCACGTTTGCTTGCCCAAATAAAAGAGGAAACAGCTTTGTAAATGGATTTGAAAAAGGACTTGGGAAGAAATATGGGGAGACACTGAAACAAATACAAATATCTGGGTAGTACATTCATTTTGATAGTCTGTATCCTTCCAGCCAGAGACAGTGGCAGACAATTCCACCTCTGTAAATCTGCTTTGACTGCAATAGTCAAAGCAGTGAAATTTTGATCTTTTAGAGTTTGCATGGTATGTGTAACTTTAATACCCAGATATTTTATTCCTGTGTTAGATATTTTAAATGGTATAGACGACTGTAAGAATTGTTCAGCCAGTTGGTTAATTGGAAGAAATTCACTTTTTGAAATATTTAACTTGTATCCTGAAATAGTGCCAAAAATGTTCAAAAGCGAAAAGATATGTGGGATACTTGTCAAGGGGTCACATACATACAGAAGGAGATCATCAGCGTAAAGTGAAACACGGTGTTCAACCCCTCTCCTTTTGATCCCTTTCAACCCTCCGGCTGACTTTAAGGCAGCTGATAATGGCTCAATAGCGAGAGCAAATAGCAATGGGGAGAGTGGACAACCTTGCCTAGTACCACGGAAAAGAGGAAATGGTTTTGAACGCAGCGTGATGCAGTTTCATTGCTTTAAAAACTGAATGTGTTGTTTCTTGCAGGCTGACATAAAGACAGCTGTCTGCACAGAGCTTGAACTAAAGATGAAGGATGCACTTCATAAAGTCGAAAACTCAATGAAAGAGACCAATCAGGCTTTTGAAGAGTGCCTCAGTGAGGGAGTTAGGACATCTGAAAGTTCATGGGAATCAAACTTGACATCGGTCATAAATCCTGAAGTACGTATTTGAATTATAACTAAATAATTACAACAGATTTTGTACTTCATATGAACGTCTTAAAAATGTTTCTCTTGTGGGTTTTTTTTCAGAACATGTCAGGTAGTGGTTTCCACCGGACACTGAAGAGCATAGTGCAGCAAGATGGCACTTACAAACCAAAAAAGGGGAAACTAATAAACCTCAATATGAAGTTGTCTTCATGCCTGACCCAGAGCATTGATGACAAATTCAAGAAGACCTTCCCGTGAGAAATGACTCAATGAAGACATAAAACGCTGTGCTGGCTAATTTGAAACTATGGAAAATGTTTACAAATGATGTGATATAATACATACATACAAATTACATCATTGAAATGAAAACTTGTCAATGCTGCGTTTATGACATTTTTTTATTTGTTCACATGTTTCAGAAATGAAGGAGAATGTGGACAATTCAACGGAGTCCTCGGTTTGTTTTCACTTAACACAAAGACGATGAGAAAGAACACAAAGTACAAAGATATCAAACTGCAACTGATATTTCTCAGCAGAGGTAAAAGAAGACAAGAGTACCATTAGTCACCAAAATTATCAGATTGAATACTTTACTTTCATGTAAAATCTTGGGGGTAGGGGGGGTTACCAGATGAGCCCTATTTCTATATAATATCTTGATTTCATTTAAAATATGTTGAACTATGATTCATATTCTCTCTCTTAGGAAGACAAGATGAAGACAAAACTCAACAAAATCATCCGCGATCGTAAGAAAACGATCTACAGCAGTCTGACGGCAACAATCGAGACGAGCATGCAGGAATGCTATGACGGTACGATAAGAGATCATAACACATGAAACCTGAACCTGAAAAATGCATATTATTCATTGTAATTTTTCATAATTTAGTTAGAATAAAATGTAATTTACAAAAGTGTTTCTGTTTTGTTGTAGTTGCAAAATTAATTGGAAGAAAGGGCAGTCTGAATAGGATGAGGAACGCTATTAAATATCACGTACTTGAATCAAAGGACGTCATGTTTCAGACGGCTAAAGATGAGATGTTGAAGCAGCTGAACGACTTGATGGTTTGTAACATTTTATAATACGTCATACGATGAGGATTTATTAACACATGCTGTGCATTTTGGCTGTGACTAATGCTGAGTTTTATCCTGATTTAGAGCGAAATCCTTGAAGACCTGGAAAAAACAATACAGGAATCAATCGAGCTGTCGCTCAAGACAGATGGCGTCTCAATCCCAGGTAAAGACAACGAAACAACGTAGAAACATGATAATGACTACAAATATTTTTATTGAAATTAACACTTCAACACATTTTAAATACTGTAATAATGGTGAACTTGATGTTTTCTGGGGGGTTTAGATGTTGAGAAGGAGCTTGAGATGGTGAAGAACCACTACAAAGAACTGAAGCGAGGTCCAGATGAAGAACCACTCATTTGGTAAAACTGCTGTTAAAGTAATAATAATAATTGAGCTGTTCTGAATAATGCTAACGATGCTTTTTAATTACAGTACCAACTGACGAGCCCTACGTGTGTGCTGATTAGAGACATGAGGCCTCTGGATTTGGTCTCAACCCTTTTTTTCAAGTCATCGTATTCTCTTTCAGTGTTTTCTTTACATGAACTATTTTTGCAGAAAGATAGCATATGTTCAATATTGGCGAGGGTAATTTGAGCTTTTAATTGATTAAAGTTAAAATGCAGACAAACTGTGTGGGGGTTAAGAGCGGGGTGTCCTGCAGCAAAGGTCCCCAGTCGGATTCAAACCAGGTACATTGTGGTTTACACGGTACAGATCTTTGTTACCAGTCCATCATCATGTCGCAGATACATTTAGGTTTTAATGACAAAAAGAAAGTCTTCTTTTTGAATACATTTTAAACTTTTAATCGTAGTTTAGTATTGGTTGATTGGGATTGACATTCCAATGAGTTTATCGTTGTTTAACATACATTCTGAACCTTCATCACAATATGTTGGATTTGCCAAAGAATTTCGCCTATTAAAAGAATGATCTGACCTTTATTACAGCAAAATGATGTTATCTTTGTGTGTTAATCCATTCATCACAAATTTGATATTACTGGATGTTCGTAATAAACTAGCCATGGTTTCTTATTATTTACTGAAAGATTGTTGTGTTTTAATCTACACTGATATGCAATATAAATGCCTTTAACGTATCTGACATGGTATACGGTCCAATAGTTCAAAGTGCCACATGTTCTTAGGCTTTTTTGTCATTTTTTTTTTTAAGTATCTGAATGCTATGAAGCCCACAACCGGTGTTACAACCACCATCGGTACATGGAACGTAAGGACCATGTTCGAAGCTGGAAAGACCGCGCAAGTTGCCACCGAGATGAAGAAGTACAACCTTGCCATACTCGGAATTAGTGAATCAAGATGGACGGGTTCTGGACAGAAGAGGCTTGTCACAGGAGAGCTGCTGCTGTACTCAGGCCATAAGGAGGACATCTTAATGGGAGACATCAATGCAAAAATTGGAAGTAACAACCGAGGTTATGAGAGGATAATGGGGCAGCATGGTCTAGGAGAGATGAACGAAAATGGAGAGAGATTTGCAGAACTATGTGCAAATAACAACCTTGTCATCGGAGGAAGTGTCTTCCCTCACAGGCAAGTACACAAAGCCACATGGGTATCACCATACCTCTCCACTGAGAACCAAATTGTCCATGTATGTGTCACAAAGAAGTTTAGGAGGTCCCTCCTAGATGTACGAGCCAGAAGAGAAGCTGACGTAGCATCATACCACCATCTTCTCGTTGCCAAAGTCCAATTGAAGTTGAGGAGAAACTGGACAGGTGAGAAGAACCAGAGAAATAAATTCAACACAGCATTATTAAGAGATCCAGCAGCAGCAGAGAACAAGTAAAGAACAAGTTCCATGCCCTGCAAGAACTAGATGAAGAAGGTGAGGAAAGAAACATAGATGCGATGTGGAAGGTAGTAAAGGAAGCTGTAATCGCAACCTGCAATGTAGCACTGGGACCACAGAAAGATAACCACAAGGCTTGGATATCAGCAGAGTCAATAAAGAAGGTGAAGGAGAGAAAAGAAAGGAAGGCAGCTCTAAACAGCAGTCGTACAAGAGCAGAGAAAGTGAAGGCACAGAGTACAGGGTAGCAAATAAGAACGTGAAAAAAAGCTTGAAGACAGACAAGAGGAACCTTGCATTATAAGCAGAAGAAGCAGCTAGACATGGGAATCTGAAAGACCTGTATGACACCACCAAAAAGCTGTCAGGAAAGACCAGTAAACCTCAAAGACCGGTAAAAGACAAAGAGGGAAAGCCAATAATTGGGGAGGAAGGACAGAAGAAAAGATGGATGGAACATTTCGAGGAACTACTTAACAGACCAGCCCCACAAGACCCACCACACATCCAACAAGCAGACAGGGACCTGCCAATAGACCTAAGTGCACCAAGAAGGGAGGAGATCAGGAAAGCAATCAAAAAGCTTAGAAATGGCAAGGCCACGGGACCAGATAGCATTCCAGCTGAGGCTCTGAAGACGGACGCAGAGACCGTGGGAGAGATGCTCCACCCTCTCTTTAAGAAGATGTGGGAAGAGGAAAACATCCCATTGTTAAGATGACAAAGAAAGGGGACAACTGTGGAAACTATAGGGAGATCATGCTACTCTCCATCCCAGGAAAGGTCTTCTACAGGATCTTACTGGACAGGATGAAGGATGTGATTGACCCCCAGCTTAGAGACCAGCAAGCTGGCTTCCGCAAAGACAGATCGTGTATAGACCAGATTGCTACGCTGCGCATTATCCTGGAACAGTCACTAGAGTGGAATTCATTCTACTCTACGGAGCCGAGACATGGAGGACTACAGTGAATACGACAAACAAAATCCAGTCATTCATCAATACCTGTCTGCGACGAATCCTCCAGATCCACTGGCCTAACACCATCAGTAACAAAGAACTATGGGAACGTACCAGCCAAAAGCCAGCGGACGAAGAGATCCTCCAACGACGTTGGAGATGGATAGGCCATACTCTCCGTAAACCAGCCACAAACATCACAAGACAGTCCCTCAAGTGGAACCCCCAAGGAAAAAAAAAGAGAGGTCGGCCGTGAAACACCTGGTGTAGGGACTGGAAGGCAGACGCCAAGAAAATGGGCTACACTTGTGGACAGCTTGATATGTTGGCTCAGGACCGAGATGCTTGGAGAACTCTTGTTTGCGGCCTAAGCCCCAGAAGGGGTAGTAGGCGATGATGATGATGATGAAGATACCCTGGGGTTTACATACACGTAGGTTTACTTGTTAATACCCTAGGTTAAAGTGAGCACCACCCACTGTACTTTTGGGTGCACAGCACCTGTAAAGGGGGGGAACTGGGTTTTGTTATGTTCTTTTCTTTGGTGCCACTGACAGTTCATGTTGGTCTCTGCGTTGCTTCTTGTTAAAAAATACTTTTTCTATAACTTGGTGTCCTGAGTTGGTGTGACTGTCCTCACGTACGCAGACCTGCTTCCCTTATGTTGCATCCCACTTTGAGCCACCTGGAGGCGTAACATAAATCGGGGGCTCGTCCGGGATCCTTGATCCTTTTCAAGGCAAACGGTTTGCTGAGTGTTGGTGTGTAGTGCACATATCAAGTAGGCTGCTAAGGCTGATAGGATTGTTTAGCTTGGATGAGGTTTGGCTTAAGACTGTTAAGCAATAATGAACGATTTTGATATTGTTGGTTTTCTTTGCGATCCTTCTGTGGAATTTATGTTACACCTCCAGGTGGCTCAAAGTGGGACGCAACATATGGGCAGCAGGTCTGCGTAAGTGAGGGCGAAGTCACACAAACTCAGGACAGTTATAATAAAAATATTTATTAAAAAGCAGCAACACAGGGACCAACAAGGACTGTCCGTGGCACCAAAGAAAAGCACATAACAAAACCCACATTCCCCCCTTTACAGGTGCTGTGCACCCAGAAGTACAGTGGGTGGTGCTCACTCTAACCTAGGGTAACAACAAGTAAACCTACGTGTATGTAGTATGTAAACCCCAGGGTATCTTACCTGTCCTTATTGACCCTGTGCGCCCAACAAAAAGGAATTAACAAAGACAACACAAAAGTAGGCTGCTAAAAAAAGAAGCAGTAGGGTTTCCCAAAAACTAAACAAACAAAACAGGACCAAACACTAGCTGTCCGTGCTCGCCACAGTGCAACCAAAAACCCAACCCACACTCTGAACAAACACAGGACTACTTAAAGGGGAATGGTTGATGGGTGATCAGGAACAGGTGTGATGATTTGATGACTGGAACCATGTGTGCACGTCTGTGAAGTATGAGAATGACAACAGGAGGGGGAGACAAAGCAACAACACAAAACAAGCCCGAAACAGAACAAAATACAATACATATAGACCAGTGTCCATAACACTCCCCCCCATAAAGAGTCAGCCCATGGCTGACGATACCTGACGAGACAGAACACTGGGAATCTACAATAGGTAATAATGCAGGAATCTACAAGGACAGGAATACATAACGCAAACTAAGAGAACAATCCTACAGCGGACAAGGGGAAGACTGGGAGAATATATAAGGGGAAAACCACGGGTGAAAGGCATGAGCGATCAGAGAAACAGGAGTGGCTGAGGGCAGGTGAAGGTAATGAAACAATCACACAGAAGAGGGCGTTATACCTCTATCCTGCAGTTTACATAGGGTGACCAGATTTGAGTTTGTGAAAAAGAGGACACCCGGCATAACTCCTTCATGATGCCCCCCCTTAGATAGGAAAGGGCTCCCATGGCGAGCGGCGTCGACGGGGGACGGGGACGCTTTTTTTAAGTGGTAATGAAACAGTCTCAATAATAATACTGAAGCCTCTACATGATAACGGTATACCAAAGAAAATGAGAGCATCAGCAATTAGATTGTTTATTTCTATGTTGTAATTTTCAATGTGTCACACATTTGACAAGGAAATTCCTCCAGAAATCAATAACTGCTTAAACACTCGACACAACTAACTAAACTGTAGTTTGTAAAGTGGTCTCTATGGTTTTCTTTCCATAAAACCTTTAAGGAGATCTCAGACTTGTAAAATAAAGTGTTTCATGTTTCAATAGAAGATTTTAGTTTCGATAGTTACAGGTAGAAGAGATCATTCTGACTTTTTTTATGAACGCAAAAAAAGTTTGAATTTGAGTTTTCAGTTCTACAAATACTGTATGACGTTCCAATTAATGCAGTTATGTTTTATTTAGTTCAACTGATGCCCGTGCTTTCATTCTGGAAAGAAATATTAAAGCCAAAAAAGAAGTGAGAAAAGAATTCAGAAAACTAAACGAGGTCACGGTGAGTTGTATAGACTGACAGAAATTAAAACAGTTTCTACAACTACAAGCATGCCTTCAAATCGAAACATTTCTTTCTCAGAAATATTTCAGTGATGGAAGTTTCAAAGTGTTCACAGTGAGCTCCTACGAGTTTCTTCGAAAGACAGTCCTAGATCCAGATGAAACTGGTAGGTGAAGTCTCCAAATATGATTTAATATCTATGATATCAATTTGATTTACTTTAACAAAACAACCCAGAATGACTAATTATATTATGGCATTTAAATGTAATTATGTTGAGTAAGATGCAAACTGCATTTTCTTTT
This sequence comes from Liparis tanakae, assembly GCA_036178185.1. Taxonomy (NCBI): domain Eukaryota; kingdom Metazoa; phylum Chordata; class Actinopteri; order Perciformes; family Liparidae; genus Liparis; species Liparis tanakae. The sequence goes on from CM070091.1 coordinate 11,637,545, forward strand.
ACAGAAATACCTGAACTTCAGGAATTTCTGCAGGATCTCAATGACTGTCACTCAGTGACATTAAACTATGTGAAAGGAGCTCTCGGGATTCTCTCTCTGATTCAAGGGGCCAGCCGTACAGATGGGGTAAGATCAAGTCGTGACATTTATTTCTTTGTATTCTTTCTTTATCTTTAATCATCATTAAAATTTACGGAAAATAATTTAAGTCAAAGATAGACTTCTTACATGTAAAGTCACCCATACATATATTTTAGCAATCAAGGTTCTTCTTTTCCATAAGTTGTGTCGGTTCAGAGAGGCTGAAAAATGACAGTATAAAAAAATTATAAAAATGTGAATAAATAGCAGTTTTATTTCATTGCTTTAAATACTGAATGTGTTGTTTCTTTCAGGCTGACATAAAGACAGCTGTCTGCACAGAGCTTGAACAAAAGATGAAGGATGCACTGAATAAAGTCCAAACCTCAATGAAAGAGACTCATCAGTCTTTTGAAGAGTGCCTCAGTGAGGGAGTTAGGAATTAAAAAATGTCATGGGACAAAAACTTGACATCGGTCATAAAGCCTAAAGTACGTATTTAAATTATAACGATATCATTACAACAGATTTGACACTTTATATGAATGTCTTAAAAAAAATTATCTTGTGTGTTTTGTTTCAGAACAAGAAAGGTAGTGGTTTCCACCGGACACTGAAGAGCATAGTACAGCAAGATGGCGCTTACAAACCAAAAAAGGGGAAACTAATAAACCTCAATATGAAGTTGTCTTCATGCCTGACCCAGAGCATCGATGACAAATTCAAGAAGACCTTCCCGTGAGAAATGACTCAATGAAGACATAAAACGCTGTGCTGGCTAATTTGAAACTATGGAAAATGTTTACAAATGATGTGATATAATACATACATACAAATTACATCATTGAAACGCAAACTTGTCAATGCTGCGTTTATGACATTTTTTTATTTGTTCACATGTTTCAGAAATGAAGGAGAATGTGGACAATTCAACGGAGTCCTCGACTTGTTTTCACTTAACACGAAGACGATGAGAGAGAACACAAAGTACAAAGATATCAAACTGCAGCTGATATTTCTCAGCACAGAGGTAAAAGAAGACAAGAGTACCATTAGTCACCAAAGTTATCAGATTAAATACGTTGCTCCATTTCAGGTCAGATGAGCCTTGTTTCTATAATATCTCGATTTTATTTAAAATATGTTGAACTATGATTCATATTCTCTCTTAGGAAGACAAGATGAAGACAAAACTCAACAAAATCATCCGCGATCATAAGAAAACGATCTACAGCAGTCTGACGGCAACAATTGAGACGAGCATGCAGGAATGCTATGACGGTACGATAAGAGATCATGACACATGAAACCTGAACCTGCAAAAATGCATATTATTCATTGTAATTTTTCAGAATTTAGTTAAAATAAAATGTAATTGACAAAAGTTTTTTCTGTTTTGTTGTAGTTGCAAAACTATTTGAAGGAGAGGGCAGTCTGAATAGGATGAGGAACGCTATTAAATATCACGTATTTGAATCAAAGGACGTCATGTTTCAGACGGCTAAAGATGAGATGTTGAAGCAGCTGAACGACTTGATGGTTTGTAACATTTTATAATATGTCATACAATAAGGATTTATTAAAACATGCTGTGCATTTTGGCTGTGACTAATGCTGAGTTTTATCCTGATTTAGAGCGAAATCCTTGAAGACCTGGAAAAAACAATGCAGGAATCAATCGAGCTGTCGCTCAAGACAGATGGCGTCTCAATCCCAGGTAAAGACAACGAAACAACGTAGAAACATGATAATGACTACAACTATTTTTAATGAAATTAACAAGTCAGCACATTTTAAATACTGTAATAATGGTGAACTTGATGTTTTCTGGGGGGTTTAGATGTTGAGAATGAGCTTGAGATGGTGAAGAACCACTACAAAGAACTGAAGCGAGGTCCAGATGAAGAGCCACTCATTTGGTAAAACTGCTGTTAAAGTAATAATAATAATTGAGCTGTTCTGAATAATGCTAACGATGCTTTTTAATTACAGTACCAACTGACGAGCCCTGCGTGTGTGCTGATTAGAGACATGAGGCCTCTGGATTTGGTCTCAACCCTTTGTCAAGTCATCTTATTCTCTTGAAGTGATTTATTTATATGTACTTTTCATTAGTTTGGTGTGAATTAAATGCAGAGACATTTTTACGCTCAATATCTGGTTGGGTAAATTTAGCTTTTAATTGATTAAAGTTCAGAAGCAGACAAACTGTGTGGGGGGTAAGAGCGGGATGTCCTCCAGCAAATGTCCCCAGTCGGATTCAACCCAGGTACATTGTGGTTTACACGGTACAGATCTTTGTTACCAGTCCATCATTATGGTTTTCATGATTTAAAAAAAAGTCTTCTTCTTTAAGTTTTTGTCAATTTTGTAATCGTAGTTTAGTATTGGTTGTTTGAGATTGAAATGTCGATGATTTAATGGGTGTTTAACATACATCCTGAGTTTTTATCACAGAATGTTGAATTTTTCAAGCTAAAGCTTTTATTAAAAGAATGATCTGACCCTTTCTTTTATTGTTCAAGGAAAAAACGTGCTTACTGCTAAATAATGTGTTCTTAGTGTGTTAATCCATGTATCAGAATTGGATAGAACTAGATGATAGTAATACACCAGCCTATCTTGTTTCTCATTATTTATTGAAATATTGTTGTGTTTTATTATACTCTGATTCACAATGCAGTTAAAGTATCTGATAAGGTATACTGTCCAATAAATTCACTTTCAAAGTTCCAAATGTTCTTTGGCTTATTTGTCCTTTATTAAAATGATCTGAAAGCCTCTTCAGGTTCTCACATCAGTTTTTATTTTGTAGAGAAAGATAAACAAATGATTTTTCAAAAGTGTTTTTGTCGGTTTGTCCTGTTAATGATTGTACACAAAGATATGAAGACGTGTACAAACAGGTTTGATAAATGTGTGTTGTTATTCATTTAGGATTCATGGTAATGGAATGTGTTGAACCCGTTTCTGCTTCAAGGTGCCACAATTGAGACAAACATGCAGGAATACTATGACGGTATGATACAAGATCTTGAAATAAAAACTGACCTTGTAAAAATGCTCATTATTCATCATCATTGTGCAGAATGTAATTATAATCAAATATAATTGATGAAAGTTATCTGTTTTTTTGTAGTTGCTAAATAAATTCAAGGAGGCGGCAGTTTAAAAAAAAAGAGGGCCACTATTAAGAAGCACATCCTTTGGTCAAAAGACGTCATGTTTCAGAAAGCTAAAGATGTTATGTTGAAGCAGCTGAGAGACTTGAGGGTTTGTCACATTTTACAATACATCAATTCAATTCAATTCAGTTTATTTGTATAGCCCAATTTCACAAATTACTAATTTGTCTCGAAGTGCTTTACAATCTGTACACATAGACATCCCTGTCCCAAAACCTCACATCGGACCAGGAAAAACTCCCAAATAACCCTTCAGGGGGAAAAAAAGGGAAGAAACCTTCAGGAGAGCAACAGAGGAGGATCCCTCTCCAGGATGGACAAATGCAATAGATGTAATGTGTACAGAAGGACAGATTTAGAGTTAAAATACATTCAATGAATATGACAGTGTATGAATAGTTCATATAGGCATATTCCACGATGGAGAGTTTGGAGACCTCCACCATCCATCAGGCAGATGGAGGCAGAGAGGAGGAGTGGGTGGAGTCTCAACAGTGGGCGGAGTCCCAGCAGGGCAGCGGCGCAGCTGGTAGAAGGAACTCACGACCCAGACCTCGATGATCCATCAGCAGATGGGATCTATGCCGTCTCTTAGGGTCCGATGACCCCATGAGACGTGAAGTCAAAAGGACTCCGGGGTGAAAGCAGAGTTAGTCATGTGTGATGGAGAGATGACAATTCATCCATAGGAGAAAGAAAAGAGGAGAGAGGTGCTCAGTGCATCCTAAAACGTCCCCCAGCAGCTATGAGCCTATACCAGCATATCCAGGGGCTGGACCAGGTGAACCTGATTCAGCCCTGACTATAAGACTATCAAAGAAGAAAGTCTTAAGTCTACTCTTGAATGTGGTGACTGTGTCTGCCTCCCGGACTGAAGGTGGAAGCTCGTTCCATAAAAGAGGAGCTTGATAACTAAAGGCTCTGGCTCCCATCCTACTTTTTAAGACTCTAGGAACAAGTAGCCCCGCATTTAGTGAGCGCAGCTCTCTAGTGGAGCGATACGGTACTACAAGCTCTTTAAGATATGATGGTGCATCACCAATCAAGGCTTTGTAGGTTAAGAGAAGAATTTTAAAAGTGATTCTTGATTTTACAGGGAGCCAGTGCAGAGCAGCTAGTGCAGGAGTCATGTGATCTCTTTTCTTAGTTTTAGTGAGAACACGAGCTGCAGCATTCTGGGAGATGCAGACACACAGACGGGTCATAAATAGAGACAGGCATCATTCTGTTATCAGTTATCAGTTCCTTTTGTATTACTGCCCAAGAAAAAGAGCGCATTTTGAGTCAAGATATGAACTTGAACAAAAATTAAAAAAAATAAAAGAGTCATCACAGACAGTAAACCTTCTTTTTGATGAGTAGCTTACTTTGTGTGAGATTATTTGGTGAGATTATGTTCAGGAAAAACTATTTTCATGAGTTTGCTTGTTTTGGGTGTGTATTGGTGAGTAAGCTGCTGTTGATACCAGGGTTACCAGTTACAAATGATATACACACAATGGTTTTATTACAGCAGCATTTATAAAGAAGTTCCCCTTGCAAGATTAATAAAGTATCTATATTTGTCTGTCTGTTTATCTTGTGACGGTCCCCGTGTCTAATTACTGATCATGCCCTTGTCCTTAGGTGAGTGATTGCCTGACGCAGCACACCTGGTCCGAGAGCAGGAGGGCATAAAGACCAGGCACGTGCACAGACATTTTGGGGGGCAGGTGCTCAAACCAAAGAAAGGGCACCCAATGCCCAAATAAAATCCTGACCGAGTTGAAGCGTCAGCAGCATTTAGAGATGGGAAAACGATACCAAAGCGCCGAAGCTTGTGTCAGTCTAATGAATCGGCGTGTGTCGGCGCAAAGTGTCGGAGCTTGTATCAAATAACAATTGTCACGTGCTTCGAAGCGTTTCATTGGTTTGACGCGCTTGACAGCTTGAAGCTTTTGGCGCCTAACTCTGCTACATAATAACCACAGTGTCAATCCTCAATGTGGGGTTTGTGAGAGGCGATAGCGAGAATTTTGAGATAGTGATATGTGTGAGTTTTGAGATTGTGAGAATTGTGAGAATTGAGAGAGCAGATAGTGAGATATGGCAGGTATGGGAGGAAAACGGCGTTCCCCAGTGTGGAGCACAGTGGAGAAAATATTATTTCTAAATAAAAATCTATGAAAAATACAATGTTGCACAAATCACTGCCCATGTTCATAAGCACGTTGCACGGCCACTTCTATCGAATCTTACCTCACTAATATAAACTATAAAAGACAAATACTATTTATAAATCTGTTGGCATAACATAGAGCCCTGATAATATATAAAAAATGTACTACATAGTACATGTTGGTTCATGGTCTAGTGGGTTATGCACATGTCAAATATTTTTTCCCGTCCGGTGTTGAGAGGATCGAATCCCATCATGAACACGTCGTTAAATATTATTACCGGCATTTAGCTTTATTGCAATATAAAAAAAACAACAGAAGCAACATGGATAATGGTTGTATATAACATGCAATCCGTGAATGAACACGCAGCTTGAATTGACTTTTACTGCAGAAATGTGAGATTGAAACATTGAGGTGTTGTTCTGGTGCTTCGGTCACACTGTTAAACGGCTGCTTTAATTCCAGTCTGCCACCAGATGTCGCTGTTCTTCTTCAAAGTGAAGCCCCGAAGCTTCGAATCCTTTTCCGTACAAATAGGAAGAAAGCCTCAACGCTTCACAAGGCCTCATCCGCCCATCCCTAGCAGCATTACACTGATGATGCAATACATCCTCGGCCTGCGTTTCCTCTGGGAGCATCAGGCCGCTAGCTTACATTTTCTTTATGAATAAAGATGAATTATTATATAGCAACAACAGTACAAGCGTTGTGATTGGCTAATGGGTCGTCATGCCAGCCAGTATCGCCCTCCTCGCCGGTCTGATTCTGATCCTGTTGCCCTCTGACCTCATTTTCAAAATGAGCGATATTGATAGACATCAACAGCCAAGAGCAGTGGTCCTCAAACTAAGGCACGTTGACCGGATACGGCCCACCTCCACATTTGGCTCGGCCCTCTGACCAGAGAGGCATTATGATTTCTTTTTCAGTCTGGCCACGCAAATCCTAGACTAGCCCCTGTTAAATAGAATGGAATAAAAAATATCTCTCCCTCTCTCTCTCTTTTCTCTCTCTCCTCTCTCTCCCCCTCTCTCTCTTTTCTCTCTCTCCTCTCTCTCTCTCTATTCTCTAAACATAACTAACGTCAGTAAACAGCTGGACAAGGCTTTGAAATCACGGATTTCTTGAGTTTTAATTTTTTTAGGAAACGTGGGACCAGTTGTGACGTCATGTTTTCAGCAGCGCTAATGTTGTTGTTGATTTATCACAAAACAACGTCAGGGGACAAACACGTCATGACCTGTTGGTCTGGTGCTGCGGGTCAGAGGAGAAGGAGGTGCAGCCGTTTGGTTGCGCGAGGAGCACTGCGCAATCATCAAGAGGGGGATGAGGAGGCGGGAGGGGCGCGGCGGAGGGAAGAGGAGGGGGGGAGGGGGGGAGGGGGGGAGGGCTCGTGAGCGCCGCGGTGCACGTCGGGGCGAACTCAAATAAATGCCCCGTCGGATATTAAAACACATTTGTGGGGAGTTGATGACATAAAGAGTAGCTTTTATTCTTAAATACTGATGAATGAAAAAGTGTCTCTAGCAAAAAGGGCACTTTTCTCATCCAGGGCAAAAGGGGAGGAGCTTGAGCACCACTAGGGCTCTATCTGTTGTTCTCCTCACAGGTGGAGTGGTGGTGGTCGTGGTTCTTTGCTGCTGGTCCCTTTGGTTTGACTGACAACACTTACTCCATTACACACACATGCACATGGACACCACTGATGTTACTGAATGCCACACTTCACTACGTTATGTTTCTTTATTACGTTAAATAAACACTTTTCTTTGAATTACTGCTGTGTCCGCGCCATATTTGTTACGAACTAAGAGCCAGGTTGTGACTATCTATCTATCTATTAGCTAATGTTAGCAGCTAATCTAACAGCTTTAGTTGTTTAGCTAAACAGTGTATGATAATCATTCAGGTAACTATTTATGTGGATATATAATTAGTAATTACCATCCATGTATTTATTGCTAAGTATGCTGCTGTGTGTACCATGCACCAGAAAGTTATAACCATTTCAAATGAAACACGCAAACAGCATTGTTGAAGAGAAACAAGCAGCTACGCCCTCAAGGGAATATTTGCAACGCAGGCGGAAGAGTCAAATATAGATTAAAAGGTGTGTCCTAGTTTTGCATATCTTTGTTGACATTGACATTGAATTTTTTTGGCATTCCTACGTAAGTACATGTACTGTGTTCTGCTGGATGTGTCCAAACTAGTTCATGTTCTTGAAACAGAAAGTGTCAAAGTGTTTTTCCTGTTAATGATTGCTCTTCATTTACAAACAGGTTTAGCAAAGGTGTGTTGTTATTTATTTAGGATTCATTGTAATGGGATGTATTAAACCTGTTCATGCTTCAAGGTGCCACTTACTGATCCAATCAAATGCAACATGTAGACACACAGATGAGCCATAAATAGAGACAGGCATCTTTCTGTTATCACTTATCAGTTCCTTTTTCATTACTGTCCAAGAAAAATAACAACTCAATGTAATTAATATATGCGCTTTATAAAAAGACGCAAATACAGTCCAAAGAATTCAAATCATTTCAGAATTTATTCTGGTCATAGAAAACATGACAATTTGGCATTTTAAACAAAAAAAGCAAAACAAATGTTTAAAGAGAGTACAACAATAACAGCCAACAACATCAAGACACTGAAGACTATTGACACCGGCATTAAGTCTGTGGGATCACAGTGGACTAGTGGGTGTACCAATTCCTTAACAATAATATATTTACATGACTATTATTTTATTTCCATGTGGACATGGACAGTAGACAATGAGGGCAGACATACAGAGAGTTTGGCATGCATGGGAATCAATCGTCTCAATAATTTAGTTTTACTCAGTGTTTGCTGTGCATCGTCTGTCGTGTGAAGCTACATTAACGTAACAGTGAGCCATTATGAACACACATATCACCAATGTTGTAACAATGAGTAATGTAAACTCAGCACCTTTTCATTAAGAAACAAAGCACAAACAGGTAAAAGCCCTTGAAAAAAACACTTCTAATTAATATCTTATACTCACTTAAATACTCAGCATGAAAGGGTTATGAACTCACACTTGTGTTTTATTCAATATTTATGAAGTAACGATTTTTAAAGGATTTTTTAATGGATACTAATTTTAAATAGATTTTTTTTAAATCTCACGTACCCCCTGGAGTGCCTTCACGTACCCCCAGGGGTACGCGGACCCCCATTTGAGAACCACTGAAATAGACATACTTACTTTTTTCTTGTAAGTGTAACATGTGCAAACCAGAAAGAATCCTTTTCAGCTACACGAATAACACACAATGACTTTGTGATGATGTATACCAGTGTGGTAGTGAACACAATCATCTGAGTTTCAGAAGGTACAATCATATTAGCAGCACAGACTGGACTTTCAGTGGAGTTTGTATTCAAAAACAAAAGATTCAAGTTCCCAGGTCGTGGGAAGTTGAGTCCCCTGTTAACCCTCCGAGTGCTGCTTCTTCAGGCTGTCTGGGTGCCTCACTCTCTCCTCTGGGGTCTTTCTGTACCAGCTCCTGAGAAGAATAAGCCACTGTCATACTTTTAGGTAATCTGTTAAAGCTGATAATGTTTCCTTTAGCAATAGGCATGTAAAGTATTTGAATTACAGTTGATTGGTTAGTAAAACATGACATCTACTCATGGATTATTGCTGACAGGCAAAATGCATTATACGTCAGCATATGAAATATGAAACGTTCAATCAGGAAAGACTTCAGTGCTTTGGTCCAAAAGAAACTGGAGCGCACAGATTTAATTAAGGCAACAAACTTTATTAGAAGACAAATTAAAAAGTGTAACTCTTGTTAATTAAGACACTAACAACCAAAGAAGCCAATCAACAAGTTCTCAGTCTTGGGTTGAGGTCGAGTGACGAATCCCCAAGAAATGGCATATGGCAGTTTATGTGATGTAAGAGAAGGCACTTTGCAATAATGTGAAACAAGTCTCACCCCTGCCCATAATTTTGGCCTTGGCTTGGGTTCAGGACTCTGAAAATGAAGAAAGGATATATTTATAGAACAAATTCTCTGGAAACATTAAATACAGGACATTTCAGTCCAGTATAACAGTTAGAACAATACAGTATATAGTACCTTTTAGTAGTGGGGCTCTTTGGCTTCTGCTGCTTCTTTCTAGCTATTGACGGGGATTCACCGACCCTGAAGGAGTACCAAACACATACATTAGAAACACTGCCAATCTCTGGATCTCAGCATCAAAGACATTAGCATCTAAATATGAGGCTGTGTTCCTCTTTCCCATCGTACCTCTTTTTCCTGTGCATAGACCTCTGTGTGGCAGCAGACAGAACAACTCTCTCCTTGGGGCCCTTGGCTTTCTCCTTTTGATACAGACAGTAAGAATCATGGTTTATGACCGAAGCTCTGACACTGACGTACATTACCTTTTATATAAGTTTTTATTCATTTACTGTCTAGTTAGCTGTTTCACTTACCTCACCGTTCATTTTAAAATGTATTTCCTCTTTTACAGTGTCACTTTCTACATGTGGTAGTCAAGGAGTAATATAATTAGAGTTCATCATGATGAGCTTTTAAAGTACCACCAGCTATCAACTGGTAGACCAATTATGATTCATCTTAACAGATGTAGCTGCAATAGAAATCCACGACTGTCTTGGACTTTGGTAAACATGACACACATTCTCCAGGCAAATGCATCACGGGGCACCGGGCAGGAGTACAAACTCAAGTTAGGAGCAACACATTTCTCGTTCTTCGGATCAAACATGGATATGTGATTGATTGGTTGACAGGTTACCAAGTCTCGCAGCTTCCTCTCCGCTCGGAGCTCCCTGTCTTGCTGCAGCAATGGCAATCGATCCCATAGAGGCTTTTCAAAGAAGATATCATGGATGTCATAAAGGGCTGCACGTAACTGAGGGACAAAAGATGCACACATGAAGACAAAGTAAGATGGACCTCTGCTGTCTCTAGACAGTTACTACACATTCTTACCTGGGCTCTAACTCTCTCCTGCAGGGAGCGATCTTGTGGTGAGCAGGGGCCTCTCTTCTGGGGAGCTTCAGTCTGGAATGAACGGATGAACTCCTGTGTATCCTAAACACATATATATACAGTACACATTATTAAACATGCAGTTTTCAACCACATGGTGATTCATTTACTAATGAACTCCTTTTTAAAATCACATTGGTGTTTGTAATTGGTTGTGCACATATTTTGCGTGTTATTTGTGTGAAATGTGTGAAATCACCTTGATGGTCTGCCGCAGGTGTTTGACCTTCTCAGTTTTGAGTAGCCTGCGAGTGAGGAAGCCGCGAATGATGGCGCCGATTCGACAGACGGCTCTCTGCTGCTCAGCTGTCGTAACCTGAACAACGAGATTATACGAGAAGATGGCAACGTAAAGATAGAAGCACAGAGAGGGTTTGAGAAATAAACGTCCGTCTGATATGTTTTGGGACTTAACCATGTAAGAGAAAACGAGGCCAACATGTAAAAAACGATGAAACCGTGCCTAACTCCCATCAGGTGTAAACAATCTCAGTGTGAGATTTGTCCTGTGTGAGAGTCCAGTGTTTTTGTAATCTTTTTTTATTTTTTTAAGTTTGACGTCACTGTTACCGTGTTATGCATTGTACAGTCCCGCTCAGTGCTGTAAAATATCATTGTTTTGCCTGCTCCTGTAATAGTGTTGGCACACTGCTAAGCTTTGATGTGTTTAAATCCACCACCTCGAGTAAAATGTTAATAATCCTTTTGATTTTAATAATTGTATTAACCTCAATAATTCATTTGTATACTTTCCAAGAATCAAACCGGCAGCAGCAAAATCCCAACATGTGTAACAGAAGCAATCAACACACGCCCTCTGGTCTCCTTGTGCATACCTACCAGACTCGGCCTCGCTCGAGGTTTGCTAACTGCCCACGTGGGTCCCCACAGATAAACGGGAGGCTGGGCAGAGGGAGAGGAAACACTGGAACTTACAGGACTGGGAAAACCTGAAGAGAGAAACATACTTTTAATTCAGGTGTTTGACCGTTTCTATTTTGAACTGTCTGCGCATGTGGAAGCTGCAATTGCAGTCACTCGCAGTCGCAGCTTCCTCACATGCATACTTTTCACGCAGCCATTGTCTCTTGTTTAAATAGTAAATGAAGAGTTTTCCAAAATTGAAGTAGTAATAAGAATTATTAGGCCACAACACTGTTTTTGTCTTTCGTCAACACTGCTTTACAAACTCCAACACGTAATAAGTGAGCATGGTGGAGTGGTACCTATACTGTGTCTCGGTGATGGCTCTGATGGTGTGTGCACAAGGCTCAGTCCTGGGCAGGAAGGGCTCGCAGCAGGTCGGCTGTCACTCACAGACCGACAATCCCACCCACAAGCATCCCCGCTCACAGGCCGCACACACGCCTGCTCCTTCAGTCTCCTATCTGTCTCCTCGAGCTCCTGAACACATGCGTACAGGAGACAACCACGTCAGTACCTTAACCCAAAATGAAAAAGAAAACATCTACTCTTCAACACTGCAACTAAAAAACTAAATAATTCTTGCCAATCTGTAAAATAAGGTATCTACTTCTATTTAGAATAGAGAATCTGTGTTGTGACGTGCTGACCAGACAGAGGTGCTGTTGCTCTTTCTCCTGCTCAGCCAGGAGAAGAGACATCTGCAAGGCATGCTCCTCCTCCAGATGCCTTTGCATGTCGCCCAGTGCTCGCCTCTGGGTCTCCTCTGTTGGTTTTCACAAATAAATACATTTATCATGAAAAATGTTTTACCTAAAAGCCGTGATTTCTGCAGGAATGAAACATGTTCCCTTTGTAGAGTTTAGGAAATACAGTACAAAAGAGACTCACCTGTCTTGTAGACGTGTGCCTCAGCTGCATTTCTGAGGTCAGCTGGTGTGATCCTTCCACTGTTTGTCCCGTGAGGGTCATCAGGCTCCATTCTGAGTGTGACCTGAGCCGAGTCAGAAGTCATGCAGGGCCTCAGCAGAGATGATGAGGGGGTATCTACCTCACACGACTGGTTTAAGGGCACTGCGGGCGTGCGCCAGATCGGAGCCATGCATGTAACTCCTGCCATGAAGCGAGGAACCCTTTCCTGGGTGCGGTCTATGTGCTCAACTCCAGGGTGGCAGTTATGCAGTTGGCTGTCCAACGTGTGGCAGCGCCGGCGAAATCCTACAGCTAGATGGTCAAGGTGTCCCTTTGGGCTAAACCCGGGGGCACTAATGGGACTACACGGCTCCTGCAATGGACTGGTTCCACAGTGGCTGGATCGACGATTGTCACTGCTAACACCACCACCACCTTCACTCCCCACCAAGCCCCTGTGACTGGGGGACAGCACGGCCCCTGAGAGAGATTCTCCCCAATCGGCCATACCAGCACCTTCCCCTGACCTCACCGGACTTCGGGGTATACGGTCTGCTGGGCCGATGGGAAAAGAAATATGGATGTTCCCTGTAGAAAATGGACGTGGTTTGCGTTTTTGAGCACGGGGGGTAATGCCGGACTGGGGACTGGGGAGACGAGCATACCGGTCGGGTAGAATAGGTGAGAGGCCGCCAGACTGTTGGGGACTCGGGTCGCATAGAGTCTGATACTGGATTTGGGTTTGAGGTTGGCAAATAGGGCTATGGTTTAGACTGAATCCAAACTCAAAACCTGTGTCCCCCATGGGACTGCAGCTCTTCCTCTCCTTATCACAGATAGTCTCCGGCGGGGGAGTCCTGGTGACTGTGTGGACAACGTTTGACTCCTGCTGGGTCTGCTCTCTCTTCACATATTCCCTTGATCTCTTAAGAAGGCTGTCCAAACTAATATCATCATCATCTTCCTCTTCCTCTTCCTCTTCACTCTTCTCTTCCTTCTCAACCATCACTTCATCCACTGCCTTGTAGCCAGTCTCAGAGCATGGCTGTTCAGTTGGCTGAAGCCCAAATCCCGGGTCTCTGGGAAGTTCAGGAGAGTCGGTGACCAGGGTGTAGCCAGTGACTGTCGCCGATTGATAAACTGGCAGCTTTTCAACATCTTCACTTGGTACTGTATGTGCCTGTGCAAAGAAAATAAGTCATGAGGACCAATCATCAAATAATTGTTCAAATGAAAAGCAACTATAAAGGATGACCAGCTGATTGTATGACCTAAACCACATTGGTTTAATTCATCACTGATATAAAAACGGTCAAATGTAAAAATATCAGATAGTCCAGGGCCAAAACTAAAAATGTCACTTGTCAAGTATATAATCCAACTTTTTTTAGACTTTCGAATCACCTTAAACTCTTTTAGTGACATGCTTGATAATAATCCAGATCTCTTAATAAATAGCCACGTCTCGATTGTTTTCAGTGAAACAACATATACAGCCTTTGGTTGTGGTACAAACACATCAGGTAAAAATAGCCCAGCCTACCAAAGACAGTGTTGAGTCAGACACCTGTATCCAAGTCTGCAAATGTCACAAGAGATTCTGGGACAGGCTGTAATTAAATGTGTGTGCTAAATCCTGGGACTGACACCCAGTCTGATTTCTCATGTGGGCACATTTAAGAAATGTGTATGTGTTTCTTAGATTGGCCACATCTATGCTGTATGACTTTTGTAAGCATTTGGATGTTGCATAATAATTTTGTTATTTAATTTAGCCTATTCAGTGCACCCTGTAGTGTAGACCCTATATCACATTCATTGTAGAATCATCTTCCATATTCCTTTTTCTGTAGAATCCTAAAACAGTATTACCCAAGAGTCAAGACCATACTGTGCTACTGACCTGAGCCAGGTCCAGTATCCCCTTAACCCGGTTCATACGGTTGTTCTTTTGCATGTTCTGCATGTCCACCTCGAGCTGCATCGCCTTCTGTCTGTGTTCCCACATCTCACTGCGCTGCTCTGCACTCAACTGGAAAAATAAAATACACACAAATGAACTATTTATGACAAGATTTCCAAAACATAAACTTTATTTCATGAGGTTTGTTTGTGATATATATTTTTTCCATTATTGCTCATAACACAATCCTATTTGTGTGTCTCCTTTAGCCTCTACCTGAGAACTTGTATTGTCAGCGGTCACTATAGATGGATTCTTCTGACTAACATTAAACAGCCTTGATGATCCTCGTCATCGATTATGTCCACTGTCTCTACGCTGCCAACTGCTAATCTAATTGGAACTACAGATCTATTATGTAGGCCTAAAAAATAAACGTGTTTCACCCTAAAAGTTACCTTTAACTCACTGTGATATTGTACCTCTGTGTACACCTGTGGTTTGTGCCTTAAATATTGATCATAACATCTTTCTAATTTTACTGTGTAAGCAATGCTTTCTGTTACTATGCAGCATAGATACACAACAACACAGCCACAGCAGGAGTGTAACAGATATAGAGACTTTCTAATGCAACCAATCAAACATTCTATCATTAAGTGCAGACAGGCAACACTATTACTTTCTCTGGGTAACACATGGTGCCTGATATATACAGATTTGTCAACTATTTACACTCTGTTCATCAGTCGACTCAACCTTGGTGGAGTTGGCATATTCAAAAGTCTGGAGCCAGGTAATAACCACATCTTTTAAAAGCAAACATTAGCTACGATTTCTGTCTACTTTTCATGAGGAAACTTTATAAACTAATTAGTTTGGCTACATCTTGTTTTGATTCCCCTATAAGTTCTCATGTCTTGTGTTTATTTCTTCCTCACCAGAGGCGAAAGCACAGCTCTCCCGTGGAAGCGGATGACAGAGAGAGCCTTCAGGGACCACCGTGGCTCACATGTCGTCTTCTTGCGTTTCCCCTCCTCCTGCAATACGGCCAAGCTCCGCAGGCAGAACTCCTCATAGCCTTCCATCTCCGGACACCCACACATCCACACTCTGAATAGGAAACACACAACATGCAGCCCTCGTCAACCAGCTGTTAAATGAAATAGAGAGTGTGGAATTAGTCAGTGCACTGGGTGTGGATCACAATGAGGAAGAGCAGGGCGAATAGCCTACAACAAAAGAGGGTCTGTCTGCCCTTAATGGTGTTATCATACGTCACATTCCTGTCATTCCTTTCTATCAGACCTCGCCGGTGACCGATTTTCGTGCCTCATGGAAAAATGCAAATGGCATCGCGTGTCTTATCAATAGCTTACATTTCTTAAATACCGGTCAGCAAATGTATATTACAGCCCTTCACTGGCAGGGATAGTGCACACGGGGCGTAGCGCAGCTGTATAGATGAAAGCATCAATGAAAACTGCTTTGCAATTAGTGTCGTGTACTCTATATAGTGTATCCAGTAAAATTATGTTTTAGTTCAACCTGGAGTTCTTACGATGCTGTCAGTAACCTCGTAGTCTCCAGTCGCAAAGATTAATTACAGCCATATATAGTGACAGCACGGTGGAGGTGGTAGGGGGTTCCTTTTCGTTACGTTACCCAGCAGATCAAGCTCGGAGGTGTTTACGGTTCCATCTAAATGATACTCGATTGAACAGCATCGTTTTAGTCCAGATGTGCACTGGCACAGTGACAGTGGGTGACGTTACACCCGTGCGTATTGCTCGATACCCTTTCCTTTCTTACCTTTAAAAAAAGAGAATGAGAAGAAAAAAACAAGTGATATCTCCTTTTCTTTTTCCCGATGGCGGGAGTGTTAGACGCGCATAAATATCACAGGGAAATAACAAAGAGCGGCTACAACGTGCACCTTGTGTTTCTCCTTCAATCTCGGGTTGCCCATCATCATCATTTTCAACTCTTCCGGGCTCCAACAGCGCCTCCTAGCAACAGCGCGTCAGACACGTCCCGATATGGTCCACCCGATCTCTTCATGTTGCAGTTATCAATAATTAAATTCCATTGTAAACTATTTTACTCACATACACATATGTTTTAGGGATTTTTTGTTGCATCATGGCAATAAAGAGGTAGCAGGAATGTAAAAGGGGAAACATGAAACGAGATCTTTGTCGGACGAATATTTCATAATTTAGATCTTAAATCACCTAATTTCTATAGATTAAAGCAAGGGTATATTTATCCTATATTTTTCATCACAGGGTTACAAAATGAGCCACTGGTTCTATAAACTCACCATTTGCCACTATGTGCATATAGTGATCCTATGGCCCTTGTTTTGTTGTGTGGCAATCTTATAATAAATCAAATTTGGACTGTGAAGTTTAAGATAAAATACTGATAATTGATACTAATGATATTGTTGAAATACATTGTACTCATTTGAGTCTCCATATTAGTGGAATCATATTCCTATAATTTGTTTTCTTTTTTACACCAATAACTCACCATCACACATATATACAAGCATATCATTTCTTCACATGATAGTTTCTCTGGTGCAGACAAGATGCACAATGCACAGAGAACAGTAGAGGCATTTGGAGCATCAATAAGGGCCCAGCAGAAATTGTTTAACTCTCCTAGCTTCTGTCAGGGCCATATGTGAGGCAATATCAGCCTGTGGCTCTGTTCTGTTGATTTCAATCTGAAATGTTTTTTTTCCATTGGATAAAGAGATTTGTTGACTGTTGGCACATCACTACAGGATCTAAGGTTTTGTCTCTTGTTTCCTGCTATATTTTATAAAGTCCCCGTCTCTCGTGTCCTCTGTTTCCCTGCAGTGCCTGTCCCTGTGATTGTCTGCCCTGTCACTGATTGTTTTCACCTGTGTCCAGACACCTGCACCGCACCATTCCTGTGTATTTAAACCCTTGTTTGTCTCATTCCCCATGAGGGTTGGTTCGTACCGTTTAGGTCCCTGCAGGTGATTACACAATGTAGACCTGTTGTTTTGTATGATTCCTCTATTTAAGTTTCTTTGCAATGATGTTTGTGTCCTCACTACTCGCAACAACTACATTGTTGCATAGTTTATTCAACCAGGTAGAACATATTCCAAACATATATATATATATATATATATATATATATATATATATATATATATATATATATATATATATATATATATTATATATATAATCATCATAAATGTAATATATACAGTATACATTACATATATGATTACTCTTAATATACACTCAATAAATGTGCCTTATTTATTTCTAATATGTATGATGGTGAATCTAAAGTTATTTCTAGAATTTAAAATTGGTGAAAGGTGAGGCCATGTTGGGTGTTATAGACAGCTTGGGACAATAATGGTAAATAATGTCTTTATTTGATTGACATTACAAAACACAATATCATAAAAAGCCACTATACAGTCAGAAGGAATTAAAATATGGTTGCTGTTTTCACAACTCATCTTTTGAGTGCACAGGTTGAGCAATGCGCACATGTTCTTTGTTGTCCAAAAGTAGAGCTTCAATGTCAATTTCTGTGATTTTGGAACTCTGTCACAAAAGTTATATAGTATAAGTTGAAGTATCAGATGAACAATTTAGACAATAACATGGATATTAATGTTTCACAATTACATGTATAACTTACCCCAAAAGACTGGCGTTTCACCCCTACACATGCCATGGACTGCTCATAACACAGGACTATATCCAGATGTTTTGGTTCTTTATTCACCAAAGCTTCATGGAACTGGTTGTAATGAGACTCTGGAGTTGGGGTAATATATTATTAATTAGTATGACTGTAAAAAACATGCAAATCCACAATTATGTCCTCCGGATCTTACCCAACAAGTGCATGCAGGAAGATTTAATTTGGGCCATAGAGACGTGGTCATGTTTGTAGGACAACAGTTTCTCACACACACCCCCACTGATGAGGTTCTCCACTACTGTCTGTCTGCTTTCAGCTGGGGCTTCCTTCATGGCTTTCTCAATCTCTGTCAATACAAAGTCAAAACAACTGGCCGAGATAATTCAGTGTCCATAATTTAAAATCAAAGCGCTTGTGAAAATATAGTTGATTAATTCACAATACCTTGTGCTGCTGTAAGACAACTTTCACAATAGGCGTCTGTAAAAAAGAAAAACAGTTAACAGAAACCAAGACTATAATGCCCGGTGTCCTCCAGAGTTATGTTAAATGTACTTACATCGGTCCACGTCTTTAGGCTTCACAGGAAGAAGGTACATACACATGAGAAAAATTAGGATTTTCATGGTCAGTGACTGAAGATCAAACATGCACAAATAACAGCTCGAAATAGGAAAGACCGAGCAGACAACTGCGTCTAGGCAAAAGTATCTTCCCTTTCACATGTTGGAGTCACGTGATCTCAAGGACAATGGGCTCATATCACCATCATTCCACACACGACGGGTGTCTAGTTTTTCAGGTTTTCTCTTGCTGCTTACAGGCTGTTATTCCTGGTCTTTAAACTAAACAGGGTTCTCACAGGTACTGTGTAACCAAAATACTTCTTCTTCTTCTTCTTCTTCTTCTTCTTCTTCTTCTTCTTCTTCTTCTTCTTCTTCTTCTTCTTCTTCTTCTTCATTGGTAGTGGTTGTATGGCTAGCTTAGTAGCTTACTAGTTCTGAGGTCTTTGCACTGGCTTCCTGTCCAACAAAGAATTTACTTTAAAATCCTGCTGCTGGTTTATAAAGCACTGAAATATGTTTTTAATGGTTTTATGTGAAGCACTTTGAATCGCCTTGTTGTTGAAATGTGCTATACAAATAAACTTGCCTTAATCTTGCCTTACTAAAAGTATGTTTGGTTGTATAGCAGTAGCAGTATGTTGTATTTTTTATTAATTCACTTGTATTTGTATTCTTGTCAGTGGCCACCAGGGGGTGCTGTTTCATATCGACAGTCAGTTTCCAGCATGGGGTTTGTAGCAGGTTTCAAGCGGCGGTTTGACAGATCCCATATATGGTCATTTTTACCATATAAGGCTCGACGCACGTGACGCTACCGTCGCAACGGAAAATATGACAGTGTGTGCGGGAAAGGCGAACGTTGGATTAAGGTCCTCTTTTGAGCGGAGTAGGTAAATTGTGCGAAGAAGTGAAGCTCTGACGAACTGCACGTAGCGTTTAATAACTTCAGGATACACACATTTGATAGTCGCCAGCGTCAAAGTCTCTACAAGTGAGTATATTATCTTCCGTTACAATAAATATGTAAATTAACTATATCCACACGTGTTGTCCGGAACTGTCAGCGGAAGCTACAATTTTAAATTTCCTGATGGCAAGCGGCACTTTTTGTTTCTGTGCTAAGGGTGTGTTTAAGACTGTTAGCTAACTGCAGAGTTTCTACTAAAAAGAAACAACCAGAAGAGGCAGGAGACCGACTCGGCTTGTGTTTTTTTCCTGACCATCAAGCAGTGCAGTAGCAGGAAGCTAAGTTAAGCTAGTGTATTGGTCACTAAACATACTAGCCTACTAACGGTAAGTTAACTTATCTCTCACTGAAATAACGGGAAGGCTTATTGAATTGTCTTTTAATAAACGTCCAACGGCATCCTGTCTGCTGTGACTGTTTCCTTGTACTTAACTTTAGAAAAGTCAGAGCATCCATGCGAAGCAATAGGCGGCGGCACTTCTGTCCTCTTCCGCCTCGGTCTCATGCGGGAGACTCAAACATTTAGTTTGGCGGCAGTGATATTAGCTTCCGGATAGTTATTCTTGAACAATACGCTTTGTGTCGGTAAACTGTCCCCTCGGTCCCACAGGCTGTTCCAGACACCAGACTAGAGCCATGGCTGAAAGAGGAGGGCATATATTGTCATACATTTACTCATTCATTTCATATTTTGACGTACTTTCCTTGTGTATTTTCTTTTTGTTGTAACTTCATACTTCTCTGGTCTCCAATGCATACATTTTTAGCTTTGGAAAATGTTCAGATTAATATGATAGAAAACGCATGATAAAATAAAGTAATGTTAACCTTGTTGGCTTGTGACGCTACACTAAAGCAAGTACATGGTTAAAGACCAACATTATAATTACGATGTTTTGTTGGATGCTTTAGTTTTTTCTTCTTTCCTCTGTCATTAATCAAACCCTCAGATTTATTTTGAGACATTTCAGAGTTTTTCATGGACATTCTGACATGTAACAGTAAAGGCACAGGTGTAAATAATAACATGAATGATCGCTGAGTTCCATTTAGTTGCGTTGAGTTTGTTGTTCGGTATCGTGCATGCTTTTTTATTTAAAAATTAAACAAATTAAATTGTTGTGTTCTACAAATGCAGCTGCACATGTAGCTTGACCTTTGACCCTCTGGCTTGTGCATCTCCTGTATACAGGATTGTGGGCTTGCTTAGAATAGCCAGAAAAACATGCTGGCTTGCATACTGCAACATTTGACCTGAAACATCCTGGTAGTTTTGAACGTCCTGCATTTGACACACTAAATGTTTTCCTGTCACTAAATAACGTGACAGTTTGGTAAAACACAGTTAAATGGAACGGAGCCACTGTGAGGGGGCCCCATCCTTAACCACTGGACTGAGCTATACCTAATATGCTAGTTTTATGGAATGCTATTATTTTACTAATGTTGTATTGTTGTCTTGGTATTTTTACTTGCGTAAAGGATTTGAATATCTTCCACCACTGGCTTGCAAATCTTAAACACAGTTGTTCTTTTCATAAATGTCTTATCTATGCTGAAACTGGGTGTGAACAGCATGTATCTAAATGAAGTGTACAGTCTGCTGTCCAGCAGATGGCGCCTTGCTGCAGACCGTATTTGCTCCCATCAGATCTTATGATTCAGATTTAGGTATGAATAATATTTATATATCTCTGTGGGAAATGTTTGGATATGTCAGTAAAAACCTTGCAATCGAAATTATACTTGAGTAAAAGTACATAACTGCTACCAGCTAAACTGCTCTTAAATGATCAAACATACTCACTCAAATCTACTCTGCTGTTACATTTGAGAGACCTCAAGGCCCCGAAAGATATATTTTTATCAAGATGAATGTAAAGTTATTGTTGCATGCAGCAATATGAAATGGATAATACTTTGGGGGACTTTAGGACATCTGCTGTTAGTTTGTTGCAGGACAATATACAGCTCTTTATTATTATGGTTCACAATGACTTTCAAATTACCAGGATAACCTTTCACTACACCTACTTGAGACGGTCCAATCGGTCACAAAAGAAAATGCCTGATTATCTGTGTACTTTTAGACTTTCTCAATGCTTAATCATTGATTCACTTGATCTTATCTCCTCTTATCGTTCCTGCAATTAAGCGTGGCGGGATATGACACAGACGTACCATTTTAGAGCTTGCACTTGCTTACTTGATAATTGATCATTAACTTTAGTCGCTTACAATGTATTTCGTAATGAATGTGTTTTTCTGGGGTCTTAAAGACAAATTGTGCTTCAAGTTTCATTGGAGTAACAATAGCGAGCTGTCAAATATTGCCAACAGGCATAATGATGATGCATAGTCTAATAGTGCATGGACATACACACATTACATAACATGCTCATCAGAGTGGTATATCAATATTCGTGGTTTCAGAAATGTGTTTATCGTTGTTTTGGTGGCAGATGTGATGCAACGGCCTTTACTTTCAGTGGACATCTGTTAGGGGGTCAATGTCAGCTTAAACAATAGTGCGACCTCTCTCGGTCCACCGGGCTCCAGCCGCGGTCCCGGGCGTCCCGCCGTCGCGATGCTTTCTTTCCTCCAATAGATTTAAAGTGTGCGCACTGGCCGACAATGGAGGGCCGCGGAGTGGGAGGATCAGCTCGCCAGAGATCCTTCTGGCTTTGTTACGACCGGGAAGCCATTTTGGAAATCTGCTTGTTGTGCTCTAGCATAACACTCTCGAGCTACTGGCAAACTTTAGTTTTTTTATCAGACTAATAACGTTTCGGATCTGTGGGTCCGCAGCGATAGATCATCTTGTTGGTTACGTTCGTCGGGATGCTGGTCGGAGTTTGCATCTTCCGTGATAGTAATGTTTGGATCTTTTCCCTTTTTGGATTACGCTCTTTAAAAGAATAATAACATACATGGACTCTCACTCGCGGGCAAGTTGACATGCTACGACGACATGCGAGGCGTTAATCCTACTACGATGTTCTGTTGTGGACGAGTCATTTCGATTTATCCACATCGATTGTGTCCCTGCTGAGCTCCTTTACCCACAACTAACGCAATTTCAGGCCTTATTTTTCTTGTGTGATTATTTCACATCTGCGAAATTTGCAGACAAAAACTGTCTCGCGTGTCATTAGGAGTGCGTGGTGTTGACGTTGAGATGTAAATAGAGCCAGCGTGATATGACATGGGGACAGCGCGTCTTAACTCAAGTCTGTAAGTCGGTGCTTTCGCGTTGTCTAAAATACATGGCATCTAAATTTAGCACCGGGCAATGTGAGCCAGTAACGGGGCTTGTATGTAATTTGCCCGGACACTATGTGCGGTTATTAATACACTGAATGTGTGTTTTAAACATCGCCTGTCTCGACAGTAGATAGATTTATCGCAGCACTCGTAGTGCGTAAAGGAGCCAGCCGGACGAATGTGCGAGGAGACGTGCGTGTGTGCGTGTGTGCGTGCGTGTGCGTGTGCGTGTGTGTGTGTGTGTGTGTGTGTGGTAGGATGAACGCATGCTCTGTTGTTGTTGAACCTGTCTCTTGAGTTATGAGCTCCAGAATGACGCTGGTATACAAGTTGAGTGCCAGCATTAAGCACTGGCGTCATGATTCACCAGTTTAATCAAACTAAAACTAATCCGAGCTGCATTAAAGTAGTCCCCATGCCTTTTTAGATATGCGTTTCTATTTATCCTTCTTTTAGGCTTTGACGCAGATTTTAAACGTTAAGATTAAAGATTGAGGAGGATTTTTGGAAAAGCCATCTGTTTCTATTTGTTGCTTTGTTTCTGCATCAACAGAAGTTGGAGTATGTTAGATGGAGAAAGGGTTAAGACCTTTTATATAAACTGACAAAACTAATCAACATTTTACCTGGATATGCTCTGCAGTTTTCGCTGACAATATACACCCAGTTGCCAGTTTAGTGGGTATACCTTACGTAAACTAATGCAGTCGAATAGTCTTTCCATATATCCTACCTTCACAAAGCTACAATGTACAGTTTAATTCATATATTGCAGTACTGTTGTATTGGGCTACGTTGTCTTTTAGCAAGGTGCACCAATGAACCGGCAGTTTATGGCATTATGGTAATTGTACTTGCACACCTTGTTTCCGTAATGACAGTTTTCCAATGCATGACAAGCCCTTAGAGCAGTTGTTTCCCGCCCATTGCCGACTACTTAGCCCCACCCCTTGCTGTTTCACTTGGTTTCATAATACCACTCACTCTCCGAGCGGAGATTAGCAGTCACTGTAGAAGTCGCTGTCCCGGTGAGGAGTCTACTTCATACAACAGGAGTGAGGATCGTCTCCGTCCTCCCTCTACCAGCCGTTACTGTGTCAGTAGCCGACCGAAGGAGAAGAGACGAGTCATTCATTACAGCTTCGTCAACAACCAGCCAGAGCCAACATGCAGGAAAAGGTCGGCCGATGCTCCTCTACTGTCAGAGGGAAAGGAATGTCCAGCAGCTCTCATTAGGGCCTGCTGCTCTTTCTGACGTGGTCGCACAGCGTCGCAGTCACCAGTGGCTGTGATTGTTGAAGAGCAGCTCAGTGGACCACGTTATGATTGATTTGAGAAGAGGAAGAGGATTTACCAGTGCTGTATTGTATTTGATGTATAGATGCGCTTCTGAATACATTTTTAAATGAGTGGTTAACACAATGGCAGCTCTGGAGCTCATTAGAAAAATTAAGTTGTCTGCAAGAGACGAGCTGAACAAGGCAAATGAATGCATTTGTGTGTGTGTGTATATATATATATATATATATATATATATATATATATATATATATATATATATATATATATATATATATATACATATATATATATATATATATATATATGTATATGTGGTTTGTTTGTTTGGGCTTGTTGTTATCTCCACCAAACCATGTCCGATTTGGCTTAAAAAGTCCTATCCTTGCATCCTGATCCCTGCAGCCTAAACAAAGAAGAATGAACATGGATTTTTCCCAACTGCACACATACACGCCGCCACAATGTGCTCCCGAAAACACCGGCTATACCTACTCTCTCAGGTGAGACGGCATCAAACCTTCAGGCCGATGGCATTTCAGTTCCCCCCCCGCCTGTCCTTTGTGTCTCCAGGTAGAACAAACTCAGCATGTCAACCAGCGACTATGTTCCATTTGTTCTCTGCTCTCTTTTTTTGTTGAACTTAATGATAATATGTTAACTTTTGTCATCTTACACATGTCATATGTCAGTGCAACACCATGAAAGGGTTCTAGGCTGTCAAATTATGCCAGAGGTGGTTTTACCTTTTACTGCTGGTGTTGGTTTTCTGTTGAAAGACAAAACCAATAAGAGCAATGAACCGACTTGTTTTTAGGAAGCAGCTTGCTTTGATAGTCCAGCCCTGTTTCCCAGTGAGATTGGAAACTGATAACAAAAATAATCCCAGTATGATATGTTTCAATGTATTTACTTTTTATTACATTATTGTTTCTTAACTAGAGGTTTTAGTAAGTCGGCTCCTCTTTTATTTATTTGTTTCCAACCCAAAGAATCCTGTGGTTTTGATGACTCAGCCTCATGATTCACTTGGTGTGAATGTGTTTGTATGCTTGGGAATTTGAGGGCCTTGACCAGGGTAGAAACGGAGCGTGGGATATATCTGTATTTACTATATAATGTAGATTAAAGGTGCCAACTTCAGCTTTTGAGAAGTTCAAGGCAGCCCTGTCAGTTTTGGATACACAGCTCATGTAACGCCAACCTCTACCCGCACTCTTCATCCATGTATTGTTTCTCGGCCTCCTCATCGCAGCTCGTACTGTAGGTGTGGTCGGCACTTACCTAGGAAAGCCTGTGCTTGTGGAGGAATGCTGTTGTCAGAACAGTAAGGGTGTGTAAGACAAAAAATGAAAGGACACTTTTCCCCATGCTTAACTCACTTTATGACTTTGGGGAAGGCGAGAGTTACTGCATGGTATTTGAGAGTAGAGGCCCAACAATTAAACTGGAGCCAGGACCCCATCAGATATCCAGGTGTGTGTTTCTTACAGAGCGGCAGAGTGCATTGTGAAAACTGCTTTGGGCATTCTTCCTGTCCAGCTGAACAAGTTCAGGCCGAAGTCTTTAAGATGACAATTATTTTAGTTGCATTCCTTATGTATTATGACCACAGCTTTTATATTTCTATAGGTTGTGTGAATGGCGTTGATGCACAGTGGGGCATTTACCTGCTGGGGGATTTCATGTTGACATGTAGAATAGCTGGCATGACGGCTAAATAAACCTGTGATAACATCCTCATGATCTCAGGTCAACTTTGGCACACACTAAGTGCATACCAGCAATGTGAAAAGTAGTCCGAGTCCCGCAGTGGACTGAGGCGTAGTAAGATCAATGTGCACAAGCTAGTTTGACACCCCCCTGGAATCTGCCCGGCCGATTGAAAAGATGAAACGAGCTAATCGTGTTCCTTTGAATGCCGTCAGCTGAGAAGCTATTAATGAACCTGAGTCACAACCGTGGCCCTAATCCCAGGATTAGGCTCCTAGTTTATGCTTCTAGACCAGCTAGTTGATAGACCTGTGATTCAAATGGCCTCAGTGAGCGTCTAATGATTCCCAGCTCCTGTGGAAAATCTGTAATGAAATGTAAATCGGCTAACTGAAGGCAGTTAGTTGCATGTCTTTGTCTCCGCCTCTGGCAGTAAATGCTATATTGTATTTTTTCCAGAGTTAAGCAATATGAACCCATCCGAGAGTCTTCTGTGTCTGTCGCCCACAGTGAATACAAGAGAGCAGCTCAAACACTGATGGAGTCAGGTGTCAGAAACCGTTGGCCCATCTGCTGCCAGAACTCAAACGGCAGTGTCAGTTTTGTGCCATTGAATGGCCGAGAGAGCAGCCCACGCAATCACTATCTGTCCCCGTTTACCTACCAGAGGGGGACCATTACAACCAGGACCACCACGTTTGATTGAATTTAATTGATATTGTATGAATTGGGGGGGAAAGACTTTCCTAACAAGGTTTTTATTGGTGAATTGGAAAGCTTCTTTCCTCTCTCTTTATCATTATGTGTGTCATATAGAAGATATGAAGGTGGTTTGTGCATTAAGGGATTAAAAAAGATGTACAATGTCTTTAATTCACATCTTTTGAGAATTCACATACATTTCAAAAGATTTTTGTTTGATTTCAAATAATCTAGTATTTATTTCTCTGGAGCAGTTTTATTCCATGGATCTGAAAATGTGAATCCTTCCTTTTTTTTAAACTGGTAATATTTTTTGATTACTTTCTATTTTCTCCAGCTCAATGCTGACCGGCTCTGCCCATCTCCTCACTGGGTGCGGTGTATGCACTCAGACCCTTCATATTTTATGATGGTGGAAGTGGGTCACTGGGTCTGGGCTGTTTTTCCACCAAGTGATTGCTGAAGCGTCACCATAATAAGCAGCAGCAGTGATGGCCATCTGATTTACTATGTGGTCGTCATAGAAGAGCAGCAGCCGACAGCTGATGTAAAAGATAAACATTGTATCAGGGATAAGTGATCGAAAAGGTACAAACTCAACCCTCCATCTTGTAGAAGTGCAAATGGAAACGTATGTTTTTTTTAATTCAAGCTTTGAATGCTGGTGGAAAAAGCTTTAGAATTATTTTTTATTTTTTTTAATGAACACTTTTCATTTATAGTGTTACTTTTAAAGCAGTTTACATCAATCTGAGAGGGCATATGAAATACAGTTTCTCTTTTATGAATCGCGCTCTACCACACGAGGCCAGTTGGACAGGTGCCGTTCACGCTGCTGTCACAGTTGTTCTGACATCTGTTCCGAGTGTATTTCCGTTCGTGCAGCACTGTTCCACGCCAAGCGGCAGCAGCTGGAGCCGACCTGTGCCGAGGTCGCTCAACCCACCACAACGCAGACTTTTCTTTAACTCGTCCTTTTTTTTAAACTGTCACTACTCCAATGAACACATCCGTGACAAATTATAAAAGCCAAACGCCGGCCGTCTCCTTGTATGCATAAAGCATTTGTGGAGGTGTTTTAGACGTCGGGAGCATTTCTGTTTCTGCATCAGCCAGCCTTGTGTTTGTTTGTGTCTCAGCATCTGTCTGTTGGAAATACTAGCATGTCCTCTGCTACTTATCACAGTCGCTCTTGAGCCAGGCAGCTGTTTCGGTTGGTCTCCCTGGCAACCACGGCAACATGAAACGGCACATTACGGTGCTATAACATGGCGCGCAAACAACACTATTGGAGAAAAAGAGAGAGAGAGAGAGAGAGAGTGGGCAGAATAAAAGTGGTTTACGAGGGAGGGCTGGAGCGATCCTAATCACAGAGCAACGTTCTACCTACCCAGAGATGGTTGGATGAAGTTTAAAGATTCTGTTCTCAACTCTCAGTTCCTGGCCTCTGGTAAATATCGGCCTCAGCACCTCAGGGGAAAGACTTTCTGTCACAGTTTGTGGAAACGCAAAGACTGATTTGGGATTTCGCCATGATTTCTCTTTTAGCTGAATTTCAGTTGAATAAATGAGTACAGTATAGTTTTAGTAAACACAGCATGGTCCCACTAGTGGGGAGGAGATTACAAATGTATTGTTGAGACTGGGGGACAAAGAACTGTTTCTTCAGCCAAACTACAACATCCCAAGTCTCTAAAATGATTTGGTGTTAGTAGTGATCCAACCCATGAGGACTTGAGACTTTTTCTGCTTATGCTTACAGTATTCCCATATAATGTATCATATGTGATGTACAAACGTAGTTAAGATTAGATTATAGAGCCAACCAAGAATAATAGTGATTTATTAGTAGAGTATCATAGATCTGACTATTGGCAAGGCTGTTAACATTAGCAAGCCTCACATATTGTTGTATTAATCTTTTAATCCATAGCACGGTAAGACAAGAATCTGAGTGGTCTCAAGAGACATGCAGTACACACTGATAGCAACTAACAAATGGTTTTCATTTGCTGTCACTTCCAAAAATGTAATCGGGACAAGCCCCTTGTTTTGTGAAAAGCTTTTTCCAGTTTTCTTGTGCACATGAGTGTTCAGGCTTTTTTGCCAGTATTTGCCAGGGCTTTTGTGGAGACTTACAATCCACGTGGTTTCTATAATCTTTGAAAAAATGTGTATGTTTGAGACCCCAAACGGGGACCAGTGTTTCGTATTTGGGTATTGACACTGTTGTTCCATGTGGAATTCTAGCAAATAAATCAGTCAACCATTTAATTGTTTGCCTGAGTATTAGGAACTCACTTTATTTACCAAACAATTCATTCTTTATAGTATGCAGATGTGTGTCTGTAGTGTACCATCTGTATCTATGTGCATTTAGTTGCATCTTCAAAAGGTAATGATTACATCATTGTTCAGGTAATCCATATTTGCTCCAATTAGACCATCAGTAATGTTTCTTTGAGTCCAGAATGTCATCTGTCAAATGTTAGACCTCTTCTGCTTCGTAGAAGGTGACGGTCGTAGACGAGGTCCTCGCACGTGAACCGGATGTCTGGCCGTGTCCCTTCGATGTGCTTTGTGATGGGCGCTCACATTTAGCATAGACCAGGCAAAGCAGGCAGAAGGTGGGTGGGTGGCAACTAGTCCTTTTAGTGGCAGCGAACAAACACGGTACTGGAAGTGTAGACGCACCAGAAGTGATGTTACTGAGGTTTTGTGCCTTGGTCATGGAGGAAGTTGTCTACTTGTCTTCTGTGGCTTTCTGGTTGGATCTGAAGGAAATGATGACGAGCCGTTCCTTCTTGGCTGCTGCTGTGAGCCCAACACCTTTCACGTTGTTTTCTGATATCTTTGTATTTTGAGTTCTATGACATACACATACGTTGACAAGTGTGTCTATGAGACAGCTGATTCCACCAATGTTGAGCACCTGTCACTGTGCATACTATTATGCGTTAAATTGCACAACATAAGCTAACCGCATGTAGAATACTACCTGCTCTGAAGCTGTGTGTAGTTGTGTCTTGTAAGAAAGCCGGCCGTGCCCCGAGTGTGGGAGGAAAACCAAAGCTTTATTGGTGTTATGCAAGGAGGGATTCCAGAAAGCTGAATGCCAGGATGAAAGTATCCTCTTTATTCTTTCTGTATGTCTCCATCTTTCTCTTTAAACTCTGCCCTGAAAGCACAGTGCCCATCTCTATTTTTATCAGTGTGGGCCGTGGGAGCACCGAGAGGGAGCAGCACACCGGGAAAGAGAGAGTTTGCTAACCAATTGAATATTGTTTACAGCTTCTGATGAGGCAGGATGGGATCTTTACACTCGCTAAGTGTTAAAAATGTTTAAGTTTGTTTAAGGACTGTGGGATTGCCAGAGCCACGTGGAGAGGGACCTCTTAATGTTGTTGAAATAAAGATCCATGTGGCTGTTCCTGATTTGCCAGGTAGAGCGGAGCGTTGCTCCTGGCTCGAGGCTACACACAAACACACAGACCGACATTAGTCTGATTTCTTTCTCACACACACCCTGCTACGCAAGTCTTCAACGCCCCAGGTGCTCAGTTTCGTAATATTACCAATGAATCCTGAACTAATATCTCCCGCTATAAAAAAAACTACATTGCATGTGCTTGTCTGTTTACACATGAAGACATAGACCTGGAAGCAAGTTTAGGAACTCTGCAGCTTTATTTTACAACTGATTATTAAAATATTGTTATTAAGGGTCTGCACCGTGGTGTAGTGGCTAGAACTGTGACCTCACAGGAAGAACCCTTAGCGACCCTAAGAATAGGATCAATGGGATAGAATATTGTTATTAAGTCATGATACGGCCCACTGGAACTGGGTTTCAGTTGGAAACTCTGCAGTCAAAGCAAACACAAAAACAAACTGCACCGCCCCGCTACTATTTTCCATAATTTGAAAGTAAAATTTGACTCTTGTTCTGGTATTATTGGCAGTGCGTAACTGTCTAGATGTATATTTATGGTCTGCTTGATACCGCCAGTGGTCTGCTTGATAGCGTCGGCGTTCCTTCTGGGTGAGATATATTTTTCGTAGGTATGTGATTGTCGGGAGACGGGTGTGTCGTACACAGAAACGTGACACAGACATAATTGCACTGATTGGAGAGGTTTTAAAATAATCCTAGCCATATTTTCTCATCTCTCTTGGTGGACAGCGGGACACCTAGAGAGGGTTGTGTTAAAAAAAGATGACTGTAGGCTGCCAGTGTATTTCATAAATACACATGTAAACGAGGACTTTGGTCTTACACATGTAGAGTTATGGTAGCTGACTGATCAACAACGGGGAGTTGCCTCCCTGCTCGTGTTCAGAGTCCTTCACTTGGAGGCGGTGGGAGGGGAAAAGCACATAATTGGCTCTAGGTGTGTAAGCCTCCTGGTTTAAGTTCAGATGCCCTGTGCTGTTGATATTGCTCACTGTGGTTGGTTCAGTCTGAAAGACTCTTGTTTGTACAGCAACGGTCCCTCCTTTTCAAGCGCTAACAGGAAGTTTGTTCTCTGTCCTCCGTCTGTTGCCCCCCCTCTTCATCCACCTTCCTGTGCGTCTGTAGAGTAATCAGGCCTGACCTAGTTGGGCCCCATGCCGAGGACGGTACAGTCTGCAAAGTGCAGCAGTGTTTGGTCATTTCAGTTTGTGTTATTATAACTGATCACTGATGGCTTACAATAAATGTATTGTGTGAACAGAAATTAATATTAAATCAGATTGATTTCAATTTTCTTCTAAAAGCCGTGGTTGTTTTGAGCTTTGTTTGCACCAGCTAGAAGGGCTATATATTTATTTAGATACTTATTTGTGTCACGGTTCCACTGAATCTGGCAGCTCCTGCCCTGCTGCCTGTGAGTCGTGTCTGCATGTTGGCCTTGACTCTGCCAGGCGGGTGTGGCCCTGTGAGTCATAACGGTGTGGGAAACCAAAAATGTACAAGACTCATGATCTGTTTCTACTCACGGTTGGCTTTCGAATGCAGCGAGTGGAGTAGAATTAGTTTCAGCCTACTTTTAATTTTACTTTGCGGAATACACTGAGCCTATTCTTTTTATCTTGTTGTCTCACTCTGAGTCACTTCCTTCTAGGCCCACTGCCAGTTGCAGGGCTCACACGGCCTCACAGCTCGCTACAGAGTCTCTGTTCCTGCATCTTTTTACATTTTTGTTTAAAAAGAAAGCCTCTCTTAAGATGGTGCACACATTATGAAGAGTGCCGGATATCCCTGTATTGATTTGAGGTTGGAGTCTGTCGCGGCCCATTTGTTGTCTCCTCAGAAATGCCCACTTTCTAACTTTCTTGCTCTCTCTGCTCCACTCCTCCCTCCTGTCTCTCTCAGCTCCAGCTACTCCACAGCAGCGCTCGATTTTGAGAAGGAGCACCAGATTGCTGCCGTTTACGAGTCTCCCAGGATGTCACGGCGGAGCCTGCGTCTGCAGACGGGCGCCGGTCACTATGACAACGAGACCCTGGCTGATTACTCCCAGAACCACAGCAATAGCACCAGGAGAGAGACGCGGTGAGACCAGGACTGGATACTCGCAACTAAGAAAGCAATTAAATTGGGTGTGGAGCATGTAGCTCGAACAGTCATACAAGTCATTATTATTGTTATTATTATTAGTCATTATTATTATTAATAGTCAGTGATATTCATTTTCATGCGCGTTAGTATGGATGTAAAGCTTTCTAAAACTATGCTGAAACGACCGTGTGGACGGAGATCGTTTACATTTTTTTATAATTTGACGAAACATCACCGTATCGTTGTGGCTGTAGCCCTAAAGTGCTCGAGGCTGTAAGTTTGCATGCAACAAAACTCACAGCTCTTCATGTTCTGCTCTCCCAGGACTCTGCGGAGTAAAAAGCAGCAGTCCAGTTCCAGCTCACTGTCTTTGTCCTTGAGCCAAGCCGCCACACCGAGGAAAACCCTCTCCTTCTCAGCTGCAAACACCCCGATTAACAGCAGCAGCAGCAACATCATCAGCAGCAGCAGCGGCAGCAGCGGCATCATTCATAAAGGCAACACGGCGTCTGATGGCACTTTGCTCTCCTCCATGCTGGACCAGTCCCACCTGAGACAACGCACCATCACCACGACCACCACGACTACTTCTGTGGATGGAAACTGGGGTCAGTTGATGGAAATGTGGATTACATCACAAATTAACTATTATTTGAGCATATTGGAATATATCATAGCATTTATTTGACTTCCATCATTCAGAATATAATTAACTTAACCAGTAAATTACCTTATTTTAAAGCTTTTATTTATTTAGTTGGTTAATCTTAACAGTGTTAGTTGTGCACACTGATTTCTTGAGCATACATCACACAGAAAGGTTTACTCATTCAGGTTCTCTTTGGGATTTTTCGCTTTGTTGACCTAAAATTTACAATCCTGGCTATCCGGTCTGAACCTGGGTATCAACTAGTTCTTCAGTGGTAGCAGGAAAGTAATTAATCAAGACTGGAGCATATCATCAATAACATTAAACCATTGATCTACACGGGAATACTGTGCTGTGACTCTAAAATGTATTTCTGTGCAATAAAATGTAATTAAAACGCAAAGCTAGAATAGTATAAGACCCAGTAGAAAGTGATGCAATGGTAAATACTAGTTACAAGTTAAATGTTTCATGTGAGATTATTGCGTTGCTTTCATAACCGTATAACACCTACCGTTGATATTGTTTCTTCTGCTTATTTACTTAAGTATGGGCTTGAATGCCTATAATTAGCCTAATTATTATTTTATTTGGCCAGGCCGTGCACACTAATAATAAAAAATAAATGCAGCACTGCATCACATATTTATGTAACGCTGGCAGAGCCCAAAGTGAGTACTTGAGGAAAACGTTCCATCTGTTCAGATTATGAATGCTACTATGAATTAATACTTTCTCCACCACTGTATGTATCCACAA
This sequence comes from Liparis tanakae, assembly GCA_036178185.1. NCBI lineage: Eukaryota > Metazoa > Chordata > Actinopteri > Perciformes > Liparidae > Liparis > Liparis tanakae. The sequence goes on from CM070091.1 coordinate 11,670,950, forward strand.
GTATACTACGTAACACATTAAGGAGTATTATAGTACTTGCTTCTTAATGTCTTTTATTTTATTTTTTAAAGTCTTAGTAGTTTCCCTGTGTGTCTATTGCGTCGCGACTTATCTTCCACATGCTGTCCTCTCAGGGAGAAGCTCCGGCTGCAACCTCAGGTCGTCAAATGTCAACGGCGACGCCAGCGCGTCAAAGTCCCACACCTCACGCACCAATGGATACATCTGCAAAGACTGCTCTTTTCACTCTCAGAAGACGGACTCCCCTACCGCACAGTGTTCGTTATCATCATCTTCGTCATCGTCCTCGTCGTCTCAGGCTGCAGAAGCTTCCTCAGGCGGCCTCTTCTCCTCTTCCTCCTCGTCACCTTTCACAAGCGTATACTCCAGAGACAGGAGTCGAAGGAACAAGACGGGTGAGAACCTGTTGCGTTGGGGCGAAATGTTGCTCTTAAAATGCTGTTCTGCCAATTTATTGCAGCTGGAAGGCGACATCGCCCGTAAATGTTGTAACGAGGTGAATGTAATTGGTGGTGGCCTCTCTCCAGGTGTCCTGGTGTCTATGTCTAACACGTGTGTGCGCTACAGCCAACGAGCCGTGGCCCCCATCGTGTCCTTCGTCGCCCTGCTCTTCAACAATGTGCTCTGGCTGGGTTCACGGGCCAGGAGCCACGCAGGAAAAGGTATAAAAACAAGGATGCTCTTTTCTGCATCCCTCGTTCTGTTTTTGTTGTTTTCTCTTCTTCTGTCTTTTGCAGTGGCGATTTCTCCTGAGTTTCATGTTCTATTTCTATTTCGCATGTAATTATCTTTTCTCTCGCCGGATTTCCGTAGCATCCTGTCTCTTTTCTCCCGGACTATCTTATCACCGTTTTCTGTTTGTATTACTTTGTATCTCTAGCAACGCCTCGACTGTGTTTTGGTTTTAACAGTGATTGGTGTGTCACCAGGTGTCCTCACATCATTTTCGGGCTCGATGAGACGAGCCGTGTCCTCCAGTTTGTCCCAACTGTGGCTGTTTAAGCAGACCACTCTCCACAGGATGATGGGCTACAGGGCTAATGGCTATGAAGGAAAAGGTACCAGCCTTACTACACAGGGCAGAGGTCAAGGGTCACAGCCAGCCCCTGACTCTTTTGCTGCTCTTCTATTACTAAACTTTCTTCCCTATTTCTCTCCTTCCTAAGATCTTTCCTCCTAAGGAGTAAGAACCCTCTTAATAGTTTAATTGACTTTCACGGACATCTTCATAATCTCTGTTTTCTTTCTCAGTCCATCCGGCTTTCACTGTTGCTTTCTAATTTTGAAGGCAAAAGTATACTATAAATAAAATATAAACAAATCATCTCCTTGTACATCCCCCAAATTCGGACAAAAAATTGCATGACAAGTTGCATCTTTTAATTCACTTGAGATGGTGAGGAGATGTACACTTTCATGAAAACTCGAGCAGAGCTTAAAAGACCCCCTAAATGTTTTATTTCTAGTATACTGCTGATGTTAATTAGTTTCTTTCACAGCTGCGGAAGAGTTTCCTCAACTCACTCTTCTGTATTCTTGTTTCTAGCAGTTATAAACATGTATCCTCTTTAACCATTTTCATGCACAGCGATTCTCATTTTCTTCACGATGGCATCAAGCTCCTCAGCTGTCACATTGGTGACTTGTGCACTTCTTCTTCTTCTTCTTCTTCTTCTTCTTCTTCTTCTTCTTCTTCTTCTTCTTCTTCTTCTTCTTCTTCTTCTTCTTCTTCTTCTTCTTCTTCTTCTTCTTCTTCTTCTTCTTCTTCTTCTTCTTCTTCTTCTTCTTCTTCTTCTTCTTCTTCTTCTTCTTCTTCTTCTTCTTCTTCTTCTTCTTCTTCTTCTTCTTCTTCTTCTTCTTTTCTTCTTCTTCTTCTTCTTCTTCTTCTTCTTCTTCTTCTTCTTCTTCTTCTTCTTCTTCTTCTTCTTCTTCTTCTTCTTCTTCTTCTTCTTCTTCTTCTTCTTCTTCTTCTTCTTCTTCTTCTTCTTCTTCTTCTTCTTCTTCTTTCTTCTTCTTCTTCTTCTTCTTCTTCTTCTTCTTCTTCTTCTTCTTCTTCTTCTTCTTCTTCTTCTTCTTCTTCTTCTTCTTCTTCTTCTTCTTCTTCTTCTTCTTCTTCTTCTTCTTCTTCTTCTTCTTCTTCTTCTTCTTCTTCTTCTTCTTCTTCTTCTTCTTCTTCTTCTTCTTCTTCTTCTTCTTCTTCTCATTTCTTCATGATTTTCTCACACAACGTGGTTTTTGTTCTTTAAATAAATATGTTGTCCATTTGTTTGCAGCTCACTCAAGTTTCTGTGGAAGCTTGAATGTGAAGGATCTGGTGACTGAAGATGCATCACATCTCAAACTCAATGGTTCCCTTTGTAAGCACGCACGCACACACACACACCTTTTTCTTTTTCTCTCTACTTGGTGTTTTCTTGTGGTATCGGTGATTGACAGACTTAATTATATGCGTGACCAGTGTTAGGACCAGAGAGCAGAGGTTGTGTGAACTGTTTAACTAAGCTTCTCTTTCAATCAAGTTAGTCCTCCAAATATTTATCAAGGGACGTTTTAACACCAAATCGCAACATAAATTATGATTATTTCAGAAATATTGATCAACTTTGACATCCTGTTGTACTAACCGTACAATTTTAAAGTTTTTATTTTACACTTTTAAAAAGACGGTCAGTTCGTGGACTTCTCTCGGAAATTTAGAAATAATAAAACAATTATAAAACATGGTTTAAATATAAATACAAATAATGCAGTTTCGCTTAGCTGACTAATCAACGTTTTGGTTCATAGAAAAAGACATAATCCTAATATTGGGATTGAGGTTTACTTCACCCCAAAGTTGTGCAATTAGGCTAATAATTAAATGGTAAGAATATAGTGAAATATTAGCTTTTTATGTTGTCATCACATCAGTAAATTGCATATTGCGCAACATGCATGCCGGCCGCCCCCTTGTATTTACATATGATTTAGTGTTTCTTATTAATTTGGTTGCTTTGGCTATTTGTCGATTATTATTATTATTATTTTTTTTTTTTTTATTAATGTTTTTTTTTTCTTCTTGTTATTCATCTTGATGTCATTCATTCACGCATCCTTTGTCTTTTGTGTATTCTTTTTGGCTGCCATCCATCATTTCGGCACACACAGGCGACGACTGTAAAGGACAGCAGCATTCAGAGACGCACACCGTCCTCCTCACACACTCCTCCAGGCCTCGCCGCCTGTCGGGGGCCCTGTTGGGGGCCCTGTGGAGCGTCCTAGCTTACACAGGTTAACCAGCACCTCAATGTCGATGACGGCCTGTAAACACACCGTTACTGACGGGTCTATAACTCCACCTCTGACTGCAATCAATCAGTTTACTTTTTCATTTTCTTTGTCTTCCAGGTCACTTTCTCATCCGGCAAGGTTACGGTGTGCTGAGAGGAGGCCAAGCGGTGGGATCAGGGATCGGCTCAGTCGCGCAGAGGTTCCTTTCGTTTTTCTGGATGCTCTTGGCGGCTCCAGGTTGGTGGCGCTTAAGTCTCATCTGCTTTGAAAAATGTGACTTCTCTTCTTCTTCTTTGTTTTCTTTCTTCAATATGGTCTAAATGGGTTCTCATTCTCAGTCTGTATGTGGTTTTCTTTTATATTTATTAAATCTGCCCAGTTAAGGCAGGCAGGGGACTTCTGTGGTTTCTTGCAACCGGATGGTACCAGCTGGTGTCTCTCATGTCGCTCCTCAACGTCTTCTTTCTGACGCGGTAAGAGCTTGTTGTCTCTTTTTATAAACCGTAATTGCTGGATGTGTAAATAAGCAACTGTTTGTTAACCGGTTCATATTATGATCTTTATAAGGTGTTATTGTGTTATTGTTATGCCCATACATGACCAACAAGGGTGTAAATGTTTTAAATGCATGATTTTCTTCATAATCATTCAGATTTAATGATTGCTTTTTAATAAGAGATAGTTTCAGTTGCTGAAGTTCTAAGATTGTTGAGTATTTAGAGAACAATAAAAACATTAAAATGTACAAATGTATTTAATTTTTAGAGCTATGGCAGCAATCACGATGGAGGTATTTCCCAGGTGGATTGAAATACTGCATTTTGATGAATAATTCAACAGAACTGGAGCGATGCCTGTATTCTTCAGAGATGTTACCATTTTGATACAAAGGGTCCTTTGTCTGTTTTTATTAACACAAGCACTCGTGTTAGTTGTGCGTCTATCTAACCGGTGTGTGACTCTGTGTTTCAGATGCCTTCCCAAACTTTGGAGGCTCCTGCTGCTCCTTTTGCCCTTTTTGCTTCTCCTTGGTGAGTTTTTAAAAAGACTTCTCTTCCTTTTTACAGCAGGTGTCACGCATTTAGTCAGCAAATACAGAGTCAGTCAGCCTTGAGAGAGACGAGAGATATCCGTACCAGCACGCATCCCCAGAGTATGCTACAAATACAGTATCAGATTCAGGGCTGGTACCTTTTATAACTGATAACTTTACATTAATGTCTGTATGCATCTGGGAAGGTTCACGTACAAAGTTTCACCTTATTCAAACCCATCAGAAATGTGTTTTAAATGATGGTCAACATCACAATCTATTTTCTATATGCAGCTTTCTGGTGGTGGGGTCCGTCCACCGCCGCCCTGCTCGCCTACCTCCCAGCCATAAACCTAACCGAGTGGCGTCCCGCGTCTCCCCTCACCCTGCTGTCTAACTTGGTGCCAGCGTCTGCTCCAGTTCCTGCCTCGGCCCCCGGCCCTGCAGCAGAGAGTCCAGTGGAGCTCACCCCAGCCACCCCGGTCTCACAGGCACCAGTAAGATACAAAGATGAAACAGTTAATTGCTCTAGTTGACTATTTGAAATACTATATTATTATTATTATAGTAATATTATTATAGTTCAAGCTGTTTTTTATTTCAGATATTATTTTGCCCAACACTTAATTGCCCACATACTGTGTATTTCAGAGAAGAATCAAACTATTGTGTGTCTGTGTGAATGCCAGTTGTTTTGTTGTTGCCACGTTTAAAACATTTAAAACATTTTTTATATATCTTTATGCCAACCTCTTCTTCCAAAGCCGTTCCTTCCTCCTGTGGTGGTCTCAAGTCTGGACTTGGAACGACTGGAGCGCGTGGAGCGCCAACTGAGCCTGCTGTGGGCACAAGTCCAGCAGGGAGATCAGAGGCAGGAGCAGCGTCACGGGGACGTTGTGGTTCTCTACAGCACCCTGAAGGAGCAGCTCCACGCTCAGACCGACAGGGACAGCCTGGGGTTGTATGTGTCCTCCCTGCTGGAGCAGAGACTCGGCGTGTTACGGGGGGAAGTGGAGCGGGAGAACACGCACAGAGCCGAGGTAAAGAGATGAAGAGAATCTTACAGTGGTGGTGTTTATATTCAAAAATCTACAAGAGTCTCACTTCACTCTCTTTCTCTTCATCCGGCTCCTTGCAGAATGCAGAGCAGCAGAAACAGCAGCAAGAGGGTCAGACCACAAGGCTGGCCGATTTAGAGTTGCTGCTCAATGCTCTGGCTGCCAAGACTGAGGTACGTTTGAACTCAAATACATCTTGAAAATGTAGCTGCAAGATGGCTTATTTTACATACTAAGTACATACTTGCCACTGTTATGTAAATGTCACATTAGTGTATTTGTAAGTCGATGTGAAATTAAGTAGATGCATCATAAATACAAGCAGACACAAGATTGCAATCAATGAAATATGAATGTTAAACATTATACAAATCCTGAAGTCTAATTATTAACAAACTAGAGATGAACTGATTGCAAGTTTCTTCTGATTCAGATTTCTTTTGAAAACTCAGATTTACTTTCGAGGAATTCTAACAGACAGCAAAACTCTAGACTAACTCTTTTTACCACCAACCCAGAAAATAATTAAATTAGTCCCAGACTCTGTATAAAATATCAAAATATTTTAAATGTTATCCTTTTACTTTGTTATTGTCATCTATAGTGGTTATTTGCCACATTAATAAAAAAAAGTATTTATAAATAAAGGACATTATTCAACTATTGGCTTTAAATTTAAAAAAATCTAATCTCGTCATTAGTATTACATTATTTATTACAATCTGCTAAGAGGTAATGTTTAAAAGTTAAACCAGTCATAATCCCTCTAATATCTATTTGATGTTGCTGTGAAAACATGTTGTTTAAACGACTATTTATTCCAGGTTAGTTGTTACAAAAGTGTTTTTGATTCAGCTGTAAACCAGCAGGTTTCTAACCTTGCATGGGATCCATCCATCAGTGTATGAATGGGTGAATGATGACACGTTTTGAGTTGTCAGAAGAGTAGAAAAATAGGTCCATTTATACCATTTATGCAAATGAGCTGTGGTGCTGTGGGAAAATGCCATTGTTTGTTTTTTTCTGTGCTTTTTTCAGTAATCCATATACATGACATTTTGTTTTAGGAGGTGCAAGAGAAGCAGCAGCAGCAGTGGCAGCAGCAGCATGAATATGAGAAGCAGCATGAACATGAGAAACGGGAAAGGGAGAAGGAGATGGTCACTTCAGCAGACACAGTTCCCGTCAGGTACAAAGCACAATCATTTTTTATTCTTTATTAGGTGTTGTGCATATTTTCTCACCACTCACGGGTGGATTCTGTCTTTCCCTCAGTGTGGGTGTGAAGCAAGAGGAACATGATGCTCTGCTCGTCGAGGTGCAGAGACTTGAGGTGGAGCTGACCAAAATCCGAGAAGACCTGCAGGGTGTTGGGGGATGTAAGGGGAAGTGTGAGCAGCTGGACACTCTGCAGGAGACAGTAAGAAACATAAATATTGACTTGTTTGAGCTTTAATCGGTCCTTGCTGTGAATCCGTTTTCTATACATGTCTATTCATTAGATTTCTTTATGTCCTTGTCACAGATATCCTCCCAGGTGTCCTCCCAGGTGTCCTCCCAAGTGCGTAAGGAGTTGCAGGCCCTGTTCTTCGGCAGTGGAGAGCAGGGAGTGGTGCCGGAGTCCCTGCTCCTCTGGCTGTCCCAGCGCTACATGACCACACCCGACCTGCAGGCTGCCCTGTCCTCACTGGAGCTGAGCATCCTGAGAAACGTGTCCCTGCAGCTGGAGCTTAACCGGGCCCAAACCCTGGGCGAGGCCGAGTCCCAAGCCCAGACCATCGTTAAGACTGTAGCAGGAACGGTCCAACACAGTGCTGCTGCTCAGGGACTGGCAGAAGAGGTAAAGAGCATCCACGCCTACTGTCATCATCATCATCATCATCATCATCATCATCACTGTGGAGGCCGAGCTCTCTTCAAATGAGTGTTTGAGGCCCTTGTTTAATCTGTAACTCTTGTGATGTGGTCTCTCCTCCAGCAAGTGAAGCTGATTGTCCAAAACGCTTTGAGGCTCTACTCCCAGGATCGAACGGGCCTGGTGGACTACGCCCTGGAGTCGGGAGGTAAGAACGGAGCCTCGCATCGACGTCAGTGCCTGTCCATCCGGGTCTCTACTCTCTAAAGGGTAGATGTGTCCACTAGCTGCACTGGTTATGTAATGTTGGAGCAGGCATTAGTCAGGCCAGAGGACGACGGGGTATTAACAGCAAAAGCTCCGGCTCCATTATCTGGTGTTAATGAGCAGTCTGTTGACCTACATGAGTCGCTTCACAGAACGCGTCAGTACTGAGATGCCCAGGTAGTGGAGTAGACCGCTTTTAAGATTGTAGGCGTGGCCATTTCAACTGATATGTGTTTACAGGTTTGGGGCATGATTTTTGGCTTGGGTTTAAAGATTCTTTTAAGCTGTCGCATCATTCAAATTAAGGCCACCAAGAGCATCTGACCGACTCATTTCATGTTAAAAGGCGCATGTTACTACATAACTTTTCAAACAACCTTTTTTTTTTTTACTGTATGGCTTTTACTGTTTGACGTACTGCCACTGATTAATAATACTTTTGAAAATGTCATTTGTTTTCAAATTGGGTGAGCTTTTTATTTCGGGCGGGGCAGGAAACTCTGCAGACGAAGCTTCCCCTTTTTAGTCACTGAGGCAGCAGCTAATGACGAGGAAACCTCAGCCAACATTCAGTTCATTTGTATAGCCCATTTTCACAAATTACAAATTAGTCTCCGAGTGCTTTACAACCTGAACACATAGACGTCCCTGTCCCAGAACCTCACGTCAACCCTTCCTCTCCCCCCGTGCCCTCAGGCGGCAGCATTCTCAGCACCCGCTGCTCCGAGACGTACGAGACCAAGACGGCCCTCATGAGTCTGTTCGGCCTGCCGCTCTGGTACTTCTCCCAGTCGCCACGCGTCGTCATCCAGGTGAGTCCGTTTGACTGATGATGTAAAGATAGTCACGGGATCGCTTCCCAATGTTTCACCCCGTCTTAAAACGATAGTCGGGGGAAACGACTTAGTATTTAGTCGTTTGTGAGATATTCACTCGGTCTGCTGAAACCTCGACTCGCCTTCTGTCCCCGTCACGGACGGTGAGAGCCCAACATGATCTTGTAATGGCCTGTGTGAACAGGAGGAACGATTACCGCCCGCTAAACCTGTTTGAATGTGTGTCTGCTCACCAGCCTATTGCATCCCTAAAGCATATTAGGATTTGAGATCTACGGTTGTTCTTCTTTGGTTGATGAACTATATTGACTTGAATTATTGTTGAAACATATTTTGGCATTTCTCCCCACAGCCCGACGTGTACCCCGGTAACTGCTGGGCGTTCAAAGGATCTCAGGGTTATCTGGTGATCCGGTTGTCCCTGAAGATCCGGCCCACATCCTTTTGCGTGGAGCACATCCCCAAGGCCCTGTCCCCGACGGGGAACATCACCAGCGCCCCGCGCAACTTCACTGTGTTTGTAAGCACCAGAGTCATAGTAGTAAAAGCGTTGCATCTGGACACAGTGGATGAGTGCCTATTGTCACGAGTTGTTTTCATACAGGGTCTAGATGACGAGTACCAGGAAGAAGGAAAGCTGCTGGGGAACTACGTCTATGAGGAGGATGGGGAGTCGCTGCAAAGCTTTCCTGTTCTGGTAACTTAAGGCGCTCCTCCTAACCGACTAGACCTGGGGTCCTAGTGGGGCAGCGCGTTGTGATCAATCCCGCTCTTCTCTTTCAGGAGCACAGCGACGGGGCCTTCCAGATCATCGAGGTGCGGGTGCTGTCTAACTGGGGTCATCCGGAGTACACCTGCATGTACCGCTTTCGAGTTCACGGAGAACCGCGGCCTCATTAAGCTGTCCGCTGCCCTTCTGTACATAGCGCTCGCCAACTTCTTTAAAGCGGAGCCGACTCTGCGGGCCCACGAATGACGCGGTGGCGTTGTGGATTGTTAAAGGAGTGTGCCCAGACTGAATCATGAACATGTGTTTTGTAATATTGGAAGAATCTCAGCGAAGTCTGTATAGAGAATGTAAGTGGTCGCGGAAGAGGAATAGAACCACAGAAGAAGCTCAAACTCCCAGTCCCCCCCCTCTTCATTAAAAGGCCCCTTGAATCGGGCTGAGGGCCGGCCGGCTCCACTGAGCGGACCATCCATCCCCATCTTGGCAGCTTCCACTCCGGCAGGGAGGTGGACGCTTCAAATGGGGGATTAAAAACTCATTTCCACTCTTCACACACGGCATAACTTTGAGTTCTGTTTTCCATCATCTGTATTTAACTTTGATTTCCTGTCCGTCGACTATTTCCCGGATCAAAGCCCCTTTGGCCCGTGGCGCTGTCCGGCCGTGTCCCTCTCTTTGGTGCTGCCAAGTCTCTGCAATGGATTTAATTGAGCGGTTTGGGCAGCTTGCAGGCCTGGACCCCCACTCGCAGTGGGTGTGTAGTGGACCTGCAAGGTGTGTACTACAGTCGAGGCTCAGCGTAGACGGCCATACCTTCTGCAACACAGTAGGCTGCGTATGGACACTCTGAATGTTTCCTCAAGTGGAGGCGTGACGCAAATCGTCCTCTAGCGTCTCAGCAACACCACTCAGCTGAACGGCGCTCTGTGTTCCGAGTATTAGGAGGCGCTTCACTATGTACCTTAGACAATATGCGTATGGTTATGGATGGACTCCAGAACGAATTCTAGCATGTGATTCTTCCCAAACTGTACCCCTTAACTTTTACATGCATCATGAGTGTTATTACGCTTTGAAGTTGTGGCTCCTGTGCCTGGATCTTAATTGACTGATGTTGAAGGCTACTTAATATAGCTACTCCTGTAGACAAGAGTGTGACTTTTCTTTTCAGTTTCTCTAAAGAGGGGACTCTGTCTCCTAGCTCAGTTTTAAACGTCCTCCTCACATGAAACCCTGAAGGAATGTAAATTGTATATTTCGTTGTCGATAGTTGGTCCTTTATAATATCTGCTTTTATCAGTGTTGCTTTATAAAAAAAATGCATCCCATCAATATCATAATTATTGTATTACTACCATAATTTATACTGTTACTCATTGTAGTGTTTAACTTGTTTTTATTTTTATTCTTTTGGAGGGGGGGGGGGCTTGATGTCAGAGGATGCACTGCAACAGCTTGTTAGAGATATGTTTGTGGCACAGGTCTTCACAATTGGTTATGTCGGGTGAGTGTAATGATCATTTTCGGTTGCATATATGGGGATGTATAACAAATGTTTATTTCACTATCTTATTTATTAACAAGTCAAATTGCGAATGGAAGAAATTATTTACTGCAATGTATATTTTGTCAAAAGCTGTTCAGTGCATTTTGGAACCATCTTGGGACTTTTCTTTTTTTTTAAGATAAATTGCTTCTTTTTTTAAAGATAAATTGCTATTTTTGTTCAGTCATGAGATGACAACTGCTTTGGAATATATTCCAATAAAGACTTTAATTTTGAAGAACTTCTCAAGATTAATTTAGTCCTGACTAAGAGTGTGATGAGGTCTTCAGCAAGAAAATAGTTTTGCTGAAAATGCTTATTACTATGCAACAATATTTTTGATCAATATTTCGATTTTGGTAAATGCTTTATATAGTGCCAGCAGTATTGGATTAGACTTCATGTAGGACATTGTTCCTTGTAGGAGAGCAAACTTAACACATTGGGAATGTAATACTATGTTACCTAATAGATAGTGCAGTCCAAGATGACGAGCAGAATTAAACAAAAACTTAAAGTAACGGGACTTTATTGTTATTCTGAAAACGCTAAACACCATCTAGGTGCAATGATGGCCAGATACCCCTGTCAATTTAGAAAAGGGAAAGGAGCATATTGATTACATGACATCTTAAAATATATTTAAATTCAATGTGTAAACTAACGATGTATCGTGTTATTAAGGTGTATAGTAGCTTATAGTAATACATGGGATTAATTATTTTACTAAAATAATGACGGCTATATTCGCTTCATGGAGCCGGGAAGGCTTTTGTTAATGAATTTGAAGAGCCCTGCCGCCCTCTAGCGGTGAATAACGGAACAGCGGAATCAACGGATACGTCCGTTGGACATGAACAGCCCCGTTCAGGTAAACTACGTTATTGTGCTACTAGTCAGCGAGTTATCACAATGTGTTACACAGTGATGATAAAACGTGTAAATATCCCGGAACAGGTGAGGCTGTAGTTAACGGTACAAAAGAAAGTCGGACTTTCTTTGTAGTTGTACGTATTTTCGGTGAGCCCTCGTGTTGTATTCCAGAAACTGTTGAGTCGTTGATTAGAACATTAACGTTAGTTTGTGAACACTCTTGAGCACGTGTGTATTTATTTGTCCCTGAACGTTTCCCAAACACTACTTCCGCTCTGAGCAGCGGAAGTCAAAAGCATGGGTACTTCCTGGACAACCGAGCGAGTCCCTCGCAACCACTGGAGCGACCAGCCAGAATAATGGCGAAGATAATCGGTCCCAAAAGGTCCCTTTGGCAACACGTGTGTGACGGTACGGGGACATTCTTCTATTTGCTTAGGCTTTTGTGAATTAAAAACCAATGACATGCTGTGTACAATGTGTCTTTTGGAGAGTATGAAGCTGAACGGCCTGGCCCTCCCAGTGCCGTGTGGACTGATGGCAGCTTAATGAGCACCCAGCTCTCCCAGCACAGCGCCAGGACACACACACCTGTGTTCTCTGGACTCGCCACAGCCACGGTCAGCTCGTCCGTCCTCGCGTCTGACTGGTCTCGAGTCGCCCGGCATGTCCTGAAGTTCTGTCATGATTGGTTCCTCAGGTGTTTGGGGATGGTGGTCCTCTGGGAGACGTTGACCCTGTGGGAGACGTTGACCCTCTGGGAGACGTTGACCCTCTTCTTTGCCGCCCTGCTCCCGCTGGTTCCTCGAGTCAGAGGTGCCCGTTACCGGCTAAAACTACGTTGATTCCACCACATGAACGTAAGATAGTGATTGACCTTTGCCCTCCAGGGTGCAACTGCGTCCTGTGGCATGATTATTGTGTACAATTGTTTTCCTTCAGGTCCGGTTACACGTTTTTTCGAGAGCAACGTGTTTCCAGTGTTGTTACCTGGACTTGAAGCTTTGCTGAAAGAAGCCCGGAAGCACGGCTGTTTGGAGGTCTTTCTTCTGATAAACTAAATTAATACATGTGGACCACGTTGTTTAAATGACCTCAATGGAATCAAAGAAATGTAAATATGGTGAAAATAACTACGAATTACGAGCTCAAGTGCTGTGATTAAGTACAGTTAAGTACAAATAACATTTACATGTTCTACCCCTTTATAACAGAAAACACATGACTGTGTCATTAATAGTAATCCAGTAACAGAATATAACATTAACAGGGGCCAACATTAGTTATTTTACTTGTAACACTTCTGTTTGTTTCCTCCAGTGAGCTTCTACATTGATGTATTGTTTTACCGTGTTGTGTAATGCTGAATACTATACTACTGTTGCAGAGGCTAAAAACATCCTTTAACCCGTGTGACTTCCTGACTGAGTGGCTCTACAAGTAAGAGCACACACACGCACACGCACACACACACACACACACACGTCTCTTTTTCGTCCCTGTATAATGTGTTCACCTCACAACATGTATTTCCTATAACGGTATAATATTAATGCATGTGTGATGCTTTTATTTGTCCTCTCTTACCTTTGCTCAGCCACAACCCCCGCAGACGAGACGAGGTCCCGGTGAACTTCCACGACGTCCCTTTTGTCAAAGACTTCCTCAGCGTGCAGTGAGTGTTCCGCACGCCACAGCCGGTACCAGCAGCTTCATTGTTTGTCAACAAATGACACGCATCTGTCTTCAGCCGCTTGGAGTTCCATTGTCAGCAGCTCACTGTGTCTGAAGTCCTAAACTCACTTTATTTAATGGTGGGGAGGGATGCAACAACTAGGTTTAAATTATCACAACACACAAACATGTGTTTTAACTGATGATGCATTTAGTTTATGCAGAGGTTTTTCTTTCCCTCTCCGTCTCCAGCTCCAGATCTCCCCTCCCTCTTTATCTCCTGCTGAGTGAGGATCAGGCCGCTCTGCTCATCCAGGCGTTCTGGAGGGGATACAAGGTACGCTGGATGTAGCTACAGAAGCAACTCAGGCTGAGGTGAACGGATTGGCTCAACACAGGGCCTTAAACGCCTTCACAGATATGGAGATAAACTAAGAATATCGGGCATTTCAGATTAAAGTCGTGGCTTCTGGAGAAAACCCTTTCACTTGACACATTTACACATAACTTTAGTTACGCCTGGCTCGATTTATCAGGCTGACCGACTCTGATGACCCCCAACCAAACCTTCAGAGTGATTTAAGAAGTCAGAGTGGAAAAAATAAGAGCTTAAAAAAAACACTAATTACCCCACGCGTGTGTGTGTGTGTGTGTGTGTGTGTGTGTGTGTGTGTGTGTGTGTGTGTGTGTGTGTGTGTGTGTGTGTGTGTGTGTGTGTGTGTGTGTGTGTGTGTGTGTGTGTGTGTGTGTGTGTGTGTGTGTGTGTGTGTGTGTGTGTGTGTGTGTGTGTGTGTGTGTGTGTGTGTGTGTGTGTGTGTGTGTGTGTGCGTGCGCAGGGCGCCAGGGTCTGTTCTCCTAACAAACAATAGCCGCCCTCCTGCATGTGCAGTGGCCCCCAGTGCGATGTGGTTGTGTAATCCCATCTCGCTGAAAAGCTCCTCTTCCACAAGGACTGCGAGTTCATTCAGCAGCTCGATGATGTCACGATGCCGAGATTTAAGTCCTTCCTGCGTGGGCGTCGTGGACTGAGGTACTCTTGATATAAATAGACACAAACAGACACTACCAGAGGCAAGCGGCAGCAATTACTCCACACGAATAAACCACGTCTTGTATGCTGTGGGATGTGAGGAGGGGGTCTTGTTTTTGCGTCTGCCAACAGAAGCACTTCTATTACATTCTGTATCATCGGTGCTTGTGGGAGGATTCCGCCTCAGTGTCGCTGCACTAACCATTCAGAGGAAAAGATGCTAGCTGTGCTGTCGAGAGCAATTACTTTCTGTTTGAACAATCTGAACATGGAGCCGAGTGTCTTCGTGCGTGGGTGCATGGGCCTGTAAGCCCTGTCTGGGCTACTTGTGCACCGGCAGGGGGCAACGCCTCCTCTTTTCCCATTTCTGTAACAACAACGACGACGACTGTACCAGTCTCTGCTCACTTAAGGTGGCAGCAGTGAGCCGGCTGCCTGTCACTCCCCACTTTGTTTACCCTGAACTCAGAGCGGTTCAGTGAGGCTGCTGATGGCACTGCAGCCCAGCGCCTCAAGGGACGTAGAGGAGGAGAGAGAAAGGGATAGGAGTGAGGGAATGGGTTGATATATATCTGGAAGGATGATGCTCAGGCTTATGAAAATGTTTCACATGGATGGATAGACGTTAAAAGGCGTCGGTGGAGGCAGGAGTCGGGAGAGAGGTGAAACCTCTGAGAAGCTCATGGGAGCCTGACGCAGCACAATCAGGGTCTGAAGCTGAGGGTTCATGACTTATTCAATGTACACAGGGTGGAGATATTTTGGGTCGGAGCTGAGGCCTGACAGACGTAGTTCATCACGGCTGCTGTTCCCGTTAACGGCTCAGTGGGCAGCAGAGAGGAGGACTCCTCTGTGAAGCTCTAATAATCCAGAGAACTTCCTCAGTTTCTGTGTGTGAGATGTCATTTGTCTGTTTCCTGCTGTGAGAATGTAAACTAGGTGTTTTTTTCTTTTCTTTCAATGGCATGTTATCTTTTAATATTATGACATACATACATTTTCATTAATGTCTCCCATTCTAAATGTATATACGACTAAACTCTCATATGAAGATATCATGGCTCACAGAATAAATATCAAAGTAAACCATATCGGGCTCTATTTCACCATAATCTGTCCTAATTTTAGTATTAGGAGTATAATAGGATTATGGGATTTTGCATTAGTTTTTAAATACTTCACTAAATATAGTAATGTAAAGAGATCTAATAATATTAACAACTTCTGTTTACATCAATATCATCTGTACTCTTCACCCCCGTACACAGACTCTTTCTTCCCCCCTCACTCTTTACTGTTATATAACCTGCGTGCGTGCGTGTGTGCGTGTGTGTGTGTGCGCGTGCGTGTGTGTGTGTCAAACAGATGGGTATTTTGGTTGCTTGGAAGTTTTACCTCTGCATTATTAATCTCCTTCAACAAAACATTTTGAGGCACTAACTCCCATCGATGACCCAGACAATGCGATGTCTCCTGTTTCTCTGATGTACAACTAAAGAGCTGCTGGGTTCAAACATATTACATAATCTTCTTTAGACTGCGCCCACACACACTAATCCATTCATCCATGCTTGCTGCTTTAATGCACACATATGTACATGCGCACACACACTGTGCACACACTGATCACTAGGACTTCTCGGGCTCTCGCAGTTGGAGTAATGTGGCTGCTGTGTAATAAATAGGCATTTAGTATTAATGGTTTGTGGTCAGGTAAAGAAGCAGGCTTTTATCATAATGATCATTTATATTGATCTATTAAGCGTGCACACACAGAGGTTGGCCTTTTCCTGACCACAGCACTGCCCTCTGCAGCGCAGCCCAATGCAGGTCACACGGGATGTTTGTGATTTGTTTCTTTGTTTCAGTCCACGATCCGTCCCTCAGATTAGATTCTGTGGTATTTTTCTTTATTTAGTTTTTTTGTAAACTGAAAGGAATAGCTCAACATGATGAGAAATATGTCCATTCACCTTCTGACAGAGAGTTAGATGAGAAAGATCAATATGGCTCTGTCCAGTAAGTACAAAGCTACCGCTCACAGTCGGCATCTTAACTTAACATAAAGCTGAGCGGAGGGAAGCGGCTGGTTCTCTACAATAGAGTAGAAATGAGAATTAGCTTGACGGTGCAGACTCAGAGAGAGGAATCAACCTTCTCATCGAACGCTCAACAGAAACGTGAATACGCTTGTTTTTTTCCAAAGTGTAAGAAACCCTGATGTAGATGTCCTCGCCTGAAGCGGATTCTTTGTTTGAGTTAAATTGCACACACAATAGAATCTATTATTATTTGGTAAGTCAATTTGAATCGAAATCCAGTTGGTGGACTGAAAGTAGGACACCGAGTACTGACTGTATTCCACATGACATAAACTAATAGACACACACACACACACACACACACACACACACACACACACACACACACACACACACACACACACACAGAGAGCTGCAGAGTTCACAGCATAACTAGGTCTGTGTTTCCAGATGAATGATCAGAGGGTTGTGAAAGAGGAATGGTTTCAATTGAGCTCCAGTATTAAGTCGGTGACGGGCCACGTGTAGCGACACTCGAGCAGAAAACGTGTCAGAGGCCCTCAGGAGGTCCAGTGGCTCTGCTTCGTCCTCGCCTCCCTCTTCCTGTAGCGGCCCCCGCTGTCCCAGAGTGTCACATGTAATATAGAGAGCATGTTATCTCTTAATTTTTCTCACGAAGGACAGCGGGGGTCACAGTGCAACCGGTTTCTGTGGCCGAGTCTCCAAGGGCTCAATTTAAATCACAGGTCGCTCAGCTGGTCCAACCTTGACGGAAGCACCGGCCAATAAGCGACGAGATGGATGGAGGAGAAGATGGAGCCGGCTGCGGTGGCCGTCTTTATGCAGCCCGTCAGTGCGACTGAGGATGTGACTGCAGCCAGTTGTGAATGACAGACGCCATTGTGCAGAGTGTGAGACTGAGAGAGGAGCTCGGTCTCACAGGCAGCTTCGCACAGAAAGGCACGGCGGCTTGAAAGGCTGCGCAGCAAGAGTGAAGTGTGTGTGTGTGTGTGTGTGTGTGTGTGTGTGTGTGTGTGTGTGTGTGTGTGTGTGTGTGTGTGTGTGTGTGTGTAAGAGGGCATAGAGTGCACCGCTTGTGCCGCTGTGTGGTTGTACGTGTTTATGTGGCAGCGAGAGGGGGGGAGGGGTTCTGCTTTTGTGATATTGTCAACATGTGTGCTTTTTTGTGGTTGTGCATGTCGAATATTGCACGTTATTTCATGCAGCCTTGCAATGTTAACATTTTTCCCAATCGCTTTAATCCCAACCTCCATGCATACAGCAGGAGACCCGTTGTCACGGGGATGACCATAGCAACACGTCGCTGTGTTATCTTTAATTATTGAATACTGGAAGAATAGATGAAGAAAATTTAGATATGTTGGTGTTCAATCAGATGTAAATAGGCACGCAATACATATAGAGAGAGACACACACACACACACACACACACACACACACACAGTCAAAACAATAGCTCAGCCCTGCTAATCAGCTAGACTGATGCACAGACAGGCTTCAAAACGCTCACCCACTCAACGCAGCTCTCTGTCTCCTGCTATCACACACAAGCTGGCAGCGGCCAGGAGGAAACAGGATTTTTGTCTTTGTGTGACACATTGCATAGTTTTGTCTTGGTGGGGGGGGGGGGGTTGGGGGGCAGAACAGTACAGAAGCAGAAGAACAGGAGTT
>CM070091.1:12293876-12546376 GCA_036178185.1 Liparis tanakae
TGTCAATTTGAAAAAAAAAAGGACCGCGTGACAGCTGGCTGACAGTTGCTCTCTCCTCTCTACAGATACAACACATGGGAGCCGGAAGAAAACATCCTTGACCCGCGCCTCCTCGTCGCGTTTCAACACAGGTGAGCGATGTGGACTTAGGACAGGCCGCAGCGCAGGCTCCAGCTCAGCCCGCTCATACCATATATGGGCATGGGAGGAGGGGCGCTCCAGTAACTCTAGCACTGATCCCCTCCCCACAGGACTGTCTGTCTCCTGGGAGAAAGGCTGGGGATGTGGTAGTGAGAATTCCTAAACCATACTGATGGGAAGATCGTGCACGCCGTAATATATGCATGGATGTGTGGACGTAAATTGTAACACATTATCATCTTGTTATGGGATTTCCCGTCTCAACGGCATGCCATGACAGAAAGCTGAAGTAGCTCTGTTTTGTTTGTTTCTTAGCTCGAAGGTGCACGATGGGCCGTTGGGAATAGGAAAGAAATGCTCCCCATGTGGATTAAATAACAGCTATTTGGTTATAATCGTATATTTACTAGTTTGAAACTGTAGAGATTAAGCATGGACAGGTGCTGAATTAGCAGCTGCACTCCAGAGCCTGGCTGTTTTCATTGAGGGTGCAGGACACAAGTGCAGCAATTTGTTGTGGTTTCATGTGAGGGGGCCAAGCTGCCGCCTGGTGGGATTCTACTCGCTATACCAATCTGAGATCTGCTCACAGGCTGAGCTGTGCAGGCGGATTTCATTTAACCCGATAGAAAAGCGTTCAACGACACTAGCATCGAGGCATCAGATGTGACGGCTGCCTTTATTTTCCTATTCAATGTTGTGGAAACTGAATAGCTTACCTTGGATGCATTAATCATCAACCTGCTTTCCACCGTGGGTCAGAAGTAGGCTTAATAGAGAGAGGCCTGTAGGTAATCAGAAAAACATCAATGTCAATCTCAGGGGTTGTGATGCTGATGAATACAAATGCTGCTGTCATGTTGGCCCTGTGGCGCGTGCACAGCAACATCTTGTCCGGGTTGCTGGACTCATGAGGCCCGTGAGATTTATTCTCACTGTAGGCCACCAGGCCGCTTGTGGGACTGGGTAAAGACACGATGGCTGGGGAAAGGAATTCGCCTTTCTGAAAAGGCTAATTGACACGCAATGCTCTCCAGCGTTTCCAGTGTACGGCTCTCATATTCCCCCACAGCCTGCTTGCCTGGCTGTGTGTGTGTGTGTGTGTGTGTGTGTGTGTGTCTGGCTCTTCGCTGATGGTCATGGAGTGCTGCCTCTGCGCCGTGTGTGTGGATTCCTCTCTGCTCCCAGAGGATGGGGGAGGGGATCCGACAAGGGAGGCTGTAATTGCCAAATCTTCTGTGAATAGGGGTCACCCCGTTGGACGCTGTTTGAAATCGCACACATTATAGCATTAAAATGTAGACTGTTTATTGTGGCAATTTTCTGGCAGCTCTGATAGTTTGAACATCTGCAGCAAGAGGCCGACAATAGGCTGGATTTACACATGCCTGGTGAAGCCTGTGAGCAGCCGGCCTTCACCCACCGCTGGTTATTTATGAGCCAATGATGAGTCAAGGTTTATATCAGGGAGTAATATTTCACAGACAACCCAAGTGTTCAGTCTAGTCAGTACAACAAAAACACGCTCTCTCCTCCCTCTGCAAGTTCCAAGAGATGTTTGTTATTCGTCAGTTATTCAGCCCACATTTCGAGTGTGAGTGAGCGTAGGCGTTGAGTTGCACGAGGCTGGTGGTTTGGATGTTTTCAACAGCAGCCTGTGTCCCAGAAGTCGCTTGTATTTATCCCATTTCATCCCTCCTGACCCTAATTAGAGATTGAATGTAGAAGAAAGGGCGTGCTACAGGAGGGAGGATGTTTGAAAGACAAGGGGAGATTTTCCCTGCTGTAGCCTTAATTGAATTTTTTCCTGGATAATGAGAATATGAAATGGACCTATTACCATGGAGAGCTATGCAAATAAGGACCATAATGCTTTGCAGCAGGTCACACGTGGGTATTCATTAGTCCCCCAAAATCTAAATTTCACTTTTGCCCTTGAGTAGGTGGAAGAAATGGAACAAATACTCCTTGTAATTCTCTTTATGATATAATTAGATTTTTGTGAATTCAGAAAGTGAAACACTGGCAGTTAAATGAGATGTTGTGTATACGGGTAAACATGGTGCCAGAAAACGTAATTACCTTTTTTTGTTTTCGCAGAGAGAGGCAAGAGCAGCTGTTGGGATATCGCAAACGGGGGCCAAAACCCAAACATCTTTTACTCCAGGTAATCATCCACTCCATCATTTACGAGTCATCACGGACATGATGGTTTCTGCAGAAATGTTCTGCTCTTCTGAGCCTTCCTGTCCAGTTTCGCTCTGTTAGAGGCCAAAGGGGGGGGGGCTGTCAGGTGTTTAAGGGCTGCAGCCATCATGGTTGCGGTTATTAATAGATTTTTTGGAGAGAGATGGAGTAAAGGGTGAAAGAAGGATGGGGTCGGGTCCTACAGCTGGATTTGTCTGCTCACTCATCGTGAAACAGGGTTTGTTGCCTGAGGTGACGCGAGCGCCGCATGAGTGCACTCATTTTATCTGCATGTTCATTATTTTCTTATGCTAAATAGCTTTATGTGCGACACAACAGATGCACAGAGAGCGTATCACGGTACGGTCTTGTTTGGTCCGAGTGAATCTATCAGGAGAAGGGTTTCTTTCAAGCCCCCGTTGGCAAAAGATAAAAATAGATGGCTGAAAGTAGCACTTGTCTCGTGCTCTGACTATTTTACCTCTGTCCTTTACAATGTAATGATATATTTAGAGAGACTTGGAGTCAATTGTTATGCAGTGACACTCCTTAAGAGGCATTCCACATTGCCAGAGTCACACGTGGCCAGCAATCAGGAATAAAGCGTGACATGTCTGGTGGCACCTCTCTGACCTGAGGTCACAGCCAGAGCGTCTTGAGCGTTCCGCTGCAGTTCCCCTTTGACAGCCCGAAGGGTCAGCCGTGTACAGGAGGGGGGGAGGGGACAAGATGGTGGGAGGGAGGTTGTAAGCTGAGCACGGATTGGATAGTATATTTTAATTTCCCGAAAAGGCTTCAGCATCTTGTAAACTCGGCCCGTAGGTTTGCTTATTTTAGCTGCAGCTTGAACTCTGTTAAAAGGGGCATTAAACCTTACTCCATATGCACAGCTTTTGGAAACCATAGTATAATGGCACCAGGGGGAGAAATAATCATAGTGATGACATGGGGCTTACCTAAGCTTTGCCTCGGAGACCACAACTGTATAACGTTTAACTGTGCATGGCAAAATAGTGGCATAGTGTTAAAAAGACATTTGCCTAAAGCGGGGATGGTAAAACTCAGCGAGGTGAGTGTTGCATCATGGGCAATGTAGGATCTGGTCTCCATAGAGGTTCTTATATCTATACTATGGCCTAAAAACAACGTTTTCTGTAAGACCCCACCAACAAGGGCAATACTTTGTTGGCTTATTGCTTTTAGTTATTACTTAAATACATCCCAGAATTACAATCCTCATTATTAATATTTGACTGATTATATTCTTGACTTCGATGCAAAATTTTTAACTAGGTGTCTCGTTTCTTTCTTCAAGGTACCCTCCTTTGCCAGAAGATCCTGTATCCCTGCAGGATTTGAAGAGTCATCTCAGGATGCAGAGGCTATCCTCAAGCCCGACCCCGTCCCGGTCCAGCGGCCACAGCCTCAACAGTACCAGCTCAACAGCAAGAAGCACCATCAGTACCAGCCCAACAGCCAGGAGGTCCCCGCTGACCAGCCAACGAACGGCAAGAAGAAGTTCATCTACCAGCTCAACAGCAAAAAGCACCACCACTATGAGCCTGACCCGAGCATGTACGACGCACAGGCTTCCCGGCTAAAGGAAGTGGTCAAGGTTCAGGAACCCGCCAGTAAACCCACAAATCCTGGCTGGAACTTACCGCTGGCCCTGCAGCAGAAATGGGTTCGAGACAAAGACACAGGCTGCTTGAGCAAAGTGAAAGAGATGGCAGTGGAGGTGGGGAAACCGGCTGTGAAAGATGCTGAGAGCGAACACGCCCTCAAACCCAATCCTAAAGACGCAACCCTGCCGAGCGCTGTCAGCGGCAAAATGAAGATAATCAAGAACAAGAACAAGAATGGACGTATTGTTATTGTCATGAGCAAATATATGGACAGCAACAAGGCTCATGGAGCCAAGGGTAAACACGGGGAATCTTCCAGCGAAGGGAAACCCCAGAACACCAAACCGTCGGACAACAATCCAGCACACACAACCAAAATGGTGGAGCACCCGGAGAACGGTCTCCCGAAGGAGCTCTGCAACGGCAGCTCCCTCCCGGCTGCAGAGCATCCCATAAAGTGTTCCCCGAAGGACCGACATTTCTCCAAACCGTCACCGAGCACAGCAGAGGAATACAACACCGAGGTGGCCCGTGGTCAGGCCGACTTACCGGATGATCTTCCCCTTCAGCTGACCGCCAGCTCGCCGCTTACGTCCTGGTCCGTCGACAACAACATCCCGACCCCGACGTCCGTGGACCAGATCAGGATTCCTTCTTTTCCCAACGACCGCAAGCGAAAGCTATCGGATCCCGCCGAGGACAGGAGCGTCTCCAAAACCTACCTGACTTCCAGAAGCTTCAGCGTCCCCAGCACTGTGGCCACGCCCCCTCAGGACAAACCCATGGACCTCCACTGTAGCGGCCCCCGCCACAGCAGCACATTTACGTACGAGGTCGTGGACGCTGGCAGCCAGGAGGAGCCGATGGATCTCAGCTGCCCAAAGAATAAGAAGCAGGAGGCGGAGGCGGAGACGGAAGCGGAAGCGGCGCCGGAGGCCGAGCCCGTCGCCGCAAACACGACCCGCGTAATGGAAGACACGCAGACGTCCACGGAGAAATCTACAGAAGCACCTCTTAAAGATATCTCCCCTTTTATGGGAAATATCATAATCACTGACATCACAACAAACAGTCTCACCGTCACATTCAAGGAGTTTGTTTCTTTCTGAGAAAGCCTCTGTGAAATAGGACTACCAGTGACCGATTGGATGAATCCTGTTAATATGTACATATGTAAAAACATCAGAATTTTGTAAATGTTGAAATTTATAATTTATCATTCAAATTCAATATGTTTCTTAGAATGTTTTATACTGTAACTCCTCTGTGACGTCGTAGCCAAGAAAGTGCCCTCGAGGATTTGAGCGAATGCATTTGGGTGGATGTGTTCCACTGTAAAAAACAAACTGTTGTCATCCGGAGCCGAATGGGATACTTTTTGCTGTTGTTTCAAACCTGCACCAAACTTATAACCGGAGATGTATGGAGGCTTATACATATTTTGTACTAATAATATCCCTTATTTTGGTCCTGATAGAAGGTAGAGAGGATGTTGTTGAGTATATGGTGATCAAAGATCGAATTGAAAGCACTTAATTACATTTTCATATGTTGGTTTGTGTCATAACAAGGAAGAAAACAGCTGTTCTCTTGAAGTCTTATTTCACTTTTTACATCAGATGGGTTCCCTGAGATGGAATCGGCATATTCTGTTTGATGTTTTGTTTGTTTGAGAAAACAAGAGTTGCTATGACATGCAAATTGACGAAGCAGGTGTGTCTGAATACAGTGGAACAGTGTGGGACGCGCTCGGCTGCGTCAGCAACCTTAAAGAAATGTCCGGGTCTTTTCTTCTTTTGTCGGCTTTTGATCTCGCCGTTGAAAGGCAACAAAGCCGCCAGTGAACATGTCGCTGCAACCCGATCTATTGCTATGTTGCACATTTCACCTTGAGCAAACATTTATGGACTGAAATGTGACATCTCAAAGGTCTGTCGCCATTATGGAAATGGTGTCATTTATCAAACGTGTGGCTTCCCATTGAGACGTATCGATTATTACCATAATTAGATCATGATTTTATTAACTTATATTGCTGGAGTTACTTTAAAATACATATGCTAGTCTCATTAGGACTCTACTAATGAAGCGATATTCATCTCAATTTGCTTTTTGAGCTCATTGTATGATCTGGAAAGACACACGTTACTGCTATTTGCTTTTTCGAAAAAAAGCTACCAGGGTGATTAACGAGTACGTTACACAGATTAAATGTGAGTCGCAAGGCTGCCTTTGTATACTGTTACATGTGAGCCAATAAGTGCAAGCTGTTTTTATTATGCTGCTGAAAATTCAAATGTCAAAGCTGTTGGATGTAACCTACATTTGAGTCAAAATTGCCTTCCACGCACGTCTGATGCAAACCAGTAAGAATGCTAAGATGCTATAATAATAATAAAAAAATATAGCATATTTATTGACGTTTCATTTGTTGTAACAAAGATTCTCTCTGCATCAGAAGCGACAACTGAATCCATTGAACAGGTGAAAAGATATTTTGAGTCCGTTAGCTCCTTTTTTGTTCTCTATTTTTGTGCTTTGTTTTGTTCATTCTCGCACTTGGTTCGAAATCAAAATGATTGATATAAAGTATGTTCTACCAGGAGTTGGTAGACTTATTGCTGTTGGCACAGCGTATTGGATGGTATGTTTCACAATAAAGAGAGAGAAATAACCTCTTATATGTTTTTGCATTCATATTTGGTGCTTCGCTGACTATTGGGCGTACTATTAGTAAACAGTTTTTAGTGTTCAGTGAAACATTGATGTATCCTTGTTCCTGCCCTGCAGTCATTTCTGCTGATACAGAGAACGGATGGAACAATAAACACAAGAAACACTAACTTGGTTGTGAACCATGAATAGAAAAAACAGATCATGTTGCATAATCACAAACGATCCTGCACAAAGGGCCCTCTGTATTGCAAAACTGCACCGGACAGTTGTATTATTAAAACTTTAGCCATGCATTGTTTTTCTACCGCTGCTCGACCCCGAGCAGGAATGTAAACACACAACGTAACTGGAGGGAAGGCTGTTATGTAACTCTTAGATCATATCAAGAAGAAAGGATTAATGTCAGTTTTTTGTTTGTCATGTGGATAATGAGTGTGTGTGTGTGTGCCTTCTAGAACAATGTGCCATATGGAGCGTGAATTATATGACATTTAAATTGCGTCTTGAGAAAGTTGTGACCTTTAACAATCATTGTGTGACTTATTTTCAATAGAGTGCTGTCTTATAATACACTGTCACTATGACAACAATTATCCCTACACATTGTTATCATACAGTAAAGGGAGAGTTCAGGCCTTAGAGACACAGATACACATGCAAAGCTTTAGATACACATTGGCACATATCTTTGCTGACCTTTCATGACATTGCCCAATGTGTGGGCCTCTCGGTCTTGTCTTGACAGTATTGTCTCTATATTGCTGTAATTTTGTTATGTTGGATTTTCTCCACACTGTGCCTTTGTCCCTCTATTATCTTGGTTTCTTCCGAAGCAAGGGTCAACGGACAGATGGTGCTCTATAGGTTGTGGGACCCTTTGAGGTACATTTGTGATATTGAGCTTTAGAATTCAAACTGATTTGATTTAAAGAGGATCATTAAAAGGCCTCAAACCAGGACTCTAAGGAATAATAAAAGCAGAATTGGTTGTTGTTACACTGGAATCTCACGCTTGTAAAGAGATTAACTCTGAAATGATATATAGGAGTGCATATAAGGCCCAGGAATGTGTGTGTGTGTGTGTGTGTGTGTGTGTGTGTGTGTGTGTGTGTCTTCTTTAGTTCAGTCATGGGAGTTGCCTATTAAAGAATGTGACACAAACAAAGAACAGAATCAGGCAGGGACATATGTTCTCGTCTTAAATTAGATGGATGAGCCATTTTTCCCCACACCTTTTTAAAACAAGTAGTCGTTCTCTATAAACTTCCCTGATCCTGTTTTGTTGCCAGTTAGTAGTAATTTCTCACTGTGGTGTTCTGGCTTGCAAGTGAGTGAAAAAGCAACATGTGACCCTTCCAGAGCTGCTGTCTGTGTGGCTCACATGGAGGCAATCAGGGTAGAGGGGGCTATGAATGTCACACGAATTACCTCAACTTCAAATGTGATTGTCTTTCGACCTAATTTTCTCTCAGATTAATAACCCGCTGAAGTGGAAACAATGAGAGTTAATTCACTTAAAGTTCAAACATCACTATGTGTGCTCACTTTCAAATCAGAAGAAGATCAAATCTATTAATTAACAAATAAATAACGTCCGTTGTTATTTGACCTGCAGTCTAATAAGAGCAGAAATATGACAACTAATCAATTACTCCAAACGGGCGCACAGGGGACTACGGCAACCAAAGACACGCGTTTCTCAGTTTCGAAACTACATCAAATCATATAGATCTCTCTCTCTCTCTCTCTCTCTGTGTCTCTCTCTCTCTCTCTACCCCTCTCTCTTTCTCTATAGGCCGATCATGGCGCTGAACCAGCTATGCACTCAGTGATGCATCCGTAGGAAACTGAAACATCGTAGAGCAAGGGAACATATTTATAGACCAAGTGTGATGTTTCACATTCCCCCTTTATCATCGCGCCCAGCAGCAGCAGCCTGCTCAGTGTCGGTTTCATCCCCGCACAGTGCAGCCTCACAGGATCATGTCAACAGTAGGGTCGTTTGGATAAATTAAAGCCCATGCAGTGTGTGACCCGGAGAAGGCCTGTGGCTCAGTAAATGTAATAGATCTGAATAAAAATATGACATTAACAAATGGAAGGATCGTTCATAAATTGCGGAATCGCTGTTGACTTCCTGTATTTTCTTTCCAAATTCGTAAACCAATGGAGAGAAAAAAGCCTCAGTGGCTCTTTAATTTATTTAATTTCCATCCAGAAAAAGGCGGAATAGATGTAACCTAACAGCCTACAATAGTTGTAGCGTGTGAGATGAGAGACGTTGCTGTGGTGTGGTCTAATATCCGGCTGCTGTAAAAAAAAAAGAAGAAAAAAAAAGGTGTTTTTTGTAATTCAAAGTTTGCGCTGAAATATGGCTTCGCAGTTTCTCGCCTGTGGGTTGTGTATGTGAGCCACCTTCAATGTCGCCCGGTAAAGTAGGACAGTCAACAGCGAGCTGTGCGCAGCAGTTGCCCAGAAACCAGAGAGCCAATAATGTTCTCACAGAGCCAGCACTGTTTATTCATGTACGGCTGTTGCCATTGCGGCTCCCGCAGACTCACTTTTCATCGACTCACAGCCAAATATGGAGAGCCGCCGCAGCGCAGCGATCTCTCCGCTCTCCGCGCGCACCAGCCGCCTCTCTCTCTCTATGAGCGCAAACCGTGCAGGCTCGAGCCATTATAGTACCGACAGGAAATGTCGGTCTACACAGGCTATGACTATCAAAATGGTGGTTCATATTTCTACGGCAGCCACAACGCATCTTTTGTCCGCGGCGCGCCCGCCTTTGTCTGCTGCGCGGCGGGGAGAGTTTAAACAGATAGCAGCGGATATAAATGTGTGCACGTGTGCACGTGTGTACGTGCAGTTCAGTATGTTACACGTGATCGACCACGAAGACACACGACGTACATCCTCGTGTTGCGATTTCATCTCGCACATCTGCACTAAATGATTCCACATATCATCAACCTCACACTGATTTGCGATTGATTAGAACCCTGCATGTTTACTTTAATGCGCGTAATTTTAGGAAAATATGAAGGGATGTCATAATAAAGCTAATGAAGAGCGCAGAGCAAGAAGGAATGAGAGCAATGCATGTGCAGGCAATATTTATTAACAATACAAAGACGTCGCAGTCAATTTGTCTAAAATAACTGTGAATATGTATTTCGTGATGTTAGTTTTTAGCTGCGTTTGCCTGTGAAAGCTGCAACGTCTTTAACAAACTGTCTCGCAGCATCAACCCAAAGGCGTGGATGGTGAACCTTTAGCCCTGCTTTATTCATTTAATGAATACTCGGCGCAGACTGCATATTGTATTCATTTTAAATAGAGAAACTGGAAAAAAAATAAGAAAATCGAAGTAATAATCTGAAAATGAAAACGATCCAGTATTGTTCCAATGCTCTGTTTTTAAATTAATTAGATTATTTTTTCAAAGTGGAATTTGCTCGTTGGACGGATACTGTGGATGACCTGGAGGCCTCACGACTGATTATGACACGAGGACGTGTCTCTTGGCGAAATTGAAGATTACAAATTTGTAATTATTATTCTATTTCATTTTAATTTCAAATTAATACCTGATTAAAGTAAAACATTGTCCCTGAGGCATACAGAAAAATAAGTTGAAGCTCCGCCCTCTCCTTTTCCACATTTGTGGTTAAATTGCGTGATTAATATTCCGATTAAATTGTATCATCACGACCATCAGTGGTTCAACTTATTCCATTAAAGCTGTCTGCTGGGCAAACCCCCCAACTATAATACTAATGATACAATAGTAATCATAATAATGATAATAGTAATTATTATTTGATTCTGAGTGAAGAAATACAAACATTTTAAGTTTGATTAAATGAACTGTGCTTAGAAATAATAGATAAAACACAATAATAATTATAATGCTAATAATAATGAAAAATATTTATAACATTAATATTTATATTACACATCCAATAACCGAAATATCAGTAACAACAGTTCCTAATGACGAAATTTAGCCTATACGAGAAGATCAAACTAATTATTTTCTAAGATATGGTTATTGTCTGCAAATGAAGTACATATTCTTCCATTTACTGTCTTTCAATAAATTGATTTGTATTAACTTGCAGAAACGTAATCTACGTTGCCCTGGATGAGGTCCAGTTGAACAAGTTACACCTTGACTCAAAACTCGTCCAACACTTGAAATATTGTTATCACTCCCTCTGGATAAAAAGGCTGTGAATCATGTTTTTGAGTGAAGTAATCAACATCCCTGCGGTCGTTTTGGACCATATTTGCTCCTCGTGTAATTTGGTTCGTCTTATAAAATTATATAAATGATACTAAATAAACTGACGTCATTTCATGTTTCCGTGAAATATTGAAAACATATATATAGCTTCTGCAATGATCATTAAACCCCGATGGTCTTTTTTGAAGTGTGTTTTAAAATCGTAATGCGCCAAAGTCCAATTAAAAATGACATGGCACTGCATTCTGACGATTTATTTTAATATTCATCCCCTGCAAATCTAAAATAGTAAATTAAACTATATTGATTGAATTATAATTATGTTAAACAATCAGTCGTGCACCTTTAGATCAAATCAAAGCTTGTCTGAGGATGACAGAAACGGGCTGATATCTGACCTTTTATGTTCATTTCTGGCACATTTGAACACAGGGATGTTTATTGTAAACATATTGATTTTAATTATATTGTTGAATTATTCATGATTTAACACGGATAGACCGATATATAAAGATATACTGTCTAAATCGGTTTAGATTCTGATCTGTTGCGCCTGTGGAAGACACCTTGCAGTCATTCTATGATTAAATCTGTTAATTTCTTATTTTAAAGAAAGTGAAATTCAACTTTTTAAAATTAATATCTTGGTTCGGGCTTAATAAACCGGCCCCAGGGACCTCAGGGGGTCCGCGGGTCCGCTCCGGGCGCCTCTGATTGCGCTCGTCCCACTGCGCCAGACATTCCTGTACAGCAGCCGGAGCAGCGAGGCTCCGCCCCCTCGCTCAGAGACCCGGAGCACGTAGCAACAACTGAGCCAATGTGCTCCACCGCGATCCGTCCCTCCGACTGCGGTGCCTGGCAACAGAAAAAGACGTGATGACGTCCTCTCCAGATTGCGTATTATGGGATGTGCGGAATTAAACAAACCCAGGGAGGACACGGGGAAGCATAACATATTAAAAGAGACAGACACAAACGAGGTGTATGAATCATGGAGCTGTCGGCTGTCGGTGAGAGCGTCTTCGCCGCAGAGTCCATCATTAAACGGAGAATCAGACGGGTAATTTGCTTCGTTTTCCATCCACGAGCGCTATTACGCAACCATGTGTTTGCACAGCGCCAGTGGGCAACCCGAATCTGAATGTATCGCGGTTCTGTTTTGCAGGGTTGCTGGGAATATCTGGTGAAATGGAAGGGCTGGTCTCAGAAGTGAGTATTGTAGCCGAAGCGGTGAAGGACAGCGCTCCATCCTGGCCGCGCGAACAACTGCACCACGTCAGCCTGTCGTATATACATGTATATGTATTTAGATCGTGGATGTGTGTTTTTGTTTTAATCATATCATCCGTTATCTGTGCCGTAGTGCAGTCGACCACATGCATATTCCCGGTGGCTCGTGAGCGCCATGTCGAAGGGGTTATGAACGCCTTCAGCCCGCGCCGGGATGTATCCCGGTCCCCACTAGCTTTAGCCACGGCCGAGTTCACCATGTGTCACTGTCCGCTACGTCGTCTGTAATTGCGGCGCCAGCAGCGAAATCGCGGTATTCCACCGCGCGCGCGCCTGTGTGTACGTGCGCCTTGACGTGCACCTTCGCCGCAGGCATGGCTACGAACAGCTGTCCTCCTTGTTGTTGGCACACAGGTTCAGCACTTGGGAGCCGGAGGAAAACATTCTGGATGCGCGTCTCTTCGCCGCCTTCGAGGAGAGGTGAGGCCTCCATGCGGGACCGGGACCGGGGCCGCGCCCCCCGGACCACAATAACGACCGTTTGCGTGAACACGTTCAGTCGACATTTGAGTCTGTACATGTTATTGTTCTCAAAGGAAGTGGTAACAAGTGTCAGTGGAGCGAGTTGAGCGAGTCTGTTTCCATAGTTCCAATGTGTGCGACCATTTTCTTATCACGAACAGGTGATCTGCTTTCCTCCAACATTACTAATAATTTTGTAGCATATTCATATAAAAACATCCCAAACCACCACATTTCACTCCAATATTGTCAAAGTAGGGCATATTTATAATTATTAATGATAGAATAAATGAAAAAGATAGATTTGTTAAACCCTGGAGAATCTTTTAATACTTTTCATTGTTTAGGGAGCGCGAAAAGGAACTGTTCGGGCCGAAGAAGAGGGGCCCCAAACCCGAGACGTTCCTCTTGAAGGTGAGTGCATCTTTTGATGCGCATATATCTAAGGGTTTCATTACATTACCTCTCACCTTACTGATGCGAAACAGATCAGTAATGTTCATGATTTGACAACAACAGTCATAATTAATATTTTTGAGACTGTTGGACTTGGATTAAACAAACGTGTGGAATGACAATGTGTCTGCTAAATGACACGTAATGAACATCCGTCAGTTACACCATGCATGCTTTTTTACTAGGTTGCATTGGGTGTTATTCGACATGTTTTATATTAGTTGTGTGTCTCTGATGTAAATCAGTTGTAGGCCGAGGCGTTACACGTTCAGTGCAACCAGTCAAACCTGCAGCTGCTTCTGCTAAAACTTTAAATTTTCTCTGGAGATCTCCGGGAAAGCTCTTCTGATAAAAAAGTATTTGCTCTGTCCTCAGGCCAAAGCCAAAGAAAAGATGTATGAATTCAGACGAGAGGCTCCGAGAGGGATCCAGGTGTCCTATCCCATCCCGGAGCCTGTCGTAACTCCGAGGGCCCGGGAGGGTTTACGCACCGTGGTTCCCACAATCTTTCCACCGAGCTCGGTCAACAGAGGGGAAAGCGTCCACATCCGCCCGCCAGAGCTGGAGCGGAGGCCCAGGCCGACTCCACCAGCTCCCACGACAGTCCAAGAAGCCGTTCGGATCCCCAAGAAGAGAGGCCGCAAACCGAAGCTGCATGTACATTATGATAACGACGACGAAGGTAGCTCCGTCGAGCCGGACGCGAAGCGGACCAGGCCAGCCGAGGAGCCGGGGTCACAAGGCTCGTCCAACATGTCCCGCCGCGTGCTCCATCACGGAGAGACGTCCGATCACAGCCTCATCCAGCTGACCCGCAGGTTTCAGGAGGAGACCACCATAACACCCAAACACAGCAGCGCGCAGAGACACGCAGGTCTCTCTTACGGCTGCGCATTCAGTTCAGACGTGCGCAAAAATGATCCGGGCGCGCCGAGGACTAAATGCGGGTCCATGTTGTCTATTGCTCGGCCCGGCAGCTCCGGGGAACACCGGAGGCACCAGGCGAAGGATTGCTGTCCGCCCCGGGGACAACCTGCTGCCCTCTCCCCGCAGTCCGAGTCCATCCATGACCAGCCCACGCGATCGGCCTCCACCTGGTCCCCCAGTGTCACCAGCCTGGACTCTGTGACCGTGACCGACGTCACCATGAACCTTTTGACAGTCACCGTCAGAGAAAGCAGCACCGAGAAAGGCTTCTTCCGAGGGAAAAGATGAGCAGGCCACGCACGCGCTTCGGATGTAGGTCAGAGGAAGCGAATATGCGCGTACTTAATTGTTTAACAAGCTATAACTAACACGCTTACTGTAATACTATATTTTTGTCTATGTAACTGTCAAACGTGTACATACAAATATTTAATACGCTGCTGAGAAAATAAAACAAGTGATTGTGAGTTAATGTTTTTGTTTTTGTCCTGTCGTCTTATTAAGATGATAGTGGTCTGCTAATTATTTAAAAAGTGTTCCACCATGTCATTCATTATAAAACAACTTTATCTTATTAGACTTCTCTAAAATGCATTCAACTATTGAGTGTGACAGTGTTCCCTCAATAAAAAAAGGATTTAAGTTACAAAGTTAAACGTGAGTTTCAAGTTAGAAGAGTGCACATCATTTCCAGTCATGTTTTAACTTTAACGCTTTAATTTTTTTTTCTTGATTCCCAAACGTAATATTAATATTGAGGCATCTTGATCACATCCGAAAAATATATATGAATAATATATCTCACTTTGCAAGACAGTTTTACTCCAACGTCAACATATTTCGAGGATTAATTAATTACCCATTCCTTCTTAGTCCCTAATCCCTAACACTTTGACGGTGGAAGTATACATTTCGTTTTTCCGTATTCCTGCTGAGCAAGATTTAGTTTGTACGAAATACTCTTTACAATAATGTGCGAACGTGTTTGAACACACGCACAAGCTAAAATAGGCTAATTTGTATTTAGAAAACAAATGTGTTGTTCTATTGTAACTGTGGGAGCTTTCTCTGTGTGATCTCACCGGTTCAAATCCGACCACAGGGCCTGCTCTCAAGTTCCGTTATTATTTAACATTCGCGTTCATTTGAAGTTCTTAATTTTTTTGTTTTGCAAGTAGGCCTGTTTTCTAAGAAGCTCAAAACATCTCATGGAAAAAATATGTATAGTTTATACATCTGTGAGGCGTTGTTGGACCTGATTGTATACCTGCATATTGTTCATGGTCCTTCATCATCATCGTCAACGGCAACGGGTCTTAAAGCTGATAGAACAAATTCGCTAGTGTCTACATAACGATGATGATGATATTCATATTATTTATTGTCAACAGTGATCCATTTGATTGCTGTATGCAGAATAGATGGAAACTTATCACAGAAGTGTTTCCCAAACTGTGACCTTGTCACGGTTGAGTAACCGCGCATAATCCTTTTCATAATTTCTTCCAGGCGTTAAACTGTGTAATTTTAAGATGTATAATATAGGTCGTAACGTTTCCAATAAATTCAGAGTGTTCCCAGTTAAGATCACCTTGATCCTCCCGGCCTCTCCACACCACATGAAGGATCCAGAGGCTTCAGGCACAAAGCCTCCATTCATTTGACTTTGCTTTGTCTCTCCGAGACACATGACCCAATCTGACCATCCGGTACTGTAACAACTGTCCGTCTGGTTTCTGTCTCGCCGATGGCCATTTAAAACGTGACTTACGGGGTCATATCTGAATTTGGTCTTGTGGTTTAATGGAACATGTGAAGTGCAGTTTCCACAAATGCATTTAGATGCAACCTTCCTTCAAAAAGGTGTTGCAACGTCGCCAACGTTGCCTCGTCTAAAATGCTTCATATATCTTGTTCTGCATTCATCTCTAAATAATGTTGTCAATATGTCTCTTTAAATAAAAAGTCGTGACTGATAATATCACCAAAACATCGAGATTTACTCGAGCTTGCGAAGGCTTTTCCTGCAGCTGTGACAACATCTGGCCAGATTCTCCATGTGAGTGTAATTTACTCAACGACGCACCCATCAAGAACCTCGGCCCTTTGATGTGATGCTGCCCGGGGGCCCATAAGCAATAAGCTATAAGCAAACCTCTGGAGAGGCTGCAGCCGGCCGAGCTCAGCGCGGCCTGCCTGGTCACGCTCCACAGACTTCGCCTCCACAAGATGTCGCCACCAGCTTGACACGGTGCCAACGCGTTCTCTCACAAAGAGCCGGCGAGCTGCAGGAGCGCACTCAGCCGCGGTGGATGGGTCATTGCTGAGAGCTGGTTACGTTTGTACTCATCGACGATATTAATGGCTGTTGAGTTACAGACTCTCCCGCTGGAAGCCTGCGGCAGCAGATTGTTGTCCTCCAGATGTGAGGACGCGGTGCGCTGCGTCATCCCGCCACTAGATGAAGCTCCAGCACAGACACGCGGATTCTGTTTTTGTCATGGATGATAAACATAACAAATAAAAAAATCGGATTATCTGTTCTTAAAGCACTGTCTGTCACGTAAAATGTGATTTAGGAGGTATAAGTTAATTCATGAATAAATCAATCTCAATTTGATTAATTGTACTTAATTGTTTTAGTTCTCTCTCTCTCTCTCTATCCCCCCGCCCCTCCTCTCTCCACCCCCCCCCCCTCTCTCTCCCTCCCTCTCTCTCTGCTGAGTCCCAGAAGAGCGCGTGTCCTCTCACCGACCAACACCCATAACAAACCCTCTCGCCATGCACTACCGTCAACTTCTGTCTGGACTAGTTTCTGTGTGTGGGTGAGATGTTGCCTCGTGTGATCATTTTGATGAGTATCCTGGGTCTTCATTTCCGGAGCTGTGCAACTGACCTGTGCAACTGGACTGGAAGGTGAGGAGCTTATGTCATTACTGCGAGGTTACTGCCTTTAAAAGAAAGAAGGACCAACTTTTTTTAATTCTGCAGATTTAAAGTTGATAAAAGCAATTTATTAATTATTTACATTTACAACTGCATATATGATGCTTATTTAGATAGTCAGGAACATATGCACATTTATGAATGAACTACCATGCATAGCATAGCGGTATAATGATCAGATACAGGAAAGTCTGCAGTCAGTGGTCATGTGTAACCCTATGTTGTATTTTTAATAATATACAAGGAATCTGTAGAGGATTTCTTACAAATTGAATAGGCAATTGGTAACAATGTAATACATGTCATAGGCCTACAAAGCAATCATTTTAAATGTCACACTTTTAAATCCCGTCGGTTTCCCCCGCTGATCCAGCGGTTTTGCAGCTGGCGTGGACTCCAGGATTGTGCTGCAGGTGCAGCTGCGCTGCACAGAGGGCTCGGTGCGCTGGATTTACCCGGGCCAGGCTCTCCGAGTGGTCCTGGAGCCCAACCTGGCCACCGCCATGCGCACCACCGTGTGCATCAAGCCGTCTCCCTCCCTGCGGGGAGCCAGCGTGTTCATTGAGCGGGCCGGGCAGCTGGAGCTGTTGGAGACGGAGGGCGGGCGGCCCGAGTGGCAGGTCTTCTGTTTCCGGGCCGATGGACCCCACAGGCCCGCCATCTACCTCCAGTCCAGCCCGCAGAGTGTCGGCTCGTGGAGCCGCCGGACGATGGGCTTCAGATACGAGCTGCTGAGCAACAGGAGCGCTGCGCCCAACGCGGGCCGCGCGGGGCTTCAGGGTGAGGGACCCTGCTTCATGTTGCTTTTGGAAATAAATGCCATTAATCATGCGTAATACATTATTAAATAGATGAGTTACAGAGCAACGTGTTGCCATGCTGGTTGGGAAGTTCCCTTTTTCTAATGGCCCATCCCTTTTGGAGAGAGGCTGCATGGGATCATAACCCAAATATATTTAATACACAACTTAGTAAGCATGAATCATAGATGCCATCACATAAAGTATCTCCACAAAAATAACCTGGTGAATACAATTGTAATGTATATTGCGTACCTGTTGTGAAGTGTGAGGGACCAACATAGCCTAATTCCTCTGGGAAATAGCGGTCATTTTGATTACAGTCCCAATCATTGCTGACCGGGGTATGCAGCTGCTGGTCAGTTGCGTGTCTTTGTCTGGCTGTCTGGTTTCCATCAGGGAGACAAAGCAGTGAGGACAGAGCAGACCACAGGGCGGCTGGAGGGCACCGGGCCAAGGGCCTGAATTGAGACCGCAAATACACTGCAGATTCCACAAATGCCTTTTCATTGTGCATGTCTGTTTATTAGCATTTATCCACGTGTGAGGGCCTGTCCCCACCGAGGTGATGTCACCCTACGTCCATAATAGACAGCTGCTGGTTTATCTTTTCTGAATTGCCAGACTGGCAGAAGTGTTTGACTCCTGCTGTCTCCTGCATGGGCAAAGGGTCATTCAATTAGGCGGAGACAATAGGAGTCGAACACGGGGTCAAGACTAGTGAGGGTTTTTAATCTGGAGGCGTTCTGGTGGGCAGAGCACTCAAACCTCGGAGCCACATTCCTCCATCGAACCCCTGGTTTCTTCTCTCTTTGATGTGAGGAGGGAGATGAATAACGTTGGTATGCGGGTCAGATTCTAAGTCAAGAGAAGTGATACCCATCAGTCAACGTCAGCCATGGCGCTTTGGGTCTTGCACGGTTTGGGGGTGAACGCTTGACAGATTTGATGTAAGTTTAATCTTTTAATGACATTTTGTTTACTGATTATTTTTTATTCACAGCGTCGTGCCAACCCTGTAATAATACACAACTCCTCATGGCCGTCTGCAACAGTGACTTTGGTGAGTACATATTGATCTCACTCTACAAACCCTGAACATACCGACAATCCCACAAAGATATACTGGGGCCACAAAGTAACGTGGCCCGAATTAAGTACTTAGAGTTAGATGAAGAGTAAAAATATAAACAAAACTGAATGTGTATGAGATTTAATCCAAACAAAGAGATATCCAACTAGTGGCTGTCAATAGCATGAAATATATACCGACATACATAACAGTGAAGTATGACCTTTCTATGACTTTCTATTCCATGATTTATGACTTTCTTGCTCTGAAACACTAAACTATGACGTTTATGACTTAATGCCTCCTCTGACATGTTTTACTCTGACTTTGTTTATGACATACTAGGATGTGTGTGTTGTGCCTCATACAAACCTGTAGTGTCCATTCTCAGTTACGGGATGGATGAGCAGTTACGTTGTAAATGGAGAAAAACAAGAAAAGAAAAAAGAACATGTCGCAAACCTCTAAGAGTTCTTCATTTAAAACACATTTGTTTTTTCAGATTTTTCCTTTAATTTCTTCTAAGCATGTTCTGCTTTTTGTTCCAGTGGTCCGAGGCTACATCAACGACGTCTCCCACGACTCTGTCCGCCAGACGTCGCTGGTGGAGGTGTCGGCAGAGCGCGTCTACTGGCAGCGCAGCGGCGTGTTCGAGCGACAAGCGGCGGCCACGGGATCCACGCCTTCCGCCCTGCCTTGGCGTGGACACATACACACACTCATGCAGTGCCACGTGAAGCCCGGGGACGGAGAATTCCTCTTCACAGGGTCAGAACACTTTGGGGAAGCCTGGTTAGGGTGTGCCCCGCGATACAAAGACTTCCTGTCGGTCTACCAGACCGCATGGGCAGCGCGGCAGAATTCCTGCGACTTCCCTTTGGACTGAGGACGTTTGTGGGAATGTTGTGCCTGGGAGGTGGCATCTAGCATCACCAGCACGGACAAAGTAATTGAATCTCTGGTGGGAAAAAAATATTCACATTTAGAGGAGCAGAGCAAGAGCAAACAGCAGGGCCTCCTGCACTGAGGCTCCGATAGGGCCGGCCTTTGTCTCCCTCCCATCACTGCCCTTACTCCTGGGAGAGAGAGAGAGAGAAGGGGTTGGGTTGCTGCTCTCTCTTTGTGCTTCTCCCCACATCAACTGTTGTTCACTTTGCTGCTCTGTGTGTGACAATTGCCCCCATGAAACAAGAGAAAGAAGGAAGCACAGCCATCGCCAGTTTGTCACAGTGAATAGGCTTGTACATATACGATTGTGACGGTATTTTTATTCTGATTAATCTGTGTTTAAGCTTCAAATCCTCTTTGTTGCGTCTATTTATTTGTGCTATACCCTACGCATGACCTTTGAATTACGGATTTTATTTGTGTGCATCTAATTCAGAATCATTGTGTTCATAGTGCAACATAAATTCTTAACTGTTTCAGTGATCACATTCATTTTATTTAATAAAAAGAGAATTTATAATATTGACCAATCCAGATAAGAATTGGACATTACTTTTATTTTTATTGTGCACATTGTTTTCCCCTTTCATCTGTTGCATGTTGTTTCCATATTGGCATTTCAGTACAACGTTTAGCTTGGCTTATCATTGACCATAATAATTCTCCATGGCATGCAAGAATAAGTGAACAACAATACAAACACGTATATTCATGTGTGGATATTTCTCTCCAAATAGTGATCAGTAAAAATATTTTTGTTTACATCACCTGCAATTCACATTGTGTTTGTTCTTGCTCACAAACAATAAATAAAACATCCAACATTATGATTGGCTAATTTTTTTTTTAATATGAAGGAATAATCTGATCAGAGTGTCTATGTGTCTGTGTGTCTGATGAAGTGTTTAGAAGTCAACAGAGCTCCCGACCAGCGCATACAAATATAAATTTCATGAGGCCCTCCGATTCACAAGAATACTCCGGGCCGTTAAGGGACGGGGTAAAGGCTTAAATGAACTAACTTCTTTTTTTCTTCGGAGAATGGGATTTAGAGCTAAAGTATCCTACAAGCCTATTTAGCCCCTTATCCTTCTGCCTCCAATCTTTCCCCTTGTAATCAGATTCCTATGATAATAGGATATAGCCCTACCATAAAATAAAACACAAAATCTCCTTAGATGGCGAAAAGCTCTGAGCAGATTGAATTGGAGTTTTTCTTTTGAGATGTGTGGCCCCTCCGTGGCCGAGGAGACGAATGGACAGATGTGAGGCCC
This sequence comes from Liparis tanakae, assembly GCA_036178185.1. Taxonomy (NCBI): domain Eukaryota; kingdom Metazoa; phylum Chordata; class Actinopteri; order Perciformes; family Liparidae; genus Liparis; species Liparis tanakae. The sequence goes on from CM070091.1 coordinate 12,314,930, forward strand.
CAAAGCCCGGGGATCCTCCCTCTCAGCCCCTCCCAGAAAAGGGGAACAATTAATTGACTTTAAAAGCAACTGCTTTCTTTGCCTATTCCACACTTCTCCTTGGCTGAGCAGGGCTCACAAATTGGTGTGTTGAACTTTTTATGAGGACTAAATAGCTGCCAATGAAAGTGTAAATGACTGTGTGGTGAATGGGGGCCACACAATGGCCCTGCAGTGACAAGGCCTCCAGCAGACATAATGACCATTGTCACAGCTGCCGTCATCTAGAAACCATCAGGGCTCATGAAGCTAGAGGGCTAACTGTTTCTTCTGACTGATTCGGATATTGTATCCTCTTTTCTATTTCTCTATATCTCTTTTCTTTCAGTTATTTGGACAATTTTATTCAAGAAAAGCACCACATTAAAATAAATGAGATATTTTTAGTCATGTTCTGCCTTCATCAAATCCACATAAATAAATAAATAAATGAAATAAATAAATGATGACAAATGATATCTCTTACAGAATTGGCTTTTGATCCATTTAAAAAAAAAATCCCCTGTAATAAGTAAAAACCTTTTCAGTGTTGACCCAGAAGTATCAATGTATAAGACATCGTTCAACAACAACAAATTACTTTGATAAATGTTGCCCAAAATTGAAACGTTCCAAAAACCTTTTTCATCCAGTTTGAAGTCTCCTCCCTCATTATTGTCCCAGGGGGCCACCATGTCAAATTTCCAAGCAAAATATAGCCTCTCTGCAGGCTTTTGAGAACACACAATTCTCAGCTCTGGGAATTCCAGCAGGCTCTCATGGGGAACCAGCCCAGGAGGGCTCGGCCCGGAGCTGCTGCGTCGGTGTACCGGCAGGAGTCCACGCAGACTTGGGGGGTAATTGGTTTATCCCACCGCCTGGCCCGCTTTCCCATGTGGGCCACTGCTGTGGGGAGGCCCAGGGGTACAAATGGAAACAGCATGAGCCTCTCCAGAGCCGAGCAGGCATTCACGGCTCCAGCTATAGAGACCAGGGACAGAGAGCCCGGGACACAAAGCTGGAGCAGAGATGTCCCTCGGCTTTGAAAAGGTTGCCATTTGGTCTCCTTTTAACGTCGAGCAGCATTAATTGAATTTTAGCTCAAGCTTTTTTGCAAATCTTTTTCTCAATTCAAAAAGTAATGACTTTGAGAGTTTTTATTAAATCTCTCCTTCTGAAAGTCATCACTCGTGCACCTGCATGTCTTTGGACTGTGAGAGGAAGAAGAGAACTGGGAGAAAACACCACGCTGCCACTGGGAGAACATGAGAACATGAGAACATGCACACTACATACAGAACGGCTGGCCCAACATTATTTTTCAAATTCCAGTATAACACATTTTAAAAAGTCATTAAAATACTTACAATTTACTCCAATCAATGTGAATAAAGTAAAGCAAACAGCTACACAAGTACCTCTTGAAACATTTAGGAACAACACGCTGTGACATTTTTCAAAAGGCTTATTATTTAGTATAAAATACTGGACAGTTTCATTTACAAATGAATGAGATATTAATGTCATGTATATATCATGCCATTTACCTTTGAGTCTATTTTTTATTTTTAATCACCAATGTTTTGACAAATTTAAAAAAGATATAAAAATGAAATAAATGAATATGTAAAGAAATTAGTATCAACATGTTTAATTTTTGCATTTTTTAAATGTATCGTCCATCCCGACGCAAGAGTTGACTTACTATCTACAATTCAGTTGAGCTTCTTTATCTGAAGCAGTGGGAGCAGTCTCATCCTAAATAACCCCATGAGCTAAGCATAATATCACATTTTAGCACACTTTGTTTTATAACCATGACCCTCTGTCACTCGTACTCCAGAGTCAAGATGCACACTTAACAAGGCCAAAAACTAAAATAAGTATCTTTAATTAGGTGAAAAAGTTTTATTTTACTGGATAGCACAGAAAGCATAATCATGCACACACATCTTAGTGGAGAAGCTTGTAACTGTAGATGATAAAACCATCTCATGATTTTTCCCACTAAAGTTCATGCACAGAGGATCTTATTTCAGAATGAGTCGGATCTTCCTGTCTCCAAGCAGGAGTCTGCAAAAAAGAACAAAGAACAGTTTCTTCCCTGTTTTAACTGTTGAGTTACAGTAACTATATAAAACAAATAGAGGAACATTGGAATTCTTGAACGTGTGATGTGTAAATGTTGAGTTGCACCTACCGAACTAGTGCCGCAGCTAGCAGGCCTCCTGTAATGGGTCCCACCCAGTAGACCCAGTGATAACCCCAGTAGTTGCTCACTACTGCTGGACCGAAGGCTCTGGCGGGGTTGAGGCAGGTGCCAGAAACATCTCCACTGGCAAAAGAAAAAGGGATGAGATCTTCAGATGAGTTTCACATTATTTAGAAAACAATATTCATGTGAATTGCAATACTCGGTCATTCCGTATTTCTGCTTTTTGCATTACTGCTGCAGCATAAACAACACATCCTACAGTCCCATGGGAGATGTTAAAGTATTTCATTTAGAGACAATCCTGGCAAATATTATAGATGCATCACCACATGATATCAAGTCATAACTCATTTTACGTTAAGACTTCCCTCATACTCTTCCACATTATTGCAGCAATTAACTTTGCTTATCTCTCGATTCACAATTATTTTCCCTCTCACTAATTTCTCCTCACCCGGCCAAGATGTTGATGAGAACAGTGCATCCCACCATGAAGGGCACCAGGGGGCTTCTGGTCTGGCTGTTGACCGCCCCCAGCAGCACCACCATGGTGACCAGGCAGGTCATGGCGACCTCTCCGAACACAGCTCCCCCGACCTCGCTGTCCGGCTGCAGCAGAGCAAACGCAGCGCCGTGGGCTTTGAGGAAGTTCTCCCTCGAGGTCATCATCTGTCGGCGGCAGGGAAGATTGAAGTCTACGTCGTGCACACATGAGAGAGTCTACGTTGGATGTTTTACAGGATACCGGTTCACCTTCGCCATAGAAGCTCCAAGCACCCCTCCCAACAACTGACTGGCAATATACGGGGCCACCATATTCATCTCCATCCCCCCACAGAGATAGATGGCGAGGGTGAATGGGGGGTTGAAATGGGCTCCACTGCAGAGGCAAAAGTCAAACTAATTATGGTCTGCAGGTAAACTTCTTGGTTTTTGGAAATGCTGTTTTTAGGCTTGGCGCTTTTACAGGATACAAAGTTCAATGTGTTGGTGCATTATTTGCAGAGGATGAAGTAGTTTAATGCAGATGGAATGAATATATGCATATACAAGACCGATTCATCCACACAACTATTTTCTATAACATTCTAACCTTTAAGTGAAATAATAATGATTGTTTTGCTATTTTCGTTTAATGTTCTCAAACAATTCTTCAAATAAAGATATTTGTACTAAAAGCCATCATCGATTAAATGTTTTGAAATCCTTATTCTGATGAAAATGTGATGCATTTTTCTTTTAGCATAAAGGAAACAATTATATCATAACAAGAAAAAGAGGGTTATTATCCATGGTGCACAATAAACGTGATGCTCCTCACCTGATCTCAGCCATGCAAGCCACCATCACGGCTACAGCCAGACCGTGCACTAGAGCAGGCTGAAGCCTCCCTGCAGACTCCACATTCTCGATGACCGACACACACCCAATGAACACAAAGAAAGTAGTTCCCACCACCTCGGCCAGAAGTGGCTGAAATAGCTTCTCAAATTTGTTCGGAGGTCTGGCTGGAGCCGCCGAGGACTTTGAAGACATAAGAGAAGCCCCAACTTCAGCCATCTCCATCTTCTCATCAGCCATGAGTCTTCAGTGAGGTCTGGTGGTCCGAGCTGAGGATGTCACACTGACCAGCGGACTGACCAGACGTGTGCATACCCATATATCTATGCCTGCTAATCCCACTGACCTTGCTGCTTAAGGTGAGAGTCTACAGGGAGTTGCTCAACTGACCTGCTATGAACTCACTAACTCTTTTTCTTATTAAACCAGTTTGTTCATTGCATGCGCTTTTGTTAGTGCACTTGCACAGGTGAATATTTCATGCATTCTCTGACTAGTTTGTGAACTGTGACATGAACTGTTTAGGAATCTGCTTTTCTTTGTCAATGATTGGAACTTAATAAAGTGCGGCAGAGTTAAACAAGCAGGTATTCAGATGCTACTTTTCCATGGCAGGACATGACAGGGACTATGGCAATAAATATAAAGATTTATCATTATGTATGTTACATATTTCTTTGACTTTTGATGGAGATAGAGTGGGAATTCAAGTTGATTGATAGAGCTGCAGCAAAAACACAAGCCTAAGGATGCCAAACATAACACTGGATAAATGTTTTACCCCAGAGCAAAGTCTGGTTTCAAAATGGGCAAAACATTACCCAAAGTTTCTGTAGTTAAATGAAAAAGCAAAAGCAACAAAAAAAAAGCAGATTCCACCCACTAATTAATCATTTCTTAGAAGATGATCACACATTAAGGGAAAGAGTGTCATGGAGGTGACCTCAGAGAGCCTGCAAACAGACTCTGTGCACACCGCCGCACCGTCAACACAAAAGTGAACTGTAACTCCGATGTTTCCTCTTCTCATATGGTGGATTGTTTATATTTAAGACATCTACTAATAAAGAAAATTAACCTAAAGATGTGCCTTTGGTCAGACGAGGATAATATTGCACAGTGGTTAAGATTGTCCAGGTGGAAAAAAATCCTACGGATCAACGGAGATCCTTTGGATTGGATATATATATATATATATATATATATATATATATATATATATATATATATAATAAAACATTTTAAGATGCAAACAGAATCCATCTTTTGCATGTTAAGAGCCTCTCCTACTTTTTAATAATAATAATAATAATAATAATAATAATAATAATAATAATAATAATATTGGTCAATTTTTATATGAAATCGGACTATTGATTTTGGACTATTTATTAAAAAGCCTGAATTCAATAAAATAAACCTAAATCTAAAAGTGGTACCTTCTTAAAACTGTTTTCATTGACGAGACTTTGAAAGCAGCCCTTAAGTACGATGTGACAGAAGAGTCTGAAAGCTAAACGAGGAATAGATACCCAGAAAACCGGAACAAATTCACCCTCATTCCAATGCGAGTTCTCACTTGACTTTACAGATATGATACTAAGCCACGAATTGACAACACAGGGTTAAAGTACCTGTAGCAAAGGGACGTCTTGCACACAGGAATAATCAGATACCGTTTCCCTCCATTTATTGGGCTCATATAGTCATTATCAGTCCCAAGACAAACAGTTCATAGGTCCCAAGACATTGCTGCTCAGATAGGAATGACTTAACCTTCTATATAATATTGATCCTAATAATATAGGCTATATAAGGTCGATATGGCCGAGGTGTGCCCTTTGTCTGACAAGGCAATGAGTCTGAATATAGTTAACTCTTTATATAACAGGATCCTCCGAGGGAATTCCCTTTCTCCGTAATTCAGGGAGACTGAATTGTTCACCAAGGGACACATTCAATTCACCTCCATTTGGGTGGTGGCACAACATCTCTGAGGTGGCCATGATGCAACTAACATGATCTGTATGCCCAGATACTGCTGTGTTTATTAATACACATTAGACGTGAACAAAAAGTGTTCTTCATTGTGACTTTATATTCCAACAAATACCACATATACTCCTAGTGATGAGTGACAACATGTGCAGTGTGTGTTCTATTCTGCTCATAACATTAATTCGTGTAATTCTGCTCAAATAAGTAACAAATTAACTGAATTGATTTCCAGGCGGTGCCCATGTCGTTATCGGGCCACGGCCACCAGGTGGCAGCAGAGAGCCGATCCTGTGTTTAACGACGGACCGCTCACCAGTCCGCAGAAACACTGCCCCCCCCCCTCCACACACACACACACCCTACCCAGCCACACCGCCCCACCCCCCAACCTGACATACAGACTGACCCTGGATCAGTGGAATACATGCAGATCAACGCCTTTCGGTCAGTTTCTGCAACTGTTGACATCTCTTTTCCACGTGCAACGTTAGTGTGTCACGTGTCTCCAATGTGCCCCATTAACACTATAACACTTAACTCCTATAATGTGATTCTCTATAATCTCCTATATACAATGTATTGTTGTAAAGTCAACCAAAACACCGACTGTGACTATACTTCTTTTTTTCCTTCTTCCTCTCTTGCAAAGGTATCACATGTCACATGGGCCGCGAGTCGTACAGTCGGGAAGTAAAAGCACTTCCTCCTTCTTAGCGCTAAGCAGTCCGTGTGGTAGGAAGTCGGGTAGTCGTGGCAATGGGGCTTGAGCGGCGTGTCGGTGGCTGTTTCCACTGACTTCTCTCGGGACTCCAGGCGGCCAGTTGCAGTGCGTAAAGCGGCGGCCGCGCAGCCCTTTCTGCCCCGATGGCCGCGACGTAGCGCAACTTGTGGATCCTACAGCGGATGAACGACAGCGCTCCGAGGAGCCGCTAACTTTGCCCCTTTTACTGGAGAGCCGCAGAGGAGCAGAGACAACATGTTGAAACAGTTCAATCGCATGAAGCAGCTCGCCAACCAGACTGTTGGGAGGTGAGTGTTGGTGCGTCGTTGCAAGTTGATGTCATATGTTCAGATTCTTCGCAGGGGCAACAAGGTTGCTGCTTCTCCCGATGCCCCAGAGTTGTTGTTCCTCTATTGTTATTTTATTACTGGGTTACGTTGCCATGCGTAATACATTCCTGGATCTGACTTGAGCTTTGATTCTCAGAACAATACAAAGGGTTTGAACTGGTTTTAATCAAGGCTTTCCTACTCCTATTCTCCCACTAATAGTGTGTCTGTGACAGTAACAAGTCAGTAACTTTATGACATTCAGGGCTGCAGACAAGTATTCTCATTATTGATTGATATTGTTTTGGTAATCTTGGATTGAATAAGAAAGGAAAGTAGAAACATGTTCATTGGGTTCTGTGAGCCCCAAGGTGTCATCCCCACATGTCTTTGTATTGTCTGACCAGCACTCTTAAACACAAAGATATCCATCTGAAGTTGTTTAATAAAACAGAGAAAAGCAACACATTCTCTTAATTTGGAGGCTAGAAAGAGGATTATGTTTTGCTCAGGGGGGAGAAGCTAAAACCATTAATTGATCTTAAAAATAGTCAACTTATTTATTAAAGTTTACATTTGACTAATTTAATTTCCTCTGTATATATCTGAGTAAACTTAAAGGCAGACATTCTGGCCTTTCAGAAGAATGCCAGCGTGGTCCTGTGGGCCCTCATCCACTTTGGGCCCCTGTGACGTCATCGGCTTCAGTGGAAGTTGACACATTATGAGAGCCTATTTTGAAGTTACTGATATTGTGTGTTTGAAGGCTAGGGTGTGTATCCAAACACATCTTTCCTGATGTGTCACTGGCGGTGAGGGCACACACACACACACACACACAAACCACACAAACCACACACTATCTCTACCATCGCCTCCTCTCATCTCCGTCCCCACAGGGGCTTCCAGCCCTGTTCTCCATCAGCTGCCCCCATGAGACGGTGTCTCCAGCAGTTATTGCCGCATTAATGGTGTGTGCAGATGACGCCTTGTAATGTTTTTCCAAGCTCTAACCTGCAGCCACTGGCCTCGGATTCCTCACATCCTCTTATGTTGTGTAAGAGTAGTAAAACTCTGAATGCCGACTTGCTTACTGATAGGCAGAAATGTTTGCAAGCTTCCGCACACCCGCTGTGGATTACTGCCGGAGACCAGGGAATCCATCGGTGCCGTCGGTAGCTCTCCCTGCACGACTAGAGACAAGTGGGAGTTATGGTGCTGTATGAATACAATGTTGAGATTAGCAGGGCGAATGTTAAATTCAAAGGTTGGTCAAGTGAAACTATTTAGTTTTAGATCACTACGAGCACCACTGAGGTCAAACCAGGGGGTTAAATGTCAGAATGTTTCCCAGATGACGTCTTCAACCTTTGTTTGACTCGAAAGTCCCAACTGCAAAAGTAAACACACGTTTACTGTGGAACATTACAATAAGAAGAAGCAACTCTTTCATTTAAGCTATTAACCAATTAAATATTGCAGCCCAATATCAGTTTAATGACACAAACCTAAAGAGAAAAGTATAAAGTTTTACGATCCAGCCTTCAGAAGGGTCTGCTCTCCACCGCTTTGGAAACCACTCCTGTCTGTTACCATGGGCTTTAAAGTGTCATGTACCACCCTTCCACACACACAAAAGCATATTTTGGCACATGCCAGTTTGTGATGACGTAGTTCTCTGTTTGGCACAGGAAGGGCCGGGCACGGAGGGTTTCTGTGGAGTAAGCGTTTCCACGGCTGTTGACGGGGGCACAGTGGAGGGCTGGGGGGGCACTGCCACAGAGCCGTTTTATTTTTAAAAGAGGAAGCGGTTTAATTTACATGCGGTTTGGTATGAGCTCGTAGGGGATTAATGTTTATGAATCCACACCTCTGGAGCACTTCCGAAAAAGCGAGTCATTTTGAAATTGGATTGTAGAATATGTGTATTTTCATTTTCACAGGCGTAGATTCTGTTTCTATTCTTTCTGCGTTGCCAAGTTGTCTTTGAGGGTCTGACCTCCAGCGTTGTGGGAGTCTATTCTTAGAGCAATGCTGGCCAGAGTCGAGCTGAACTCCAGTGAAATCAATGCTGATTCAATATCGATAGCAATCTAAAGCGAGTAGAGCCTAATGGGTAATGCCATCGTGTGGATCGGTGTGTAGGTATTCTGGCCGCAGATCGTTTATCGTGCCATCAAATTATATATATATAGATACATTTTATACATCGGTTAAAGTAGTTTTCTCTTTTTCAGGAAAACTCCTCTGTTGCTTCGGACCCGATGCTGTATGATGAATAAACATAGCAGACACAACAGTCACACATATTAAATGTTGCTTATAAAATAGTAAAGAATTGACCATTTTTTCAAACTATCTGATCAATAAATAGGTCATTATGAATGTGACGATACATTTGATATTAGTTAAAGCGACACTATGTAACTTTTCCCCTGTAGCGCCCCCTTCAGGTATTTAACGTCTGGTCTCGAGCCATATATGGCTCTTCCGGCTCGTCTGCTCCCAGCTGATCGCGACCGGGCTGCCGCTGAACGCGACTCAGCGGCAGCCCGGTGTTCTCCACAGCAGCTTGTCACTCCGTATCTATGAGTCGCGTAGCGGAGCAAATAAAAAGTCACCTGCGAGCGTGGACTGGCACTATATGACGTTGCGTAAAGCTGCCAGACAGCAAGTTGAACTACTTCCGCCGGAAGTACCGGGTCGGTCCCAACCATCTTACATTCAGCAGTATTCTGGCCACAGACCCCCGATGGCAGTGGCGGAGGAGCAAATCAACATATTAAAAGTCATTGTAGTCATTCAAGCTGTTATTTTAAGGTGGAAAAGTTACATAGTGGGGCTTTAAGGTTGCAACTGTTTTTATTGTGTATATATCTACATTTTCTTGTTAAATGGTTCAGCCCATAGAATTTCCGTAAATGGCCAAACATGCCCATCAAGTGATCCTAGGCCTGTGTGTGTGACTTAAAAATGTCATATTTTGATTGACCATCAGTCCAAAACCCTAAATATGTTCTCTTAACTGACAGACCAGCAGGAAAACCAGGCAATATTAATATCTGAGACAATTTTGACCACATATGATCGTGAAAAACAAGACTATTTGATCTCTGAAGGGCAGCCAAAGGTGTTTTTGAATACCGGTGTGGACATTTCAGGCAGAACTGAAGTACGCCTTTCATCTTCAGGGTGTAACTTCCAGCAGTATTATGTCATGGTTCTTTTGCGAGAGAGGATTAATTGATCCCTGCGAGATTTGCATCTACAGTGTGGTTCTGCTCTGGTAGGAGAAGGAGAGAGGCCTTCAGGGACCTGTGTGTGTGTGTGTGTGTGTGTGTGTGTTTGTTTGTAGACGTCATTGGGGGGGAATGTTGGTGTGTCGTCGGCGTATTTGTTGTATATCGACAGGCTGAGCACTTTCCTGGTCTCATTAGCTCAGCAAGATTATAGAATGTGTTCAGAGAGTTGGTCACATGAAGAAGCCGATTTGTTTCCTATTTCTGGGGCACTTTAGCATTTCGACATTTCTGAGGCGATTCGGAGTAACTTCACAGTCCTGTTTTCTGCAGACTGTGCTACAACGTGCAGTGTTTTTCAGACGACAAGAACTCCCACCCTCCTCCAAACACACACACACACACACACACACACACACACACACACACACACACACACACACACACACACACACACACACACATACACACACCTTCCCCTGTTGCCATAACAAATCAGGTGCAGATGACATGAGAGGAAGTGTGTGTTTGGGCCAGGGTGGAGGAATCCCACCGTTCCATCATGGAAACAGCCACAGGCTCGGGCCGGAGCATTCGCGTGTACATGTTGAGTATGTGTGCAAAAGTGGCACCCAGTAGCTCACATAATGCTTTTTCACAATCATGTGACATTTTATTGTGGGTTTAGGCATATTATGTGCTCTGCAATTTTTGCTGCAGGCACAACCTGCTGACCGGTTGGGCTGGAAAAACTCTTCTGCTTTAGTTTAATGGTCCCGTTTGCTGCGGGCCCTCAATTAAAATCCTCTGCATTGCATTATATTGTTCAGGGGTCTTATCGCTCTACGTCAATGGTGTTTTTCTGTCTTTTTATATCGGTGTTTGACCTTTTGCTTTATATTTTGTGTTTCCCTCAACAGGGCTGAGAAAACTGAGGTGCTGAGTGATGACCTCCTACAGGTGAATACAACATTATTCTTCTCCATCCATGATATATATTTAACATATGGAAATAAACAGGATTACAGACACAGGAATATGGAATTACTGGAGTAATGGATGACTGTATTTCACACTACAAAAACATAATGAGATGCATTGTTGTGTGACTAATGAACCTCGTTAATTGCCATTAACGGAGCAGTGTGGAGATGGTGTTTGCATTCATACATTTCTTCACGCAACTGACCAGCAATATTCACTATATTTAACTAGGAATGCAGTCTGAGGACATTCTCATGTAGATTTGTTGATTATTCGACAAACGGAATAATAATCGGCAACTTGATCTGATAATTGATTTGATAGTTTTAATAATTGTGCAAGATAATTGACAAACATTTGATGTTTCCAGCTTTCCAAATATGAAGAGGTAATGGTTTTCTTGGTCATGGATGATGGTAAATCAAATGTATTTAGGTGTTGGACAAAACAAGTGATTTGAATCATCAATCAATAGATATTTTTATTGAAATCATTATATTTGAAAAAATATTGTTTCTTTAAATCCCTGTTGACTATTGTTGCACCCCTAGCATCTACCGTCTTCAAGTCAACGCGTCTGTCTTTCAGTATCTGTCAGCCATGAAGGCCGTTATAACGTGTTCACCGTCAAACCCACTGGACTACACTACCTCAGTGCAATTTAAGAAGCCATTTTCTGTAAGAATAAAATGCAGTAATTATCAAAAGACTTACAAGTTCTCCTCACATGCTCTGGTAAAGCTATCATGCCCGAGCATGCCTGTTGATGCCAAGTCTCGCTGCAGTCTTAGCAGTACGACTGCTGGCATTAAAATATTACCAGGGAGTCGTTCATTCACTTAGACGTCGCCAGCTCGGGGGTTTTGCTCTGTAGGAAAAGTGCCTCATGGTTTTCCACTCAAGGCAAACCCTGGCAATGTTCTGTTATCTTGCAATCCTACTGGACCTACGCTGTGGGTGTGTGGGTGTGCGTGTATGTGGGTGTATGTGTGCATGTGTGTGTGTTGGGGGATGGGAGTACTCTGGCATGTGAAACTGTGAGATCACTGCTAGGAAAGGAGTTTTGAAGAAATACAAGAGGCAGAAAAAGACGCAGCATGTTTGCAGTAGAAAGGAGCTTTTGTGGAACGGAAAGTGAAGGTGAAGTCTTTGTCTTATTTAATCATAAAAGTCACAGTTTTATGACATGCAGCAGTGCACTATGAACCTCATGTGGTTTGCACACACAGTAACACAATAGGGCAAGTACTTGGTGGTGAGAAAAGCATTGGCATTGTTGGCATTTTATTTATTGACTAAATAGATATATACTGTTAGGCTGCAATCAAGACGATTTGGATTTTTTGCTTGAACAGTGCTAATAATAAATATATATATATATACATACACGCACACACCCACACACACACCATTGTCCTGAGAGCACAAACCGACCCAACCCTTCCAGAGAATGCTTTCTCTGGTCTTTGGCCCTCGTTCTGAACGACAGGAGCTTTGTGCTGCGTTAGACATTCCTTCAGCTGCAGCTCTGTCCGTGAGGAATGCGACTGTCAAGCGGTCGGCATTGTGGAAGTGGTCTGGAAGTCTTCAGGCATAACAACTAGAGCTCCAAGTCAGAATCTACAACCTAATTACAATCATGAGGATAAAATGTGTGGCTGGTGGTTGACGGGTTCGTAGACCCGTGAATCAGGATTGGCATTTCAGTCTAAACCCAGCAGCTGGGGAAATGCTTCCCTCTTTCCAATTGGGAGCAGAGTTGATCTCTTTCCCACACCCCCTTCTCTCAACCATCCAACTTGAAATTTGACACGATGATTTGCTCTGTGTCGTAGTAGTGTTTTCTCTTCCATTTCCCCCCAGTAGTCCTTCATTGGCGCAGGCCTTCGTTTTGTTTGGACGCTTCCTCAGGAGGAGAGTGACGAGGCTCTGGTGCAGTAGAGAGTCAGGCTGGAAGTGTTCTCAGTATTTAATTACTACGTTGGATACACAATGGGATGTTATGGATACTGCCGCATATTCATATTTGATATGTTAAGTAGATGCAGTATGTCAGCCAACCAGCTAGTGCACGAAACAACTACAGCTTTCGTTGTGTCGTTGATAACATCGGCTCGTTCTGTTAAATGACAAGTTTGTCATTTTAGGAAATATATGCTTATGCTGCTAGCTAGATGCTGGACTTTCTTAGCCGGTTGCACATTTTTGTTTTTACATTTTTGTTTTAAAATGGATCGAGCAAATGGGATGTAATGAGCTGATTAGTGATCTTTAAATAGCCTGGAAGGCCTTCAGTGAGCCTGGCTAGCTGTTTTCACTAGTTTCCAGTCTTCAGCTAAGCTACGCTAAGCTATCCAGCTGAGCTTTCTATTTTACAGACAGACATGAGAGTGGTATCAATCTTCTCTCCTAACTCTAAACTTAAAAGAGAATACACTTATTTACCCAAATAAGCTATTCCTTTTACGCAAGCGTGACTATTCAGAGATCCTGTTTCTGCTCCGTCATCAGTTAACCAGACAGTTAGCCATCCTGCTAACAAGGTTGGCCGGCCATCGGTTCACCGGCTCCCCGGACCACCTCGGTGGTTCCTCTGACTCACTAAACATTCCACATCTCTTTTGCTGTGGCATGTCAGAGGTCATGAGCTCGCTCCGTTTTCTGTTTTCATTGCTCCATGGAAGAAAAGATGGTGGTAACTGTAAACCTTTGGCGGCTACACAACTGGAAAGACAGGCGGAAGGGGATTGTGTGTGTGTGCTTGTCTGCGCCTATGATCAGGGAGTTTTCCTTCTTTTATTTTTCTACTCTGTGACTTCAGTTTGAGAGGGTGTGTCTCTGTGTGGCAACAGTCTGTTTTCAAAAGTGAGTTTTTCCGCCCCGAGGCCAGATCTCAGTGAAGCTGGCTGCATAAGAAATAAGAGGCTTTGTGAAAGTAAAAGCCCTCAGAACTGTTGTAATTAAAACAAGGTTGTGAGAGTAACAACGTCATAGTGCCCGCTGTAACAAGACGCAGACAAATAATAATTTGAGACATTTTGAGTGTAAATGGTACGTAACAGACATTCAATACGTGAGGCCTAATTCAATATCGGGGTCATGATATTTCGTGCTTTCGGTGTGTCTCTTGAGGTTCCTTTGGTGTACATTCATGGAAAACTCGGCAGAGACGATGCGATCACCAATTGTAGCCGGTCAGGCCTCTTTCCCTCTTGGCTTTGAGTGTCGAAGGTCTGGATCCAATCGATCTGGCACCAGATAGTTAGACATCCATGCATTAATCAGAGCTGGGGATCAGCAGCATAGTGAGTGGATCAATGGGATCAGGGAGAGGAAGCCAAATCCAGCTGTGGTCTGGCAAAGAGCAACAGCTGCAGGAAAAAGGGAGAGAAGAGTAAAAGGAGAGGTAAGAGAAAAAGTGTGTGAGTGAGAGAGGAAGACAAGTAAAAGTAAAAGAGCAAGCGAGATGGGGACCAGACGGCAAATGAGGGCCCTCAGATGTCGTGGCACAGCTGGATGTTTACACTGAAACAGGAAGAGGAAGTGGATACTTAAAGACACTATTGTTTTGCGCGCTTTAGCACACCAAATGTTGTACACGTAACATTACTGCTGACCAGTATCCGTGGTTATCGTTCAGTTTGTTGCAGTAACAAATGGGAATTAGCCAACAGTTACTTGACACTTGTCCGAGTTAAGTTATTATCACGTGTTATTAAAGCTGCGAGTCGGAGCTGAAAACTCTCTCGTGTGGTACAGTCAATGTTCAAGGACACTGACATCTGGGATCACAGAGTTGTCTGCCAAAAAAAAACCTTTTAAGATCAAACATCAGTGTTTTTTGGTATTGAATTTATTAAAGCTCTGAGATCCAGCATCTTTTAGCAGTAATATCTGAATTGTTATTGGACCATTGTATTTGATGTTGCAAAATCATTTAACAGGACTTGTTTATTGCAATTTGGATTTGTATGACTTTTAAAATGTTTTCAATATGATTTAAAAAATAGTTGGATTTGTATTGTTTGGTCAAATACATCCTGAGTGTGCCAATAAGATCCTGCAGTGAGGAACTTGTCACAGTTTAGATCTGGTGAAACCATAGATTTGATGGGTATTCAATGTTGGCCGATAAGTGAAATTAACTTGAGCTTGGAAGCTAGTTAATCAATCAGAAAAGATAAGCATACTCTGGAATATGGGTTGTGGGAAGGTAAAGCGTATTTACTTACTAAACTTGTGAGGTAGCTCCATCATTGGCTACTAACAGGACGATCTGAGAGGAGGACACTGAAGACATTATTGTCCATATTGGATGACCCGGACCACCGTCTCCACCACCTACTGCAGGGACAGCGGAGCACGTTCTCCAACAGAGTTCTTCAGCTCCGCTCCACAAGGACAGATACAGGAGAACCTTCCTGATAGAGGAGAACCTTCTGCCAAATGTGATAAGACTGAACAATAAATCACCACCTCTGGCCAGATATTCCTGAAATATAACATCAATAAACATTGCACCGCTTATACTTTATACTTTGTATACACTTTTTATTTAAATTGTTTTTTTCATTGCCTTCATTATAAAAATAAATATTTATTTCATTAAGTGTAATATGCCCTGCTATTTTATTTTATTATATTGTAAACACGCTTGCTGCTGCAACAAATAAATTTCCCCCTGGGGAAGAATATAGTATATCTAATTTGATTAAAAGGTGAAGGTTTAAAACGGGCAAATATTATACTTTACTGCTCATGAAGTGAAGCCGATAGATCGGTCCGGCAGTCAGAATGACTTTCTGTTTTCCCAGATGATTTCTCCGCATGGAGTCCTCACATGTCCCGACAAAGAGGTTTCCTCTGTTCTTTCGCCGTAAAAGACGTGTGCCTGTTTTTGTTAGTTCTGATATGATATAATAAAATGTTGTGTCTTATGTGTACAGATCGAGAGGCGGTTGGAGTTGGTGCGCGTGGTGTCGCACAACACGCACAAGAGGCTGGTGTCCTGTCTGCAGGGTCAACTGGGCACGGACACAGAGAAGAGACACGTAAGGAGCGCCCGGCGTCTCGCCACTGTTCCTTTATTCAAGCAGCTGCACTTAGACTCACAACCGTGAGCAGGCAGGCCTGCTATAGGAGCATCCCAGCATGGTGGCAACATGCTACATTGTCAGGATCTTTATGCTGCTGTGATTTTTGAAATGTCCCCACTGTGGGACAAATAAAGGAATATCATATCATCATATCATATCAAAGCTGTTCCATTGTACTGGAAGAATCACTGTCACTCGTATGGAAGGGTGAAACACTCTGACATTATCGTCAGTATTAGCAAGACCCTGCTCTTGTGCTATTAACACATGGCATCTCATCTTATGTAACCCATTGATATGAGAGACACTCAGGAGAAAGATATTCAGCGCTGGCCTCCTGCCAGCTTCACTATCAGAGAATAACAGACATACCTCAGACACACGCACAGTCAAACTGGCCAAACTCAGTGGTTCATGTTACTTTGTCTTTTCTTTTCACATGCCTACAGCTAATACTCGGGTCATTGTTTGGGTATTGTGGCTGTTGGCTAAACTTTGTTTGCTGGTCTGCTTGTAGAAAAAGTTGCCGCTGACGACGCTGTCCCAGGCAATGCAGGAGGGAGGCAGTCAGCTGGGAGACGAGAGTCTGATTGGGTGAGATGCAAATGCACTATTTTGTTTTAAATAGATGTATAACTCCACTGTCTGCGCTAGAAGCACGATGCAGTCTGTTTAAGGCTAGGGGCCCAGGTACATCTAGAAGGATAGTATGAATACAATAATGTGTTTCTTTTCTTTTTTTGAAAACAAAAGTGGAGTGGAAGAAATATTTAGGGTCTAACAAGTGGCCTGTTTTGTGTCTGTTTTTTGGTAGACATTTGTCTCCTTGTGAGAACCGAAGTGATAACAGCATTGTGTGTGTGTGTGTGTGTGTGTGTGTGTGTGTGTGTGTGTGTGTGTGTGTGTGTGTGTGTGTGTGTGTGTGTGTGTGTGTAGCAAGATGATGGATGTGTGTGGGGAGGCTGAGAGCAGGTTAGCTGCTGAACTGATGCAGCATGAATTCCAGATTGAAAGAGACATCCTGGATCCTCTCAACCAGCTGGCTGAGGTAACACACTGCAGCTCTCTTCATACTGTAGTGATGACTGATGATCTGCATGCACGTATCAGCATTTTAAGACATGGTTGTATTGACTAAAGCACTCGGAACAGGATCTGTTAACATTCAAGCCAAATGCAACATGGCCTTAGGCATCTTTTTGTGATCCTGTTTTTCTGCATGATTCATATTGAGAAAATGTTCTCACGGAAAAGGTGTTAGCCTCAGTGTTGACTCTGACGTGTGTGTGTGTGTGTGTGTGTGTGTGTGTGTGTGTGTGTGTGTGTGTGTGTGTGTGTGTGTGTGTGTGTGTGTGTGTGTGTGTGTGTGTGTGTGTGTGTGTGTGTGTGTGTGTGTGTGTGTGTGTGTGTGTGTGTGTGTGTGTGTGTGTGTGTGTGTGTGTGTGTGTGTGTGTGTGTGTGTGTGTGTGTGTGTGTGTGTGTGTGGTCATGCTAATCATCCCTGTTTCTTTCACAGATTGAGATTCCCAATATACTAAAACAGAGAAAACAACTCGCCAAGCTGGTTCTGGACTATGACTCGGCCAAGACGAGGTGCAGTGGCTTATACTCTTTATATATTATTTATTTAGCGCTGCTAATTTTAAATGGTAAAAAAATAAGGAAATGTTTAAATCCCAAATGCTCATGCCTACTATAGACATGCTTAAGTGTCTAAATAATGTCTTGGCCTGCAGGTGGTACCAGGCGACAAGGTCCAACAACCAGGCCATGGCAGCGAAGGCCGATTCCCTCAAAGACGAGATGGACGAGGCTGTCAACAAAGTAGAAATATGCAAGGTGCTTTAAACTTTTTTTTTTATTGCTTAGTTTACCTATGTATTACTCAAATAGGATTTTCTAATGGCTATACATTCCAGTCGGGACCTCCTCATCAAGTTGGGATCATATCTCATGAGCTGGCTGAACAAAGGAAGCCTTGTAACAGGAACCAACGACGCTATGCACGTTATTAAGACCACGTAATTAAAGGTCATTGCTTTGTCATCTGGAGTTCATCTGCGTCTTAATGAAAAGTGTCGGCGCCAAAGTAAAGTAGAAGGTTTAAGGTTGCCAGAAAAATGGTCACGCATGGAAATATGTATTTATATATTTGTCATCCCACAGGACCAGCTCTCTGCAGACTTGTACAGCTTTGCCTCCAAAGAGGGAGATTATGCACACTGTTATGTCTCGGTGAGTTCTGCTTGAATGAAATGACATGGAAATGTGATGCAAATACGACCCATTGCACCGTAGCTGTGTCGCTTAGTTATGCAGAGTGAATGCTCTACCTCTTGGGCTCTGTGCCAACGGTTTGTATATATGACCTATGGTTGTGTTTGTGTATTTGTACCAGTTATTAGAGGCTCAGGCAGACTACCACAGGAAGTCTCTGGCAGCTCTGGAGGCAACGATACCGACGATCCGAATACAGCAAGGTGAACAGCCCCATTGAAAACATTAACATTTCCTTCTGGTCACTTAATTCTTCATTTAAATACACTTAAACACACTTAAATACACATTCACCTTATTCACCTTAAATAAATGTGTCACTTTAAATAGAATAGAATATAATTAGAATAGAATTATACTTTATTAATCCCCAAGGGGAAATTTGCGGACAAAGTAGCACCAATAAACATTAAACTAAAACACAATAATAAAATATACATATAAGAAAGAAGAACAAGTGTGCATAAACTATACAAGTGATATATAAAATAAATTAAACTGACTTACACTTGTTACATTTCTGAAACCTGCCTGTCTGTGCTCTTTATCTCATTCTTATATTTTTAATTATCGCATTGTTGATAGCTGTTAATGTCCTTTTCTATTGTTGCACTACCCATCATGACACATTCCTTGTATGTGTAAATACACATGACCAACAAAAGAAGAACAAAACTGTTGAATGCATTTGTCATTAAACCACAAGATAGTTGTAGAGCTGACAGCCATAGTTGTTATTGAAGTGCACAACACACAAGCTGCTCCGAGAAATGTAGACTGGCTGGTTTGCTGGCACGTGTACAGACAACAATTTGCATGTACAGTGCAAATAAAGTAAATTATAACTGAGCCAACTCAACGGAAGCAGAGTGGATACATTGTCCAGGAGACAAAATGACGACCATCTCATCGCATTACATTATACCTGCCGTCGTAACATATATACAGAGTGTAGGAGAACAGCTGACAGACAACGAACAGAAGAGTATAACGGCGTAACGGCGTTTCCCTCCTAGACTCCTGGATGGAGAAGCCGGCGTTCGGCACGGCTCTGGAGGAGCACCTGAAGAGGAGCAACCGCGAGATCGCTCTGCCCATAGAGGCCTGCGTCATGATGCTGCTGGAGACCGGCATGAAGGAGGAGGTACGGACGCTGAAGTACAACAAAGTTTAGGTTAATCAAGCAGAATTTGATGAACATATATTCATACCCATACAACTTCAATCTGCTCTGTGGGTCATAAGGATACTCTCTAATAAAAAGAAGGCGAGTACAGCCTGGAAACAACTGTGGCCAACGTGTGGTCAGTTGGGCACAGATGATGTGGGAATATGCAGTTTGTGTGTGTTTGTGCAAACATCTGTTTTTATGCATTAACATGTTCACTATCACTCTCTTCAAATGTGACCACATCACAAGGCTCCCCAAGGAGGAGCTTTTTATTAACGGAAAACCGAACTCTTGCTGCATGTCTGTCTGCTACTCGCTGGTAAAGAGCCACATCTCTATTGGCAACAGCACAACAACACAACTTGACATTTACTGGATGGTGCACTTGGTTTGTGTTACTTCTCCTTTCTCGAAAGCCGGATTCACTTCTTTATAATTTGAGGACTGAACCCAGTCACCTGCAGCTGAACAAAGAGCACCAATCAGTCATTTCCCCTGCAGGGTCTCTTCAGAATAGCTGCCGGAGCTTCAAAGCTGAAGAAGCTCAAAGCAGCGCTGGACTGCTCCACCTCTCAGCTGGAGGAGTTCTACTCCGATCCCCACGCTGTCGCCGGTACACCCTCCAATACAAATACACACAAAGTGAACCCATCGGGTCCAGATCTCTTTCTCATGGCTTTTCTCCTCATACGCAGGAGCCCTGAAGTCCTATCTCAGGGAGCTGCCGGAACCTCTCATGACCTTTGGCCTGTATGACGAGTGGACACAGGCCTCCAGGTAAGAAGACGCACAGTGTGTGTGTAATTAGAACAGAGGATATTAAAAGAGCCATCTTTAAATATCCTCTGTTCTAATGAGCATTGAACACACACCTGAAGCGATGTGCGCTGCTAACATGTTATACGAGGTACTCTAAGACTTGTGTAACAAGTAAATATTGTCTGTGTCTGTGTGTGCGTGTGTGTGTGTGTGGTTTCAGTGTGCCTGACACTGACAAGAGGCTTCAGGCCTTGTGGGTGACATGTGACCGTTTGCCAAAAACTCACAAGGCAAACCTCAGGTAAGTGCATCGTCAGCGATCTCGTCTTCTGTTCAGATAATGCAATAATAGAAACGTGTTCATGCACGTCGGTTTCTAAAAGTAGTCGACGTCAACCGAACTGAATGTACCAATCTTTTTATTTTCTATTTTTCACTTTCATTCGTGATGATTTTAGAAGAGTCATTTGATGCCTCATTCGGCACATCACTGCCTCGAACAACGACTCCCAATCTGCCGAAATGAAAAGTAAAAGGGAAAATGTATTAGTCAGACGAAATGATCATTTCTTTTAAAACATTTTTTTTATTTCTGCTTGTTAAAATTAAACTCGAGGCAACTTCCAAGGTCAAACCCCAAATCAAACTAGTAATCACACCACGACTTATACGTTTGCTGATAATACTGGTTGCCTGGTTACGTGAGACACGTTTGCAGTAGCTTTGAGTTTTTTATAGCGATGTGAGTCCGTTTCAGGTATCTGGTGAAGTTTCTGGCTAAACTGGCTCAGGACAGTGACGTTAATAAGATGACTCCCAGCAACATCTCCATAGTCCTCGGGCCCAACCTGCTCTGGCCAAAGATGGAGGGGTAAGCGCTGTGCACTGTTGCCTCGTGTGTGTGTGTCCAAGTACCACGTGAAGCTGAGGCTGACGGAGCCGTCTCCTGTTCCCGTCTGTCTTCCGGCTTCGTGCAGGTCGCTGGCGGAGATGGCAGCCGCCACATCTCTGCATGTGGTCGCCATCATCGATCCCATTATCCAGCATGCGGATTGGTTCTTCCCTGAAGGTAAAGCATCTCTTTTGCTGTATTTCCAGCCGTACGTGTCTCTGTCTTATCTAAAAGGGATTAAATAGAGAAGCACACCTATTACGAGGAGATTTGGGGTGATATTGGCCAAATAGCTGTTTTATGTTCAATGTTCAATATGAATGATGACGTGCAAACTAGTACGATGTTTCAATGACTTCAAACATTACTCTTACTTTGTATTTGCTATATTTCTCATGTTGTGTCAGAGCTTTTGGGGCAAATTTGGAAAATCAGTAGTAGTAAGAAAGTAAATCCACCCAATCAAATGACAGTATTCAAGCTGTCGCAGTTTACAGCCGTGTGAGTCTGTATTCAGCCTTTTCCTCAATTGTAGATGTCATCATCTCTTTTCCATCTGCTTCCCACTGTGTTCCTTCCAGAGGTGGACTTCAACGTGTCGGGCATGTTCGCCATGCCCACCCACCCGGCCACCCCGACCGCCCCCGACCTGGAGCACGGCGTGGAGAGGAAACGCCCCGGCAGCCTGGTGGGGCAGGACGGGGACAGTCACACCCCCCGTAAAGACAGGTACCGGCCTCGCCCCAACCTCAGCCTCAGCCTGCCCCTGAGCCTTCCGTCTCTTCCCAAGACACTGAGCAGGCAGGAGTCCCGGGGCCCCGTCGTGTCGGCCCTCTATGTAGTGGCCGACGAGTCCATCACAGTCACAGAAACGCCCACTGAAGATCTGCCCAGTCCAGACTTCAAAGCTGTGCCGCAGTCCAACGTAGCTCCCCTGAAGCTAGTTACTGATGAGTGAAATAAGGGAATGATGCTTTGTGTGATTTTTGCACCGCAGTTTTGTTATGTTTAGATGTTTCAGGCATTAGATAATCAGTTATTTTTCCCGCAATATCGGTACTGACAATGAAAAAGCAGTTCTCTTTAATAGAAACCATTTTGAACAGTTTTCATCGTCACTGGGAAACCATTTTGTCTCGAGCTATAATTCTGGTGTGTTGCTCTTTCTGTACTCTTGTGTTATCTTCTTTGTTTCCGAATTAAAGCTTCGCTCCCTTTGTAGGTTGCTGGTTTTCTGTTCTGTGTGGGCTTCCTCTGTTGCGTTCTGTTTGCGGCATCCGTCTCTTCTGTTTCTGCAGAGATGTCGTTAAAATGTCTATTTAAAAAGGTCACTCATGTGGTTTCACGTTCTTTCTGGGTTCTTACATCTGAGCTGGTTTCATTGACCTCGGGATGTGGCGTCTCGTTCTGTCTCCTGCACAATCTCTCTCTTTCTTTCTTTCTTTCTGTCTCTCTCTCCTTCATTCTGTCTGATGGCGTGTGGTTTGCCCTCCTGAACTCTCTCCCCTCTCCCCCCTTCCCTAGCACCGTTAACAAACAGCCGGAGCCCGCTCCACGTAGAGCCAACACAGTAAATAGAAAGCAGCCCCAGCTAACCTCACCCACCTTCCAACCCCCAATGCCCCCTCTGGAAGCCGGGGGTCCTGCCCAGCCTGAGCCCCAGCTTCTTTCCCCGGCTACCGAGGCTGAGCAGCCTGGCCTGAGTGGCGCTAGTATTGGTGGTGGTGTTGTTGGTGTTCTGGGTGGTGGGGTCCAGGTAACGGCGGTACGACCTCAGGTTGTAACCCAGCTCAGCGCAGAGGAGAGCAGGTAAGGAGGAGCGAGCTGAGGTAGCAACGATACTCCACCGCCTGCTCGCAGACAATCAGCCAAATCCGGAGTTCACCCGCCCGTTACTTAGCGTGGCTTGTGTTGTGATTGGTGTTCAAATTCAGTTCCCGTGTCTAATGTCCTGAAATATATAATCATGAGAATAACAATGTCTGTTACGTCTTCAGCTTTTGAATCTTACAAATTAAGACTGTAATGTAACAAAAAAGATGAACACTTTGATGACATCGTCCTTCCTGCTTGTTGTGATGAATTACCAGTCTATTTTTAAAGATCTACTCTCCCTTCTTCTTGCCTGCATGTGTCAGTGCTCGACAATGTCTGATTTGGCACGTAACCCATTACTGAGCTTTTGAATTAACCGATTTTGCATCCTCTTTTCTACTCTTACAGTTTTGTGCGTTTCTTGTGTGAAAACCTTAATCTAATTGGCTTTTGATGTAAATATGTGCTGTTAGTTTTGTATCCCGCTCGCATGACTTCTTGCATCACTTCCTCATTAAAATCTGTTACAGTTCAGATGAAGTATCGATGAATTAACATTTAGATTCCTTGTATTCTCACAGCCCGGCACGTGAACTCATGTCCACCCCCCCGCCCCAGAGAAATGGTTCAGCCCATCTTACAGTAGGAACCCCCCACTCTCAGGGAGGATCCAGGGGGCCAAGTCCACACATGGTTCGCAGAGGTGAGAGAAAGTAGCGATTTTTATAATTCTGATGACGTAACGCTATCAAGTCAATGTTTTTAATGTGGTGTAATGACTGTTTTCCTCCTCAAGGCACCAAGAAGCAGGCTCCAGCCCCGCCCAAACAATACAGCCCCTTTGCCTCCCACACCAGTAGCACTCCGCCACCCGGCTCCGCTCATCATCCACCCATCACCCCTCGACGCCACCCCGGCAAAGACAGCCCGATCCACGCTCCGAGCCACCCGCCCCCGCAGCCGCCTCAAGCTCTCCAGGCCCTGGGGGAGTCGGAGCCCTCTCCCCCCAGCACTCCCACTCCTCCTGACACGCCGCCTCACGATGGGCCGCACGCCCACCCGCTGTCTTTCTACCACTCTGGGTCTCTCCCCCGCCCCTCCAGGCCGGCCCCCAAGCCACGGCCCCGCCCCAGCATGCCGCCGCCCCCCCAACCCGCAGTAAATGACAACGATGATGGAGTCTGCGGCTCCGCGTCCAAGATCATAACAGGTAAACAGACTTTCCCCTGTGCCTCACAAATCCTGTTTTTCCATATTTGTATTCTTATATTTGATATAAGAAAGGGTGATGGGCGGCATGCAATGCTTGAAAAGCAAACGGTGGTTAGGAATCATATTTTTAAAACAAAAAAAGTACATAAAGGCGCACTAGGAATAATAACATTTGTTTCTTGTAGTTACACAAAAATATGTGTGTTTTTGTGCACAACATGTGGACTGAATGATTTCCCTGATTAAAACTCATCTAGCTCCATAAAAATCAGGCCTAAAACTAAAACAGTCAGTGAAGCTTTTAGATGACGTACTCCCCTAAAAGTAGCAACAGCAAAATATAAAAGTACTCCATTACAGGTCAGATTCATGGATTAAAAATGACAATTAAGTGAAAGCAGAGAAGTATTATAGTATTTTACAATTGTAAGAACCATTTCCATGTTGAGTTGCTGCTAATTAACAGATTTTTAAAAACCTTTTGAGTTATTTTAAAATATACATTATGTATTTGCAAAGCAAAATCATAATGTAGCCAATGTTATTACTTCATATACCGCTAGTAAGTTTAACATAAATTAATCTTAGTTGGTAATATTTTGTATTATAAATCTGAATATGCAAAGTAACTAGTCACATTATTGTCAAATAAATAAAGGAAAAAGTACAATATT
This sequence comes from Liparis tanakae, assembly GCA_036178185.1. Taxonomy (NCBI): domain Eukaryota; kingdom Metazoa; phylum Chordata; class Actinopteri; order Perciformes; family Liparidae; genus Liparis; species Liparis tanakae. The sequence goes on from CM070091.1 coordinate 12,339,671, forward strand.
TGTGCCTGAATTGTAGCAAATACTACAAATTATACACAAGGCCAGTACTGGAGTTGGTTACATTCCAACACAAAGGTAAACCAAATAATAAATGAACTACAGTGCTTCATAAAAGGCCATACATCAACAGGAACACATCTTAGTGATATTTAACATGATTTCTCTTTCTGTCTTGACGTTGCCATGACAGAAATCCCCTGCTGGTCGTCTGCCGATACCGTTTTTAGTACCGAGTGATTTCCGCTTCCTCTCAAAGCGTTGCTGTATTTAGCTTTCTGGCTTCTGGGTTCACAGACATAGTGCTTCACATACTAAATGTAAATGTGGTGATCTGACGCATGACAGGTGTGTAAATATTACAGATGTCTGAGCTGCTGGTCTGCCTGTAAGATGAGCATTGCAAGGCAGGTAATGGTAAGGATCTGATTGGCTGACGGGTTGGCCTTACTTCTGCGTCCGCTGCTTGTGTCTGTTGCTGTGCGCAAACTGTATACATACTGTATGTGTATACTAGTATGCATTGTAACCCTGCCGTCCCGTGAAACTAACATGCTTGTGGTTCCCGCACCGATCCCGAGGCCTTTCGACTTCTAATACTTTCTGTGATGACTGACCTCAACTAACGCAGCCGACTTTAAACCGACCGTGTTCCGTTATTCTGAAAGTACATTTTCTTGAGTGGATATGTGTCGACAATGTGTCACGTTCAACGATTAACACACCAAGGATGCTCTCCAATATCTGCCTCCACCTCTAAAAATGTCACTTAGCTGGTACAATACTTGCAATATTGACTAAACTTAATAGAAAGATCAATCCTTGGTGTCTTACAAAGTGTGTGTGTGTGTGTGTGTGTGTGTGTGTGTGTGTGTGTGTGTGTGTGTGTGTGTGTGTGTGTGTGGTGTGTGTGTAAACAAACAAACAATGTTTTGCTGATGCGTCCCTCTAACCGCCCTGCCCAGATGGAGGCCTCTTCCTAAAGGGGATGGGACGAGCCTTCGTCCCCGAGGTGATTGCGGACCAACAAGGGGAGAGCTCTGCTGGTCACGAGCCCGCCGCCGCCGCCCCGGCTTTGCAAATAGAGCCTCAGACGGAGTTCACCGCTTTGTAAAGAATAGAAGGATCATCCAAATCCTCCATCGCTCAGCCACTCCATGTGACAGATTTTAATGTTTTGAATTGAATATCTCCAACGCATCGGTTAATTCCTGCTCCTCACGCTCCGGTCACATGATACCAGACTGCCTTCTGGGGGAACGACTGCCTTTTCTCCTGATTTGCTGAGAATTACCTCAGAAAAACTTAAGAATTCCTGTCCAGCTATTGGACTTCATATCAAACTCCATTTGGTCTATTTCACATGGTATTTTAGGATTGGACTGCAGAGCCTTGTCAGCCTCGAGGCTAATGGGACTTAAACATATCCTGAACACATAGCAGCTGAACTCAAAAGGTGCTAAGTGTTCACTGGTGTCTTCTTCTGTTTTTTCATCTAGCTATTGAAAACACAAGTTCAATGCTATGAATGCGTTTGCAGACAGAAATCTGTGAATCTTGTTTTAACGGCACATAAACCCGGCAACTAGTATTTTTTTGATGAAGTTGTGTCGTGTGGCGATATTTGAGCGTCAGCCTGGTGATATATTCATACATTTTCCCATTTGTTGGTTTCAAGTGGCAGAATTTGATCATCTTAAAAGGGCTTTTCCATAATTGTCACACTTCACACTGAACATACAAATGTAAAGACCAAAGAAAGGGATGTGGGCCAAAGGAAATGTAATGAGGATGTAGAGCTGCGCAGCTTCTTTTATGCTTCTTCATGGCCAAATATTTTTAGTAATATGAAATGCCGTTGTCTTCCAGTGGTGTCCTCTCCACAGTACACATGCTGTACGTTTTGACCTTTCACTTTTCCTTCCATTAATCCAGTGGGGTAGATTTGTTTTATTGTGATTTCATTTGCATCCAAATGGCCTGATTTGACTAGCTCAGAATGGCTTTAAAAGGGATTATTTTAGCAAATTGATTGTATCTTTTTAATACATGGCATATAATCAATCACTCCCACTGAATCTCAAAGCTATGACCAAGTACAGCCAAATTCTTCTTTGTGTATGATATTTCCCACGGCTGACAATCTTTTCCTTATTGGGGTGGCCTTCAGCTCTTTGATTATTTTTTTAAAATTTCTTTTCAGCTTTTTATGTTTGCTTTTGTGCACATAATGCATCATACATTGCATCGTTACTCTTGATAATTAAAGATTGCTCAACATTTTACAGTGTTGTCAGCTTATCAGTTATTTGTCCAAATGTAATTGATCCTCAAACAAGTGGACGCTATGCCTGAAAAAGATTCACCTGCATCTGTCGTCGTACTAGGTTTACGTTATTATTAAATTAAATTATTTTACAAAAAGATGAGATGATGAGCTTTTATCAAAATATGTGACGTGAGCATTATTTCAGTCATCAATGTTGTGAAATTGTACTAAGAAATTAAACTAATGGTTAAACATGGCAAATAACTGTGTTTGAAAGGAAATAGCATCACCGTACGAACATTTCTACTTTTATTTTCAGTTTTAGGACCAAAACAAGAAGGAAGTAGAATTTCCTCTCATGGTCTGTGAAAAAAAACATGTACAGGTTTCTTTTAAGCATACACACTCACGTACACGTAAGTGTCCATTGAGAGTCTCATGAGCGGCCTCTAAACCCAGTAGCCGATGAGGAAGACGGTTGCAGAGAGGCAAATGAGGAGGTTGACGTTAACTATGAGTTTTAGTCGGGGCTTTTCCTCCAGAGAACAGATCGCCTGTTCAGGTACAGGATCACCAACTCCCTCCTTCCTTCTCTCCATGCCGCACATCCAGTAGAGGGCAGACATCAGCCTGGACTGGCTCTGCACGCTGGACGCGGAAGATGAGTCTAAAGAGTCATGAGTGAATAGTGAAGAAGAGGGTGGTGTGTTCACCGGCAGCACCGACTGGCAAAGGTAAAAAGTGGCAATGCAGGACAGAGACCCACCTTTCCTGTTGCTCTCCTGCTCTCCTCCCGGGACATCCATCGCATGTGTCTGACTCGTGGTTTCCTCGAAGCTCCTATTGCTGCGCTCCACCGAGGAGACCTGCTCCCTGGGCTCCACCGAGGAGACCTGCTCCCTGGGCTCCACTGGGTCAAACCTCGTGAACCAGGTGAGGCGGCTAATCTGTTCAAAAGAAAAAAAGGGCAACAAATCAGATGTGGATTACAGCATATCAAGGCTGCCATCCTTTTTAGAAGGACCCAAATGATAAAAAATAAAAATAATAATGTTTGCAGCAGCATTAATAGAAAATGTGTTTTAAAAAAACACATTTTAAAAATAATTCCATGCAACAAAATGCATTTTGCGTTAACTTTTTAGTTATATACATGTTCTGGATGAGAAGCAATACATCTAAAGCAATTCTTCTGCATACAGTGAACAAAAAAATAAAAAATAAAATAAATAGGTTTTCCATCAAGATCACCTTGAGTGCTATATATTTATAGCACAATAGAGAAAATTTAAATGAAAGTGAATAAGGGACTCCACCTGCTCTGGTTTGGGCTTCTCTGTAGCCAGGCTGACTACCACCACCACAACCAGAGTGATGAAGGACAGCATCGTGGAGAAGTACAGGTAATGGACGTGTTTCAACACCCCGGGTCTGTCGTCCTCCTCATGGCACAGGGGCGCAGGATAAATGAAGTCCAACGCCATGCGCGTGCAGCCCACCAACAGGCCGACAGTCAGGCCCCAGAAAGCCCCCTGAAAAAGTGGCAGCAGAGATTTCTCATTCTGCCTCATAAATATGAATGTAGTACTTCTGATTGTAAGTTTAATAAGTACATTAACTAACCTATGGCACATATGCAAACAGCCTTGACGTAGAATATGCCCCAACACTGATACTTCTGTACTATTTTCGTTCCCTGTCTCAATAAATAAATAATATTCTGACTGAAAACATATTAGGACCATCTTACCATTGAGCAGATACAACCGTACCTTCTCATTAGCCCTCTTCCAGAAGCAGCCTGCGAGGAAGATGATGGACACTGGGGGCTGCAGGTAGGTGCTGATGGACTGGATGTAGATAAAAAGCTGCCCCCCCTGACTGGCCTTGACCACAGGGATCCACACCACCGACATGACCACGAGCACGAGAACAAACACCCTGCAGCACAACCATTCAGCTCAGTTCTGCAAGGTGGGGAATACTGAAGAGTTGATTACAGGACAGCTTAGAACAAGTGTGTGTGTGTGTTTGTGTGTGTGAGAGAGAGAGATAATCTGTTGAAGTAATTACTAAACTAAATGCAGGATGTTAAACCCTTTTTTCCTTTTCGTTTTGGTTAATCAAACAGACAAAGGTGTAAAACAAAGTATAGAGACATTGCCAAAAGTTATATGACAAAGATGTTATGTTTGAGTATTGTACAGATTGTTGTTGTTTTTGTGACCAGAGGTATGTGAAGGTATGTCCGATGACTTGGAGAAGAGAGACGAATAAAGGAATGAAAATTATAAAGTTGATGAGTAAGTTTAATAACTATAATGATCTTAAATAATTATGATGATCATTATTAATAAATAATGTTGAACGTTCTTGACATGTGTCTGTTTCAGGCTACATGTGGCAACCAGGTCTATATTTTGGGTGGCAGGAAGATGCATGCCTGTCCACAGCTGGTCACTTACCTGCCCACAATCATAAGTTCCCACTCGGATGCCCGGGATCGGAACGTCTTCCACAGATCCAGGGTGAAGATGGTACTGGCGCTGTTGAAGATGGAGGTCAGAGAGGACATTAGGGCAGCAATCATCACCGCCATCATCAACCCTCGAAGCCCTGTGAGGGAAAACACACAGAGATTATGTTCAATCTGTATGGTGAGAGCAGACGGCGATACAGGAGGTGTAACAAGGGGAACGTATCTCACCTGAAGGCAGCAGCTCCATGACCAGTCTGGCGTAAGCGGTGTCTGAACATCCCACTGGGTTGCCACAAATCTGATTACACAGCTCAGGGTCTGCACACGCCACGTCATCTACACGATGTCACGGAAACACACAGCACTCAAACAATGTGAGACATCATTTAAAACTCTCAACGCATCAACCTTAATGCTACCAGTAAGTTCAGCACCGAATACGCATTTAGTACATTTATAACGAGAAATACTATTTAACAGGAGTCATGTATATTTTTACATTGAGCATCTATTAAGCACATTTTTCCAGCTGCCGTCTTGATTCATTAAATCATACATTTCATACTCTACCTGTGTAAAGTATCCTGCTGATCATGCCAGGCAGCATGATGACAAAGAAAGGCAGAAACTTTAGGTAAGATGCCAGGAGAGAGCCCCCTTTGGCGTGGGTCAGGGTCTTAGCAGCCAAGGAGCGCTGCACGATGACCTGCAGGAAACACAGAGGACCCCCAGTTACAAAGCAGTTTGAAGTACATTTCAATAGGACCCATTCTAATAAGAATGGATAAGAAAACCACATAGTTTGCAGTTAATCGCTGTCTGACAGATATTAAGGGTATACAGGTTTTATGTGCACTCATTAATTTAGATTAGAAGTGCTGAACTATGGAGAAAATAGATGCTCATTAAAACCACTCCTGTCTTTAGTTGTCTCAGGTTGGGGCTGGATGGTGACCTATTCCTCTATTGTATTAAAGGAATGATGAACTTCTCCAAGGAGCAAAACATGCCAAAGTCTTGAGATGGGGATTTTTAGATGAGAGAAAAAAAACTTTAGAGGGAAAGAAGAAACAAAAGGGCAGAGCAGTAAATTACACTTTCATCTATTGTAGTTGAAAGACCTTGTCACATTTTAAGTAAAATTCATAATAAAAAACATGTTTATATCCATGTTGGCAACTTCAGGCTTCTATATTCTCTAAATATCCATCCATGTTGAAATCAGATGACCAGTAAATTATCTAGTTGAAATCATTTTATATATCCTAATTTGCGATATCTTATTTGTCTCTTTTGCATACTATTCGGACATTAATTTAATTGCTGCAGTAGTAATTCTTCATTCTTTCATTTGCTCTTATTTTCTAGAAATGATGCTGCATAAAAAAGTGTATTTGTATTACCTGGTCAGAACACCAGTACCACATGGAGGGGATGGACATGCCGATGATGACCCCGGGCCAGGGCAGGTCAGAGTTCACAGGGTCTCTGAATAGGTGGAAGGAGTCCTCTCGAGGGACGCCACAGGTTGAGTTTGGCACACGTATCGAGGGGATGGCGTTTAGATATCCGTCCATCAGAGCCTCCCAGCCTCCGACCTCCGTAAAGCCTCAACAGGGGAACAGCAGGATCAGATGAACTGGAACACAAAGGTGCCGCTGACGGGCCGGTGTCTTACTGGCTGGGGACTCACTGAAGCCCATCAGGGTGAGCGCTCCGGCCAGCATAATGACAGTTTGAATCGCATCGGTGTAGATAACGGCAGCCAGACCGCCTATGAAACGACACACAGTGACACACAGAACAATCAGGAAACAGCAACATGTCGAATGTGTAAGTGAGAAATAAGAGTGAGGTTGTTTTTTTTAATGGCGAGGGAAGGAGAAAGGTCACCTGCTACAGTGTAGAGAGCAGTGATGGACAGCAGCACCACCACAGCTACGTAGATGTCCCATTGTAATGCCAGCTGAATGAACAATGCACCAGCATACATGTCCACCTGGTGGGAAATGCATGGTTACAAGATAATACACAGGGTTCGTACGGTCATGGAAAATATTTTTTTAAAAGACGCTCAAAATATAAGCCGGCATGCGCAACCTTTTCTAAAATGTTCATGTATATACCGAGATTTTAGTTTGGTCATGGAAATTTGGTTAAAAGTCATGGAAAAGGCATGGAAATCCATTGGTCTAAATGTGTAAGAACCCTGAATACAAATATAGCTATTGATTACAGTGTAGAAACACGTGATAATTACTGTGGATTAGTATCGTACCGATATCTTTGTAAAGATATAAATGAATAAGGACAGGACAGCTATAAACATCTGTGTTCTTCTACCACCAAAACGTCTCTGCAAGTATTCTGGCATGGTCATCACCTGGAGATGAAAGAGTTCAACGGTTATTATATATACAGGAATACATTAGCAAGTAAATCCGTCAGTACGTGTGTGTGTGTGTGTGTGTGTGTGTGATGTTTATTGTTTACCCCTGAGGCGATATAAATGGGCAGGAAGAGCCATGCCAGCAGCAGCAGCATCAGGATACCCTGTCCAACATCAAATATGAGCTTTACGCACTTTGAATACAGCTTAACATTTCATATCAAACTTGTTTTTATATTAGCACGTCTTGAGCGTATACAATATCTTACATTCCACTCGAATGCAATGGCCCCAATTCCTGCAGCAGCTCCAGACCCCGCCAGGCCGATGAAGTGACCACTGCCAATGTTACTAGCAAACAGCGACGCCCCCACCTAAATAAAGACAAGAGACAGAGTTAGGATCGCCTCTGTGTTTCACTTTGACCTGAAGAAAACGTTGCCTCTGACTTAGTGAAGCTTGTCTGCCAGTCTGTGAAAACTAAACAAAACATCAATTTGTTTGACTCACTGGCCACCAGGACATGCTCTTCCCAGCCAGGAAGTATCCATCCACCGTGTTGCGCTTCGTCCTGCACATGGACTGGGAGAAAGAAGGAAAAAGGTGAAATATCATAAAGATACAACTCCAGGAGAACTACCAGGAAGACACCATGACCCCAACCTGAGGGATAGGACGGCCCTGCCAACCGCTGCATCAATGGTCGCTCATGTTGATCATTCAAGGCGTGTACAAATGCTCGGTGAAGGTATTAGATTTTTTTCTTGTGCTTACCCAGAAGCCAACAGCCAGAACGAGCAGAAAGTAGACGACCAGCACAACTATATCCACAGTGCCCAGGGTGTTCCCGCTGCCTGGAGCAGCTAATGGAGGCGGGGCCATGTTGATCCTAGGTCTGCAATGTCAAAGGTCATTTATGGATTCAAAGAAATTAACACATTCTCTCCCCGACCTTGAAATTAAGTACAGTAATCAAAAGTTTGAAGTTTTAAATTTGTACAACTTTATGTATGGGGCTTTGAACAGGTGTGTGTGTGTGTGCGTGTGTGTGTGTGTGCGTGTGCGTGTGTGTGTGTGTGTGTGAGTGTGTGTGAGAGTGTTCTAAACATCGTGAGAGGGAGAAAGAAAGACTCACATTTACAAAGAAAGAAATGGTCTAAACTTGACACTTCTGACCTCTTTTAGCCTCCGCTTTCACAGCCGGTGTCAAATTGACCGGAACATCACCTCTGTAATATAAACCAGTATCTTTTTACGTTGATTGCACTAAATAAGTTAGGCAGAAGAATTTGTATACAGAAAAAGTACTTGCACGTATTTTTCCTAGATTTTCAAACTTTGACCGACCACGTAACAGGAGGGTTAATGTTTAATTCTATACTTATAAACTGCACTTCTATCAGCATGTGAAGAGACATATTTAGCACTTTATGAATCACTTTGTCTCACTTGAACAAAAAATCAATACATATTGAGGTTGTCCAGCATTTCAGATAAATAATACTTAGTCTCTTACTATCCTGAGGTCGTGTATTGGAGAGCATTCCCCGAAAAATAAACTCACCTTTCACTACGTTGTCATCCAATGTCTCCTTGAGCAGAGAATCTGGTGTTTGTTACACAAGTTGTATATCCACGTCGAAAGATCAAACTCCATTTTTCCCTTGTGTGAGACAAGGTTTAGTTAAAATGTAAATCATTTCTTTTCTAAACGGAGCAATAAAAGGCGGCGGCTGCTGCTGAAAGATCATAATGATAGCTGAATGAGTTTTACTTAGGGTATCACATTCGTTCTGGTCTCCAGTCTGATTGTTATGAGGTGGAACATTCGAGTCCATGTCCATTCCAGTCGAGTCCAGGAACTTCCGGCGAAGGAATAATTCTAGTCTTTGTTTTCTTTTATTATTATTTTTCTTAAGCAGGAAAATTAAGTCCTTGTTATATTTTTTCTAAAATGATGCTTATGTGTGCGTTTGTGTCCTGAACACCACACACCGTGTGAGGCTCGTCTCACAACAGCCTGAGCTCACCTGAGACTTTGCCACTGCAGGACGAATAAGCTCCCCCAGCAGGTGTGTCAGCAGCAATAAGTTGCAGAACACGCAGTGAGCGTTGTGATTCCAGTCTTAATCTAATGTACTGTCCTGTCAATAACGCACTTGTGCATGCAGTATTACTTCTCACAACAATTTCCATATTGTTTTTTCATTAAATAAAATCTTGAAAAACCAAAGACATCCAGGCAAAAGTAGATTTTATTCCATTCTTTGTAGTTTTCCACATTGTTAGGATACAAAACAAAATACAGACATCACACTGTATAGGCCTTAAATGGGCGATAATGCTTTAGAGATTCTGTAATTTAAGCAGAAAAAAACTACTTTTAACGAAGCTTGTACTAGCTGCACACATTGTTATCATAATAATTCACTTTACCATTTAATAATACATGTAAGTTATACAGAGCACTGACACATCTCAGAAGTTTTATTAACTGTATGTATGTAAAATGCTGCATCTGCTACACTATACTTAATGACTTTACGGTTGTTCCATATTGACACAATCAATAAAATAAATATTTCAGTAGCACGTGAAAGTAACATAGTGCTTCATATACTGTAGCATCTGATTCTGTTTACTTTATATCCACTCATTCTGTACAATACAAACACAATATCTTTATGTTAAAATTTGATATACTATAATAAAATGTAGTATAATATCCAACACTCACATATTGCACACCGCCCGCGCCACGTAATCCCACTTCTACCAACTATACTTGGTGTGCAGACCAGATTAGACCAGTTTAAATATATAAAAACAAGCAGTCGTGGTAACTTCTCAATGATGCCGTCTTATACATATTAATAACACTTGAAGTCGGAATTAGAAAAGAAGAACTCCAGTGACAATGAGGCAAAAGATACAGAGCAGTTTTAGTTTACTTGAGTAAATCAGCTAAACTTAGTCAGTAAAGAACTTATGCTACATTCAGTGTGCTGGGCGGCTTACAAAAATACAGAACATGAAAACTATCTGCTTTTGCGGTTTTCCTCAAAACCAACAAGAGAATGTGAATGTATATTAATTAAATATCTATTTCAGGATACAATAGATTTTTGTAAATATGTCTTAATCATGGATATATAACAACAGTTTCACTGTAAAAGTGTAATAGCACACATACGCTCAGGCTTAGAGAAAGAAATCTTCAACTACAGGATGCGACGGAGAAACGGTCTTTTAAATAGAAGAGATATGCTGATGGCCAAACAAAGTGGTTTCTATGTTGCAGTTTTAGTCATTTAAGCTTTAGACTCTTTTTTGTTTTGGAAGGATATCCAATATTTACTATACCACTGGTATCAAGCTATATCCTCCATCTATGATTGAAAAACATTTATTTTTGCCTCATGTTATCACTTCTCACTCCCTTAATGTTGACCAAGAACACATGAATACATCAAATCTAGTTTCCCCCCAAAGAATATGCATTAAGAGGTGTGTATGTGTATGTAAATACAGAATGTGTGTGTGTGTGTCTGAGTTGTGTGTGTGTGTGTGTGTGTGTGTGTGTGTGTGTGTGTGTGTGTGTGTGTGTGTGTGTGTGTGTGTTACCAGGCCAGTGGAGAGGCCATTCGTGGACTTCTGGGACTCTTCTGATTTTCTGCAGCTTGCTGATCACTGAGCGCTCTCTTTGGTAAAGAAACAACAACAACGTCTTTATTACTTCTTCTTTTTTTTTAAAGCTTTTGTCGAATATGCTGTTATGTTGCCTGTGTCTTTAGTTATGATTAATTTGTATGCATACCTTCTTTTTCTTTACTTTTGTGTCTCTATGTATTTTTAAAGGATAATTTGGATTAGGAGTCCAAATTCTACGAATGAATAAATCTGATCTTGAAAGTGCTATTCATTGAAGCTACATTGAAAACAATGTGTGACTATTAAAATCTATGACAACTGAATGTGAACTGCTCTGATCATTGTGTTCACATTGAACTGCTGAATTTTCTTTTAAACAACATGTTTCAAAAATAGTTTCTTAGAATCTTCTTTTCAGATGTGGCCTCCCGAGGCGGGTGTGTGGGGGATAGGGTCTGTCAGGCGGCAGCACAGTGCTGCAGACTCTGTGTCAACTTAAGGACCCTGCTACTGCGTGTAGCTCATCATTAGTACCACCACAGCCTGGCAGACTTTTCTCTTCATCTTTGAGGAAATTCACGCTGTGCTCATTATTAAACACATTGCAGGGAACTTTTTCAAAAAACAAAACATTGTTAGAGCAGAATAACTTGGACTTAATTGGATTTCTTTATAAGTAAAAAATAATTATTGAGTGAACATCAGCATTTAGGAAAAGCTGAACTACTACCAATGCATTCTGTAAATGGTAGAAGGAATAACAAAGGCAGTTATAAAATGATGAGTATTCAGTTGTTATTTACGGTGAGCTCCAAAAGGTTTTTGACACTTTATAGATCACAGCCAATTATTGAAAACATTGGGAAGCATGGGATGAGCTCACTCTTGGCTGAAAAAGCCATTTGAAAAATAAACAGCAATGTGCGCAAGTTATAAAATTGAAATAATGCAAACAATGTTCAGAGCTTAAATAAAGTCACTGCTGGACTAGTTAAAAATATTTGTATATAGTGTAAGTATGATTTGAGAGATGTTGAAAAGTTTTTATTTTTTGTTGAAAATATTTGTATTTTCTTGATAATTGATATGCATACAATATATATGCATTATGCATGGATGAATAAAAGACACTACTACTAATGAGGTCATCATAAGAGGCGTTTATCTGCAACCTGAAGTTTTATGTTTTATTGTTTGGTGAAAGGCTGAGAAGGAACTCCAGAGGGTAACATGCTTTGACTGCAACACGGTAGAGATGGGACAGCAGTCATTATTTTTATAAATGAATACCTGAATCTCTTTTGCTTACCTCAAATTTGTGCATGAACTCAGCAAAGATACCAAAGAAGGCCTCAGTGTTTGTGGCATTGCCGTCTTCTCCAAAGTAAGAGGCCGTTTTGGTGAATTCCTCCAGAGCTCTCTGTTGCAGGGATTCCAGAGACTGGACTGCTGGATGACTGTTTTCCAGAAAGTTCTACACATAGTGGAGTAAAGGGGCACAACCGTTTCATCATCTCTTCTACTATATCTACTTCATTTCTCATCAGGGCACCACACTTCGTAAAGGATACACTCATGACGACAGCGAAGCGATCCTCAGCAGTCGCAGGCATCTTCTGACAGGCTGAGCGAATGTCCTGGATGGCTGTATGAAGGTCGTTGAGGTCGGATGCGGTAGACCTCAGGTTTACTGGAGACAGAAATATAAAAGAATGAGAGAATGAAACGGGAAAAAACACAACAATAAGCAGCAACGTTTGTAAATCGCTTTGGAGCAACAATAAAATGGATCTACCTTTGACTGCAAGAGGAACCATAGTTAAATCTTTGGAAAAGTCTAACACATCAGGAAAGTGGTGACATAACGACTTAACCAGAATATGTAGGAATGTCGACTTCCCGTCCACTGTTTTAGTTGTGCTCAACTGCAGAGGACACAGTGATGTTATCAACAGCATAAACAAAATGCAGTGACGTCATTGAAAAACACTTGGTCACATGATTTAAATATGTATGAGTGTATGAAGTACCTCTGTGAGGAAGTTGATCTTAAAGCCTGTGGTTTTGTTAGTTTTCGGCTGGCTGTTATTCAAGTAGTTCCCCATCGCCAACACAAACTGTTGAGAATGGAGCAAGCAGAAATGAAACTATATCAAACTTTGCTTGTCAAACAAATGTTTATTACAATGTATTTCAATTGCAACATATTTTTTACCAAACATAGCAACTCATATTTTTACTTCTTCATATATTTGTATTCTAATCAATCGCATTAAAACTGGATTCAAGTTCCAGAAAAAATAAATGAAAATACTTCAGTGTTTTGTTTATCTAATTAAAAACGTAGTTGAGAGGCTGTTCGTGCTTCTGAGAATCACACAGGCGTTTAAGCTCATAACAGCGGGATTGCATATTAAACTATCAACAACATGTCCTTTTGTAATTATGTGTAGGTATTTAGCTGAACAGCAGGCTATACCTCTAGTATCTTAGCGAGCTTCTTGCTCGTCTTCAGCTCCATCGAAGCCTTATAGAGACAGTCGTACACTCCCCTCAACTCCTCCGTCTTCTCCTGGAGAGAGCACTTGAAGAGGAGGCACTGCAGACGGGTCTTGTACTCTGGGACTGACAACAACTGATGGACAACACGCACGACAAGCCAAGAAGTGAGTGGTGATGAACACAACACCAGCATATGGACAATGTGAGACACAGTCAAACCCACGGTCCAAACCCTGACTGGACTCTACCTGCAACACAAACTGGTCTGGCTCACTGAGTTTGCTGGGGTCCTCTGTGTAAGCTTCATACTTTTTGACCTCTTCTGCATCTGGGGCATACAGCAGGAGCTGTTTGAGGTGGGCGGGCTCCAGCCTATCGGTGACCATGTTCATCAGCACCTGGCGCAGCTCACCGGGAGACAGCTTTAAGTGGGCTATCAGGATGGCTTAATGTTGAAAGGAAGATAATAATAACATTTGTAGCATTTTTTAAGCTGGGAGTGCAAAGTGCTTTCATAGAAAGCATTACCAACACACATTATCAAGAAATAAAATCTGCAAAATGAACGATATATGAGTGCATGACTCTGGGCCAACGCCTAATGGGAATTCCTAATAATATACCATCTTATACTTACAGGCATTGTAGGCCTTCTTATGGGAGAGGATTTCAATCACATCTTTCTTTTTGAAAATGTCTGGCAGGCATGGCTCTGGAGCCGACACTGAAAATACGATCAGTGTTGGTAGAATGCACAGATGTTATGAAGACAGTCGAGAGATGAGAGATCTTGTGAAGTTTAACATCTTTTTCAGCAGGTTCGGAGAAAATTACAAAGAATACGAGCGCAGAATAACACACTTAGATCCTACAATTACAGTAAAAAAAAAAGAAAAATGTATATGAAAGTGATTAAAAAAGCTGGGTATTCTCGTGGTGTTGTTTTTTTAGGTCAGTCAAGCAGAATTCAGCGGTGAAATACTGTAGACGTAATGACTAAATAATCACACCCCAAGGATGCAGAGATCCAGAAACTTGATAATGATGTGCTGCTAAGAAATAATACTGCATGTTGTCATTCTGATTTAGATGTACAAGCATTCATTTAAAGCACTGCAGATAAGCACAGAGCTACTAGTACTCACAGGAGCTCTTCTGTGTCCCAAAGTGCAGCTCCAGATCCAGATACTTCACCATGTCATGCAGTTTGTCATAGTCAGAATTGGCTCCCAACTACCAAAGACATGCAAAAACGATGCTATGTAAATTACAATTTCACAACTGTAAGATCATTTTGAATTTGTAATTCTAAATCTAACTTGTATTGCGTGAATCATCAGCTCCCCAAGTCCAAACCCCACAAAACTCACCTGTCCCCAGATAGTGCCCTCGGAGTCTTCCACTTGCTCCCAACGTAACCTCTTCACACTCATGTGGTTGGAGTCCATCCTCGAGAGCGAAGGCCTGGGCAAGGGTGGAGGTGAGCAGGGTGGGGGCAAGGGTGGAGGCGGAGGGAGCTCCAGATGCTCTGAAGGGTCAGACAACGAGTGCGGGAGGGACTGGGGGTGGCCATTGGATTGCTTATGATGGGACTGGGTTTGGGGCTGGTGCTGCTGCTGCAACAGCTGATGGGAGGGTTGGGACTGCGAGCGGGTGGCCTGGGGAGAGGGCTGGACTTGGTGCTGGGATTGTTGGTGTTTGGATAGAGGCTGAAAAGAGGAGATGTTGGGCTGGTGTGGCTGGAGCGGCTGAAATGTGGAAAGAAGAGGCTGCGGCCTGTGGGGCTGCTGGGGAGGATGGATGACGTGAATCTGGTGTTGGTAGTCCTTCGGAGGCGGCTGTGGGGTCATGTGGTGGATGTGGTGGATCTGAGGTGTGCTGGAGTGGTGGTGGGTCTGCTGCATAGAGTGGGGTCTTTGGGGAGAGGGTTTGGTGAGCTGGGGGTGATGGGTTTGGAGGACTTGCTGCTCTGGGTGTCTCCCTTGCGGTGACACTTGTGTCTGATGATGACCTTTGAGACTTTTCCGACTCTGATGGGAGTGGCTGTCCCGGTTTAGCTGAAAAGGGAGGGAGGCCGGCTCCTGCTTGGCTTCATGTAGAAGCTCTGTGGAGGAGTGGTGGGACTTGGTTTGGTGCATCTGGTGGGCTTGATGGAGCAGCTCTGTCGAGGAGTGGTGGGCTTGTGGTTGGTGCATTTGATGGAGCAGCTCCGTAGAGGAATGGTGTGGCTCTACCCGATGCATCTGATGCGCTTGATGGAGAACTTCGCTCGAGGAGTGGTGGGGCTGCATTTGATGCATCTGGTGACCTTGGTGCAGAACCTCTGTTGAGGAATGATGGGCCTCGGTCTTGTGCATTTGGTGGAGCATTTCCGATGACGAGAAGTGGGCATGGACTTGCTGCATCTGCTGGAGCACCTCAGCTGATGAATGGTGGGACTGGGATTGCTGCAACTGATGGAGCATCTCGGTAGAAGCGTGATGCGCTGGGGCTTGGTGCATCTGGTGAAGCACCTCCGCAGAGGAATGATGGGACTGGGGTCTCCTGCCCTTATGGCTTTGGTAGATGCCCTCAGCGTAATTACCTTGTTGGCTCGGGTGGGCGGTCGTTTGGGGCGACGCCTGGCGTGGAGGTGGGGCAGAACGGGACAGACGTCGGTGGTGATGACTCGGGTGGGCCTGTTGCTGCTGTGCTTGACGCATCATGTACAGCGGGTGGTTAGCGTGGGGATGGGAGGAGTCTGGAGAGGAGAGTGGGGGTAAGGACTGATGGAGTTGTTGGGAAGGCAGGGGTGAGTGGGCTTTCTGCTGTGTTGGCTGGTTCGGCATCGAGTGGTGGCTCTGGTAAATCTGTTGCTCTTGAAACGCTTGTTGCTCCTCGTAGGCCTGGCGCTCCTCGTACGCTTTCCGCTCTTCGTAAGCTTTTTGCTCCTGGTAGGCTTGTAGCTCCTCAAGTGCTTTTTGCTCCTTGTAGGCTTGACGCTGTTCGAAGGCCTTTTGTTCCTGGTAAGCTTGGCGCTGTTCATACGCTTGCCTTTCTTGGTAGGCTTGTTGCTCCTGGTACATTTGTTGCTCTTCAAAAGCTTTTTGCTCCTCATACGCCTTCTGCTCTTCGTAAGCCTGTCTCTCCTTGAAGAGCTTCTCCTGAAAGGCCTGTTGCTCCTGGTAAGCCTGCTGCTCTTGGAACAGTTGTTGTTCCTCATAGGCTTTCTGCTCCTCATACACCTGCTTCTCCTTAAATGCCTGTTGTTGTTGCTCCACATAGGCTTGTCTTTCCTGGTAGAGTTGTTGCTCTTGCAAGGCTTTTAGCTCTTGTATGTTAGCATGGACCTGAAGCTCTTCTCTCGCGGGCATCACTTTATGTAAGGAGAGACGTTTGCGGGGCGGGTAATTGCGGGGCGGGGGTGGGGGAGGGGGCCCAGATTTGCGGCGGATGGGCACATATGCCCTGGGAGAATGTTCAGGGGTGTAGATAAGCAGTTGCTGGTGCTGAGACTGAGTCTGTACAGGTGAAGCAGGTGGAGGTGGAGGGGGAAGAGGCGGGTCATTGAACTGAACAGGAGGGGGTGGCGGAGGGGTCATCGGGGGTGGAGGGATGTGGTCGGAGCACGAGGAGTAGGTGAGGGAGGAGGCATTCTCCTCTCCACTGCTGCTTTGAGCATCACTCGGACTGCTGAGCTCTGGAGCCACAAAGCCTCCATTTTCATCTTCGTCCACCTCCAACTCCTCATCATTATCCTCATCCTCCTCATCAGGGAAGCCCATCTGCACAACATCCTGGTATTAACACCAATTACACTTCATTAGCCCTTTAAGGTCAAAGTGGAACGTGGAATTATTTTGGTACACATTCATATGGCCATCTAAATAAACTGTGCAGGTTGTACATCATTTATTAAGAGCTGTGCAAACAGGTTTCAACAGGAACAGCTTTAACCGTTCACTCTATCAAGGCTTCTCACATCAAAGGTAGTTTGTGTGTGTTTGACCTGTCAAGGAATTTGTGACGGTTAGCAGGTTTTAATGTTTGGGTGTGTTTTATATTTTTAATGTGGAGTTGCTCTTTTATTTACATTTGGATTACAGGTTGTGTTTTAGATGATTCTTTGAGGTCAACGTGATGGACCATGAAACTTAACTTTAACAAACTATACAGGACAACACACAAGGAAAGAACTGTGTTGTATGTGAGTCCGTTTGCACTGCGATTTTATTTTTGCAAAAGATTATTCACATAACCTAGTTTAATTCTTAAACTTAAATGTCACTTTGCCTTATTTTACAGGAGAGTATGTTCTGTACCCGTTCTGTATGTGTATGTGTGTCAAGGGGTCTGTCCTATTTCTTTTTTGGGAGCACGGCCTACACACCCTCGGGAATCAGTGCACCGTGCAGAATGAACACCATAAACTATGTGAACATGGGTATGTTCACAAGAATATTATAGCTGATAGACCTATTAGGACTTTAGTAACTACTACTCTGTGTAGCATTACTGATGAAAAGTTAATGATTCAGATTGTTAGACTGATAACATCCGACTACATGATTACTAGAATAAACATCAATAATAAAGAGTCAAATTGTTAACTCTTTTAAAATGTCTCTTCATAACGAGGATACAGACTTCACATTCATTAATAACTGTGACCGTACCTCCTCGTAGTCGTTCTCTGGAGTCAGAAAGTCATCAATGATGGCCACCCTCTGCCCCAGCTGCTCGCTCAGTGCATCCAGAAAGCGATCGGTGTCTTCTGAGCGAGGCGGTTTGGAGAAGGTGTAGCGCCGCTTGTTGCTGCGGACGCCGGGGGGAGTAGATGGGTAGTCAGGGGGATCTGGGGAGGATGGAGGGGGACTGTCCAGGCTGATGTAGGGGTTGGAGTCCCCACTGGTCTGGGTCGTCAGCCCCGATGAATAGAACTGGGCTTGGGGGGGGCTGGGTAAGGGCTCTGACCATGTAGAGAGTGGGGGGCCTTTTCGGCTACCTGATATTAAGGGAGAGACATACAGCCTTAGAAAATGACATCTAAATATCATGTTAGGTGCTATGACTCTCTATTATCAGATGTTTAAATAATAATAATAATAATAATAATAATAATTATTATTATTATTATTATTATTATTATTATTATTATTATTATAAAGTAAAGTTTGGTTGGATCTTCTCATCCTGAACTCTTATGTAAACTAGTAAGCTGTTAAATTTCCCAACTAAATCTACAATCTGTGGGCTCTGCATCCATATCCCATGGTTAGGCTAAATCAAGTCAAAGGTGGAAACGTGTTAACACATTTAAAATTGTTGTGATAAAAAAGTTTGTTCTGACCTTTCTTACGAGTCATAATCAAAAAATGTGTACTAATTACAACACCCAGGCTGAGAAAATATTGAAAGCAGTGAGTTGTTTCCATTCCTCTATTCTGAATATATATATATATATATATATATATATATATATATATATATATATATATATATATATATATATATATATGCACCCAAAGTCACAAATATTCTTTTTACTTTTTATGCAGAATTCAAGGATATTCATTTGAGTCAGATTTGGGTTTACTACATCTGGATTTAAAATGTTGTTATCCTCCTACTCTGACAAAAACTGATCAAAAGAACAAACAGTTCTTCTGGAGACAACAGATCGGCAGGGTAATATTTGTTTACAGTCAGTTAAATATAATTCCAAAAGTATACTGTATGTATACTTTACTTTAAGCTACCTGTGTTAGCATGTGCTGTCGGGGAGGCCGGGCGCGAGGGAGGCTCCAGTTCCAGGAAACTCTCGGGGGTGGGAGGAGGACGACTCTTCAGAGACTTGGACCTCTTGCTTGAATACATGTTCTCCAGTTCAGCGTACACTGCCGACAGCTGGCACGGTGGGAATGGACAAAGAACCCGGAGTCAGAGTTCCCTCATGATGGAGTGAGTGATGACGTCTACATTGATATTCACTGTATATTGATTCCTATGAGGACTTTGCTACGTACATCGGTGAGGTTGTTAGGGGTCTCAGGAAGGGAAGTACCATCTCCTGACTGTCTCTCTCCTGGAGCCAACCTCATACCCGTCGTCTCCAGCACCGTCTCGACGTGGAGGCCTATGACAACCAGGGAACAGAGTTAGCGCTCGCCCATATCTGGTGGACAGCTTTGGCCAGGTTTTAGCATGTGGGCGTGGGCTGATTTGGGCTGACAGTCATATCAGGCTAATTTTGGGCCAGCAACCAAGCAATGTTGACAATATAGAAATATTTGAACTATTATTCAGTGTATACAATCTTGAACGATGTGAGCCAACCTCGCCCTGTTAAAAGAAATTGGAAGCTATAGAAACAAAAGGCAAACAGATTCTAAATAAAAGAATCTCACTAAGATTTAACATGACAGGGTTTATGCTCTCAACAAGCATAATGGTAACGCTGAAAAGAACCATGATGGTGGTGAAATGCATTCAAGTCAATTTAATTCAGTTTATTTGTACAGCCCAACTTCACAAATTACAAATTTGTCTCGGGATTACAAATTTGTCTCGGAATCGAGGGCGGTGCACATAATACATCTACACGGCGTTTCTGTTGCTATCAATGATAATGAAGATAATGCATGTCCGTACCCATGCCCATGTGCGTGCCGATGACCAGGTCATCAGAGCTGCGTCCCCTCACACTGCTCCTGTAGGTGGTCCCTGTCACCCTCATGGAGCTGCTACGCCGATGGGGCTCGGAGGCGGCGTCGGGCTCTGCAGGAGGTGGAGGTGGTGGTGGTGGTGGGGGTGGAACTGGAACACAAATACATATTGCCAATGCAGAGGAAGAGGCAAGGGTGGATGAAGCGCCCGAGTTGATCGCACTTTACTGAGCCACACACACACATTTGAAATGTGTGCACGCACCTGGCGCTTTGTATCCAAGAAAGCGTGAGATCTTGCTCTGGCAGTGCTCCTGCTCCTCGTACGTCAGCAGCTGGTAAACAAACTGCCAGATCACCTGTTTGGCTGGAGTATCCAGCACCGGGAACACATCCACGATCAGAGTGTCAACATTCCTGTTGCCATGGAAACACAGGCAAGGTGACAGAGATCGCCAGGCTTTCCAATCAGAGGTCAGAGGTTGAGCTCATGGAAATGGTCGTCCGCGGCAAACTAGACATGAGATTAAAAAGCGGCACTCCACTCATTTTATAAAAGAAGTTTAGTCATCACAAGCAGGGTTAGTCAGTGTCATGTTGTCCGTGACTGAAGGTTATCTTACTTGAGGCATAAAGACCTAACACTTTTAACAGAAAGCCTTTGTTACAAACGTGCATACACCAAGAAGAGAGGTTCTATTGAAGTGATGCTAATGGTGGCATTATGGGAAATGAGGGCTGTAGACCAAGTCATTAGCAGTTATTTAGCAAATCAGACAACACAAAAGTATGATATCTTGACCTTTTTTTTTAATTCCAATAGAAGCCCAATTAGTTTCTTGATTCCTGAGTTAAAATGTGATGCTTAACCACATTATTTTAATGTATTCATACCTCTAGAATGCACTTTTCACTGTAACCTACATGCAAATTATGGTTTAATATAAAAACACTTACCAGCCACAACAGTACAAAAATATAACAATGTTCAGTTATTCCTCTCAATATTTTATTGTCCTTCTACCTTCCTCCTTTTTTTTTTGCACATCACTTTACATCCATCCTCCGACCTCCTCTATCTCATCCCACTCACCCCCCCCTTTTCTCCCCTGTAGCCTTTTCTCACCTGTGCTGGAAGAAGTTCTCCAGAGCCTTGCAGATGGTGTACTTTTCCTGGATGGTCAGCAGGTGTTCCAGCTGCTGTCCGAAGGTGCGGCCCTGAACCCGGATACTGGGCGGAAGAATCTCCGCCACCCACTGCAGGGAGCTGAGCACGGGGGAGCGGGCGCACTCACTGGGAACGCCGCCCCCCGCCAACTCCTGCTCTGCCAGGGTGAAAGTAGGCGGGCCGTCCTCCACCACCAGAGTGGGCATGGCGCCACTGCCCTGGAGCATGGACACCACCTTCTCATGGGAGGACGTCCTGCAGGCAGACACACATGGAGACACATGAGCACACACACTGCAATAACTCCAATTATTCTGTAGAAAGAAGGTCAATCCCAGAATTTAAATTAGTTATGCATTTATATTAAAACACATTTTGTGTTCTGCAGATAACATGACATATACTGTAATATAAAGGTGTGTTTATATTTCATGGAGAGCTTCTCTATCATTGTTTGTCTTTTCACAAAATTGGTCTACCAAATCTTTCCAAAAAGAGATTCTACAAACAACTAAATATCTCTAACAGTGGAAATATATACCCATATTTACCTAGAAATATAATAATTTGCACTTAAATATTAATTTAGAAAAGGCATATTTGAAAGAATTAATAAAATAAAATAAATACAATTCACCTCATGTCCAGCCCATTGAGGAACATGATGCGGTCTCCTGGTTTTAGACCGGCCTTGTCTGCTGGGCTTCCTGCAGAAAAGAACACGAGTAAGAGATGTCTGATTTGATCATGTTCTCATTACATTTGCTTTTGAAAAAAACGTTATAAAGAAATAAACTGTTAAAGTACTGATATACGACAACAGCTTGATCATTTACACGTACACACAAATAATCATATCGTAAGCTAAATACACCTCAAGATTTCTACTTACCAGGGATGACAGAGTCGATCCACACTGGAGCATGGCCTCTTAGAGTGAAGCCAAAACTGGTGTTACCCTTACAAACTCTCACCGTCCTATAGAGACACATTTGAGCTTTGATTAATGACATGACTGAGGAATAAATAAGGCTGCGTGAATGAAAGAAAAGCAGGTGTTCACAAATACTTATATACCAATATAAAATGATTAAAGTAACAATACTAATTGTCCTGCAATTAAATAATAAATGGGATACCATATAGTAGAAAACGTAATAATTATGACATACTTTGCTAAATAAGGGTGTTCACTGCACACAGGGCATGTGGTTTGTTAAAATAGTTATCTGCAATGATAAAACATTATGCAGTTTAATCTGGAGCCCAACTGCAGATTTCCATATTCAGCAGACTGCTTCAAATTCCCATCCAGCATGAAAAAAAACACTTAAATATGAACATTATATCCCAGGAGAGCTGTTTTCCATCCTCATAAATCAGATTAGGGGCATTATATTCTTACCGCTTCAAGTGATAGTGAAGGGATGTTTGTACTTGTAATGTTTACCATATTTTAAACCTGATATCATCAAATCATAAAGCCAAGAAACAATGTCACAGCAGATGAAGAAAGCAAGAGGACAGAATTATCTCAATAGGTTTATGTTCCCGTTGGCTTAATCTCTGAAGGCTCCATTTTTCACTTAAGTCCTTCTCATCTTAATTCACATGAGGTAAGGAGAGAGGAGATGATAGTTTAGGAAAACATATTTTGTTTTAAATCTAAAATGACATTGCACTGTGTAAGTAGTGTGATGATGATGATGATGATGATGATGATGATGATGATGATGAGGATGAGGATGAGGATGATGATGAGGATGATACTCCTGCTGATAAAAAGTCAAAACCCACAAAAAGTAAAAATAGAAAGCATGAGCAAAGAAAAATACAGCCGAATAAAAATCTGCAACATAAGACTGAATGCAGACCTGCAGTTGGTGGCGGTGCTGCTGGAGTGACCAGCGATGAGGGAGGTGGTCTTGCGCATGCCGCGGGCGGGGGGGACCACGCCTTCCTCTGCATGGGTGCGTGGCACTGAACTGGCGCGGGTGGACACCAGCAGGCGTTCGGGGTGATCCTCACTACGGCTACGGCGGAGGTGGCTGCGGCTCGGGTCACTGAAGCTCCGCCCTTTGATCCGGCTCATCAGGCTCTGGGAAACCACCTCGTCAAAACGCTCCCGGTGCTTCTTGGGAATGAAGATCCTGGCGAACATCGTGGGATCACAGACACAAATTCAGAAATAGGCTTTACTGAAAATCTTCCCAGCCAACAAAATCCTGTCAGAGAAGCATATCAGCCCAAAAACGCACACAATGTGAAATGATTCATCCTGATTTCACTAAACATCCATCGTCCAAAGTATCCAAGAGACAAAAGAGGGATTCTTGTTCCGACTATATATTGTTCCAGCTGCAGGATCCACTTAATTGGTTCAAAAATAGTTTAGTGCATGTCGTCTCATGGGAGGGCCGAGGTAGGTAGAAGGGATTGGTCCGACATGTTTGTGTGTTTTTGTGGGTGTATGCATGTGTGAGAGGATGAAAGAGATACAAGATGAGCGTTGTGTGGTCCTGTCACATCAGCAGCTGCAGGTAAGAGTGTTACAGACAACTCTCTGCTAATATGCGACAAGGAGGAAGCTCAAAGCCAGACACAACTCCATGAGAAAGTGCTCCTGTCCTCCTATCAGTGTTCTCTTCCCCTCCCATAATCGACTCTTTATGCAGATATTCTCTTTAAAAAAAAGCCCATCCTCGGATACTCTGAGATATCAGGGTGTTCCAGGGGTGGGTTTGTGAGCATAAGACACAGTCCTGCGGTCTGTGTTCTTTGCCGCATTAGAAAAGAAACGGTCCAGGCAATAAAATAAAGAATGTGGCGTTGGCATTAACTGGTCCAATAGTGCTTGTATTGAAGCTGACGGAGACTTATTGCTACCGCTTCTATGAAAAGAAAGCAGCATTTACTGACATTTACCACAGATCTTTTGTTTTGCTTGAAATGTCTACTCCTAATACCCCCCCCCCTTGTTTAAATTAGGCCAATTATCTGCAAGAACAGGAAAGATACATAACAATAGAAACAACTTTCCTGCATATAAAGGGCATCTTTTTTTTCTTTCTCTTTAATTTGATGGCTCTGCATATACCAAATCAATCCTCCGCCCATGCACACACACACACCTCATTTGTACCTTTCCCTTATGCATACCCCCCCCACACACACCCTCTTACAAAATGCTGCCTCCATCCTCAACACAAGCTGTTCTCTACCTCTCTCGATTCATCATGGATCTCCAGGGTACTTCCACTGTGCTAAGGAGAAGCAAGTGCTTTGCTTTGGCTTTTCAGAGTGCACCAGCTCCTTTGTGCAAGCAGACACACACACAGCACAACTCTTGATAATAAGGCTCAGTGGTACAGCTTTTTTAACTGTCACACTCCGTTTGCAGGTACATTTGGGAAACACTGTCTGAAGGCAAGGATTTACAAAAATATACAGAAACTACTAAGTCTGAAGTAAAAGTTTTGCATAAGCTGAGCTGATTTTTTTTTTATATCTTACAACCCAAAGTTGAGGGAAGCCAGGAGATGTATACCCTCTGGAGAGTTTTTACATAGACCACAATCTGACAGTAACTAGCTGAAAATCCAAGTTAAACTACACCCAACGAACAGTCCATGTGGTTCACACATAAAGAATGTCGAAAGTGATGATTCGATATGAAGAATGGAAGAAAAAAATCAATTAGGACAAGGATGGAAACAAAGAAAGAGACAAACTGGAGAACTAGAGCTTTTTCTAGGCCAGGGTCATGTTACTATTGGGAGTGAAGCATGCAAGTACTGTATGTCCTTACAGGCGATGTAGGCCACCGAACTTTGCTAAAGTACACTCATACGTCACATCTGCTCAGACAAATGGCAAGACCTAAACAGAATTGGGGCATGTTATGCCTGGCTCTATTGATTTCCATTAAGTGTATCACCTCCAACGGCTCTTCGTCCCCTTAAGAGCTCAGTCAAAGAGCATTTACTTTGTCACCTCTTCTAAATAAACCCAAACAAGTGAACAGAAACTTTACAGCTTTCCTCTGTTGAAGTTGGATGTAGGCTTTGGGATGCCCTGAATTATAAGGAGGGCGAGAGGTGTCTATAATTAGGCCTGAAGGAGGGGTGGATCAAGGACACAGTGCACAGAGGGATAAATGACAATTGTAATCAACTGGAAAACTCATTGCAAGAACCATTATCATCAATCCCTGATTCTGATCAGCTAATTTCACAGCTGAGACAGTTATTAATTTGCAATGACAGAACATAGCTGTAAACAGAGTTACAAATTAAAACCCATAGACAGCAAAATGAAGACAAACTGTAGTTATTTGAATATGATAATCTCTATTCTCATGTTTCACATGCTGGAAACAGCTTTAGAGACAAAAGAGTTACACATGTTTATATGCCAACAAAAAGTGTAAAATAATCACCAATACAAAAACACAGAAAATAGTTACGCAACAATACTTCAGCTACTTCAGATACAAGTCAGCCCCAACAGAAAGAAGAGTAAGCGCTGCTGAGATCAAAGTAAAGGTGCCATACCGAAAGTGTCTGGAAAGGCTCCTATCCCTTCCCATGGCTCCTCGGGGCTTTAAGGAAGCGCCTGTTCTCAGTTAAGCAATGCGGATGTTTCTCCTCTATGTCGGTAGGTCCTCATTTAGTCTGAAGAAACAAAATCTCCCGGACAAAGGGTAAAGATGAGAATACGAAGATGTCCTGGACCTCAAAAGCATTTGCTGCCGGCTCGAAAAGCAGCCAGAGGAAGAAAGAGAGAGAACGAGAGAGAGGCACTGTGAGCGTGGCCGTGGTTCACATCCCTCCACACGTTTAAAACATCCTCAGGTAGCATCATCAGGTGTCTGGGGCAGCTCTCTTTCTTTGTGCCCATCGTTTGTCCCCAGGGCCGAGTCAGGTCACCGCAGGGAAGTCTGCTCGGTCTCAGTGAAAGGATAATCCCCGTCACTTAGTCGTCCAGCGTTTTGCACTCAGCGCCGGTGAGTGACAAATGTTCTTTTCCCCTCAGAGGAGGAGGAAGGAAAGAATGAAATGAACAAAAGGAGTAAGTGAGGAGGGAGAGATGAGAGAAGTGGAGAAGAGAAGAGAGCCCCAGTGGAATTACATAGGCAGGTCAGCTTAGTGGCTGTCTGTGCGTGTGTGTGTGTGAGAGAGTGTGTGTGTGTGTCTGTGTGTGTGTGTGTGTGTGTGTGTGTGTGTGTGTCTGCGTGTACGTACAGAAACGTTGTCATGTCTGTGCGACATCGACGACAACGTCTATCCAACTGTCTCCAGACATTTCCAGCCCAAAACAACTGATTCTTAAAATCATTTGTAAAACGACAGAAACGCTGCTATTTAGATATTAATGCAAACAAAAGAAAACACTGAATGCATCAGTCTAATAAATTCATATCTTTGGAGTCTGGATACAGAGTGTGAGACAAAGGCCTTCAGTTTACTATAATTACAATCAATTACCATCACACAACAGCATGAGCGACTCGCTGTTCTAATATTGACTCTAACACTCAAAATCACACATCATCTTTTGCACGGCTTTGAAGTGTTCCAGCCTAAACCCTGGGTTTCAAATCAATCGGCAAATGTGTCAGAAACCTAGAGGAGAATTTATTAAAAGAAGTAGGCTGCTTAAAAATAGACGACATCCTGCGGGAGTGCGAGGGGACGGCGGCAGACTGAGCAGAGCACGGCCCAGCCGGTCAACTTTTACAGGGCAATAAGGGAGCCGTAAAGCCCACCTCACATCCTCTGACCCGCGAGCCCTCATCATCGGACTGAAGCGGGAAGAGACTCGCTCCTACGCGAGTGTGGCTGTCACAGGACGTGATAGTGATTGAGGGAGAGGGAGCGAGACTGACAGATGGGCAGACAGAAGGATGCGGAGACAGCGAATGAATAAAATTAGGGAGATTCAGCCTCAGTGGCAGACACATCGATTCTCCACACCTCGAACTAGAACAATGGTATCCAGCTCATGGTTGACGATTTCTGTATTAGTGATTTCTGCTGGTAGTTTGGACGCACAACTGTTCAGATGACTATGATTAGAAGCTTTAACAGACATAATTAGCATTAAAGCTCAAGCTGATGGGAATGACATAAAGTATTTAGTCATGAACAAAAATATTGGACAAAGACACATTTTTACTTGATGATGGCATTACTGGAAAGGTTTAGGAGTTGTGATGAATGTTGACCAAAGTTCAGGCAATCTGAAAGTTTCTGATCCATTTCACAAATGTCGACCTCAGAGTGGCAAGGAAGAGCCAAGAAATCATCAAATCCGCCACAGATATCTGTTCCAAATGTCTTACCAATTAATACAGCCACGATAACATGGCAACGACTAAAAAAAGCTGTCTTGACGCATGTCTATATAAAATATAAATCAGTAACACATTTCCCCAGGAACAGAGAACTCCGACATTACATTTCTGTTGTCTTTCCTTTCATTGTCAGCAGCAGCCATTAACAGCACCACTACCCTGAGGCCTGTCTCATGGACCAGCTGGGAGCTAAACTCCCTCAGGCTCCTACAACAGAAACATGTTCACATAGAGGAGCGCTATTCCAAACATGGAATATATAAAAAAAACGTTGTATCCCTTTCCAAAGTAGGATTTTCACATCCTAATTTGCATTCACAAACATATTATTGCACAAAACAGCACTAATTATGACAACACCACAATGACACAGCAGGCAGAGGAAGGGACGATGAACTTTACATATCAAAAAATGTCAGGATTACAGAGCACCTGGTCTTGACATGCCAAAATGAAATGATGGGTTCTGACAGCTGAAGTAAATATGTCTAACCTATAGAGAGTCTTACTGTTACTGTACTTCTCTCACTGGCTAGAGGTGAAGGGAACAGCAAAAACAGTGTGTCCTCTATTGATACAGCTTATGCATAATTAATTTGTTCTGTGCTAAGAAGAAACATTGCGAAGCATTTCCACAGCTTTCTGAGGAAGGAAATGTGCTGTCAAAGCTATGATAGAGACAGCTGTGTCGGAGGAAACTGAGATGGCTAGACAGCTTTGTTGTTCCGCTGGAGGGGGAATTAATTACTCCCCAAAAATTAGTCACTAGAGTCCACACTAATTGATTTTCACAAGACTAATAGCAGAGCACGCTTTAAAGGCACTGCAGCTCACTTCATGATCAATCAAACATTATATATGAACTTGATGACGAGTTACAAGCTTCAAAATCTGCAAATGTACAAAGTCAAAGTATTTCTAAGTACTTACCTGAGGCAGCAATTCATCATTTCTTCCCACAGAGACGGTCAGAGCAACAACTGCATGCATGTGTGTGTGAGAGAAACAATGCAGAGGGCACTCGGTCTACGCGTCTGCATGTTTTCTGTTTTGCTATATGTGCAGATCTCAACCAGCAGCAGCACACTGGATGTTGCAGCTAAAGCGCTGCATGCAGAGGAGGGAAGAAAGAGCGTCCCGTGATGTGAGCCGCACACAAAATGTGGTGCGTGTATCAAAGAGTGTTGCACAGCTGACGGGGAGAAATGGGAAATAAAGAGACCAACGTGGAGAAAAGCAAAGTGAGAGGAGGTAGGGACTGAGGAACAAAAATGCAGAGGTATTGTGTTTTGTGTTTTGATTTTCCGATCAATGCTGCAGAGGAAGAAACGCAATTTTCTGTGTATTTCTAACCCTAGTGTTGTATATTGTAACTTAGAGCTGGTAAATGGAACAATTCAAGCCCCCATGTGGAGCAATCAATGCTTGACATCAGGTAATTATCATATGTGCTCCTGATGTACACTTCTACCGCATTTCACAGTAAAATGCTGGAAGGGGTTCTTAAAACCATTGATTTTATACAACAATTAAGGAGTTTTTGCTCCCTCTGTGCTTGTGTTGTGTAAAGACTGCTGTGCAGTGAATCCTTTACACACAATAGAATAGAAGTCTCCTTCTACAAGCTTTTCCTAAAAATCATATCATTATGACTAAACAATTGGAAATGTACATCACAGTTAGGACATTATCTGCATGGTGGTTTTAGGTAGCCTGGTGGAATATTAATTTCCACAAGTAACTAAATAGAATAAATGATGGATGATTTAGCTCCAAGTTTTAAATGTTTTTCTGCTTTTCAAAAAAGATTCACCATTCACTGGGATGCACAGCTTGGATTAGTCAGATTGTTTCATGGACTGTTAATAAACTGTGCTCTTGTGTTTTGTTAATGTTTTAAACTTTAGTAGTTGCTCAACTCCAATAATGTACAGATGTTTTAAGCACAGCCTCTTTAACAATGTAGAATACAAACAAAACACATGAAAGAAGAGTTTTGGTTTCAGACACTAGCATCCCCTACAAATAGACACCTCTGTTACTTCCACCCAAACTAAAAAGCAACTCTAAAATTAAAACACACATAATATATACCCTTTGAGAGTTTAGACAGGAAACAGCAGCAGATTCAAATATTGATGACAGTGACCGATACTGAAACAAGATATAACGCCACCAGCAGTATGCAGCAGCACTTTGTTGCTGTGAACCAGATTTTCATCTGCAGAGAAAGTCGGTGCGAGGGAGGGGGGCGGGGGTTGGGTGGGGGGGGGGTGTATAAGAAGTTTTAAGAGCTGATCTTGTGTCTCACAGGGCTTCTTTGATCACTGCACGAGGACGACTAAAAGACGCATCGGCGTGTGGGTGTGAGCGGCTGATACCTGACGCTGTCGATCAGCTGCTGGTGCTCCTCTGTGATCAGGATGTCGGGCAGGGCCTCGGCCAGACTGTCCACATCCCGCTCAGCAGCGTACAGCTTGAGCACCTCAAACAGATGCTCCTTCACATCTGGCTCCTCTCCGAGAACTTCCTCCACCTGATGGGTAAATCAATACATGGACGTTAATCAATACACAAAATACAAAACGTAAACCACAAACATTACAAACATCTATTTTTCCGACCTACTTTCTTGTTGAACTCCATGGCCTTGTGGGCGCGCCCGTCCCTGATGCTGTCCCCGCTCTGCGACAACACCCTCATGCTGCTGCTCAGCCGCTTGGGCCTCCGGGCCATGCTGAGCACGCCCAGACGCAGAGGCCGGCCCTGAGCGGCTTTGATCATGGCGGCTGCCGTTTCGTGATGCTTCACCGGGATGCCGTTGACCTCCATGACGTAGTCCCCGGCCTTGAGGCCGTTGCGACCAGCCGGACCGCTGGGCATGCAGTCGTCCACCATCAGAGGGCTATCTCCAACGATGGTGAAGCCAAAGCGGCCATCCGGGCCGGGAGCGACGTCGATCTGAGAAAGGGGGGAATTATGGATGCCATCTCATTGCTGTTTTCATCTACATTACATTACATTACATGTCATTTAGCAGACGGTTTTATCCAAAGTGACTTACAATAAGTTCATTTTAACCTAGAGTACAAACTAAGAACAACAAGAACACAGAAAGTAAAATTTCCTCAACATAGTCAAACTACAAAAGTACCATAATAGGAGCCATTTAAGAGCCACTAAAGTGCAAATCTGTGTTTTAATCCAGATATAGTCGGAGAAAATGATCTAAATGTCATATGTGTTTATGTGTGTTTCCCCACCAATAAAAAACACACTGAATATGGCGCACTGGGTGTCATCTTACTTGTTCAATCCGTGACACCACTCCGATGCTGGGCGGCACCGTCTTGAGCGTCTGAGCCAGAGCGACCAGTGCTGGTGTGCTAAGGTTGGTCACATCCTGGCCCTCGATGTCCACCACCTGGTCCCCGGGCTTCAGGCCAGCCAGGTAGGCACTACTGCCCTCCACCACGGACAGGATGTAGCTGGGCCCAGCGCCACCCAGCCGGAAGCCAAACGCCTCGGGCCAGTTCTGATTGGTGGCTGGGAGGCCGAGGTCTGGAGGATGGACAGAAGGGGAATTTTGGAAAAGGGCCCGAGTACATCGGCTTGGACTTTAATAGGTTTGTAATTGGGCGGTGAAATGTTCTACTGCTTGTATGTTACATGAGCATGTAGGAACATTGCCAATCTGGAACAAGCTGCTCATACAAACAAGCAGGTAGTGAGCTGGAAAATGGAGGTCAGGCAGTCTGTTGGTGTAAATAGGGCATCTGAGTGATGGAGCTGTAGGAACACGAGTCGACCTCATAAAGCCACACACATGAAGAAGTCAAAAAGCACTTTTAGAAACATTT
Organism: Liparis tanakae; assembly: GCA_036178185.1. Lineage (NCBI taxonomy): Eukaryota > Metazoa > Chordata > Actinopteri > Perciformes > Liparidae > Liparis > Liparis tanakae. The sequence goes on from CM070091.1 coordinate 12,370,985, forward strand.
GTTTTTATGTACGTTGAATGAGAGTAACAGGAAAAAATAGAGTGAAGGAGGTTATTTCTGTTGGTATCTAGTCCACATGAGCGGAGGTCACTGGCCTCATTCTACTGCAGCAGGAAATATCCCCACAGGCACTTTATTCCACTCATCTAGAGTGTCAAAGACATACGATATTATAGGGACTGCTCGGAGCACTTTATATATGATATGATATTGTGGACACAAAATGAAAATGTACACATCATTTTGTGCTTGTGGATATTTTTTTGTTGTTTTGCTATATTCAGTTATTATTTTCTATTTTTTTTGGCCTTTGCTTTTTTCACGTTTTCCTCAAGTCAAGGCGGCACAGCCAGTCCATCAAGAAGGAGCTAGATTGAATCTCAGCATATGACAGCGTGTCTCCAAGGTGCACAATTTAAAGGGAAAATTTGACATTGGAAAATATCACAGAGCATAATTATGTTAGGTACATTATAAAACGGCAGATACACAAACAATTGCAAAGCCATCCATCAAACCGCCAGCACAAAACTGCTCTGTCTCCATTTTTTTTCGCTGCCTCTGATCATTAAACAAAAGAAAGATGAAGAGGAAAAGTCAGGCTGCGGGAGGAAGACAAAATTAGAAACGGGATGTAAGAAAAGTAAATAGTGCAAAAAAAGTTCAAAAATAAGCCTGAAGAAGACTTTGTAAAGAAATGTAGAAATGTCTGATCTGCTTCGATACAAAAATCAACAAGACAAATGACATCTCACTGGAGCACAGGGCAGAAATATTCATGGTGAGATGTGGCTGAGTGAATAAAATCAAATCCAAAGACTCACAGAGAGCCACAGAATGTGGCGTCAGCTCGCTGAGAGGAAACATCAAGCTGCCGCTGATTACAATAGATTATGAAATCACTGACATGGAGCTGTGGATCTGAATCTTTTCTCCCCACCAGAACACAAGCGGCACTCAAAGAGGATTGTCAGGACTTCTTTCTCTCATATTCTCTGTATCCTGCAACCCAGTTACACAACGTCAGCTTCGGCTCTGCTCTTTCTTACCTCCAGTAGCATCTCGGGAAAAAAATATACTAATCAGAGAAAGAGACTTACAGAAATCTTTGGAGGCACTCCGGGTCCCAGACTTGCTCTGGCGCAGGGAGAAGCGACCCTTTCTGCTCAGGAAGCGCCTCATCCTCGCCCGGCTTGCGGCAGGGCACGTTCCAGCCAGCGTTCCCTTGACCCCCTGCCTGGAGGTCGATGCAGTCAAAGGGGGCCCCTCGGACACCTTTGTACTGCTACTAAGCGGAGCTCACTGCCTCCAAAAGCTCTCAGCTGGGCAATCAAGTGGACCTAAAAGGTCACATCTGTAGGTTACCGGGGACAACGCCTCCCTCGGTTCTCAATCGGAGAACCGGTGGTCTGCAGCCGAGGAGAGGCAGGCCGGGGGAGAGCGTCTCAAAGTCAGGCTCTCCATCGTGGGTGAGGCGGTCCAGCCTCAGCCCGAACCCTGTGGCTGAGCGACAATCAGAAAACTGGGACACGCTCTCCGTCCTGGAATGGTTCTTTGCAAGAAAAAGGTACTGCGAAGCCCCATTTTTCTATAAATATCTTTCCCTCTCCCTCTCGCTCTCTCCCACCCTCGCTCTCTTGCCTTCCTCTGTTGCTCATGTAGATAGGGCCCTCTCAGAGGGCTGAGGAGTGACCCAGAAACCAGTGTGTGGCGTACCAGCCGAGGGACACGTCTCCGATTATAGCAGCTGTGTTAACCTCAGTACTGGAGCACCAGTTCCAGAGATGTAGCCCGCGGAAATGCTCAAGGTTACCTGCGATATTAAAGCGGCGGGGACTTGCCAACGCTAACACAAAGTCCACAGCATGACATCCGTCTGTACAAGCCTGTGGTGTACGCGTGTCCCAGAGGATGCTGCATTTTACCTGACAGGTGTGTAGGGATGTGTGTGTGTGTGTGTGTGTGTGTGTGTGTGGTTTCAAAGCAGGTGGTATTCCCATGAGGAGATGGAAGATGACATTCACTCAACAGCCACACTTCTAAAAACGAAGAGGAATGAAGCATGACTGCTACACAGGATGATAATGTAATTTTAAAAATACTGCATTCTTTGTTAGTACATGATAGTAATCAACACAGGCAAGAAATAGGCTGATGTTTATGTGATTTCACTTTAGTTAGGGAGACTTTGGAAAGAACCAGACGCAAACAAGCCACTCTCTCAACTCTTTATGCAATAGTAAGAGCTACAGTGGTTTATTACCATGTAACAGTTATTACACATGTGGGGTTTACCAAGACAAATGGCAAGATCTCTGTGATTGTTGCCACTCAATAATAAAATAACTTTTCAGAAACAAAAATATTCTTTCAAAAAGAAATGCATGTAAATATGATCACAGAAAAAAAACTCACTCATTGAAAAGGCAACCCTCTCAATGCATGAGAAAAACCAGACATCAACGAAGATAAATAGAAGCAAACTGTATCACAAAATAGCATTTATTTGATGTAAACTCTGCTTAAGTAAACTGCTCACGTCTTAATGGCTGGTGCATCCATCATGCTGACATACGCATTATGATTAAACACTGTGCCGCGGAGGTTTATACTCTTTAATGGCCTTAAACGGGCATGCAGGAAGGCACAGTTCTGGAGCGGTCAGTCTTCAGAAGGACATCCCGTTTCAATTTGAGGATGAAGACTTCCTAAACTTTAATAGAGAGAGCAGACGTGAACACTGATGGAATGATGACGTTTTAGGCCGTGAAAAAGTAAGAAAGAATTTCACTGATGATTGCAGCAAAGAGCCGAGGCCGGGCGCCAACAGATACATGATCAGTTTGTACCACCTGAAGGAAATATGAATCGGGGCGGGCCTCTAAAACTAAAACCTTAATAAATTAATCTGCTTTGTTCCAAATAAAGCTTGGTGATCTGTTTTTTTTGTTGTTATACGTGTTGATAATAGCTTTATATCCCATCATCAATCAATAAATCAAATGATCTTGGAAAGAAAAAAACTGTGGCATAACTGCAATCATTTCATTCATTCGGCCTGAATGAACCAATAGGAATGGCTTACCCGTTTACCTGCATGCACTCATTGCATAAGAGTCTTCCTCAAACTAAAAGCTCAACAACAGCCATGCTGGTTGTTTATGTCCATAGTGATTATTTTAGGGGAGTGGCCGTGGAGGGAAGCCGAAACACTCGATGACCTTCTCCCAGATTCAGGGACATCAGGAAAGAGGTGGAAATACTGAGCTGGGTTTTAGTTTTTAAAAAATAACATACTTATGCTAGTTTATCAACCATATCTTTAAGCTGCATGCACCCATATATTCCCGAAATGAACAAGAATACCGGACGCAGTCAACGAAAGATGATTGCTAGCACTCGTCCTCATGCACACTCATTCTTAAGGTTCCACAGAGAAGTGTACATGTCTCTTTGTGGAACTATAAACCTTCGAAACACTTTGGCCTTTGTTGCGTGATCAAATCTCAGACGATGCTCGTATAAACTTTACAGTACTCAGCTACACAAGTTCAGTCCGGAGAATTCACGAGTCCATAGTTGGTATCCTCGTCCATCATACGATGACAGTCTGAATCTCCACCTCCTCTGGGGAGGTGATGACATATTCCTCTTGCTGCACCATCTGTATTCCCTCCTCCGGCGCTTCCTCCGTGGTAACCATGGTAACCGTTCCGTCTGCCGTCTCCACGGTGCCCGCCGTGGCCAGCAGCGTGCCGTCGCTGATGGCGGAGGCCAACGTCATGGCCACCTGCTCCGTGAGGCTCTCGGGAGTAGCGATGGTGATGGTGTCGCCGCAGTCGGAGATGGAGGCGCTCTCCTCGTCCATCGCCATGTTGCGCACGATGATCTGGTGGCTGCCCGTGCCGCCGGCGCTGTGGGACTGGCTGACAATTTGCTGCACCACTTTCATGATCTGGTTGCCCATCTGGTTTAGCTTTACAGAAAAAAGGTAGGAGCAAAGTTATATAATAATGAAAATACAATTAACACCGCTTTGTTGAATAATCGATTCTGACGTTATTTCTTTAAAGACGCTTTTTCTTCAGGTCGCTGCTATGGACTAATGTTTCTAGCTGAAGCAATACACTTGTTAAATCAATACAATACTTTATGAATCAATAATTTCCATACAATGTGATATGTGTCGCCATGTATTATGCCGGATAATGTAAAGTGATCACTTTGCATTGACAGATATATGTTTATCAAGAAACAGTGAGATTCTCACACACTACTACGGCTCCTGATTGTTAATGGGTGCGAGTGTGTGTACTGACCTCGTTTTGGCTGTCTTGAATGAGTGTAACTTCTTCTTCCTGCACCTCCTCCTCCTCTGTTTGAGTCTAGATGTGGATTTGAGAGAAGCAGAGCAAATACAACTATAGCCATAAGAAGTGTGAAATAAATAATCGAGACAAATAGTTCTACATTTTGAAGACATTGTTTATGCATGCTGTTGAAATAAAAGTTCCACTTGCTGTGCTAAAGACTTGTTATGCATGTCACCTCCATACATCACAATAAATGACATCCTTCATATGACAATCAAAACACTAAATTACTCTATGACCGCACACAGTTATTGAAGCATGGAGATAGTACTTGAGTCTCTTTCACGATCAATAAACCTTCAACCCCAATGATTCCTGCAGCAATCAATCAGACTCCTCATCCAGAACTTCTATCTTTACAGTTGTTTTCTTACTTTAAAATAGTTTAAGTGCTTTGTGATGCATTTATTTAATGTGAAATAAAAGAACAAGTGACTGAAAAATCTATTTTTGTTCTCTACAGTCCTACAGAAGTTCCTAGATATATATACAGTACTATATATATATATATATATATATATATATATATATATATATATATATATATATTGTTTTTTTATTGAATTCAAAAAACAAAATTAATAAAAAGAACATGACAACATTGACAGATGTGCTTGAAAAAGATCCCAATACAATGCTAAGCATGTAGCCTTGAATGCACATTGAAGCTGTGGCGTCAGGAGACAAACGGCACGTTCTCTCTGCGCCGCTGCCCGGTGTCTCACCTTGATGATGTACTCCTGTGTGTCTGCCACCACCGAGGAGAACTCCACCAGCACAGCATGCGGATCCTCTGAGATGATGGCCGCTGTAGCGAGGCTTTCCACCGACTCCTTCTCCTCCGTGGACAGATCCGGCTGCTCGCTGACGTCGTCCTTCTGGCAGCCTCCTGGTACGAATCACAAATTGCGTTATTATGTTCATCAATGCTGCGAACACCAGTTCCCTCTAGGTTTTCGGCATCTGTCAATGACACAGACCTTTCGCGCGGATATGCCGATTGAGAGTCCCGTGCTCGGCAAAGCCTCGCTCACACTTTGGGCACTTGAATGGCTTCTCTCCGGTGTGATGGCGGGTGTGTCGGACCAGAGAACCTTTCTCCCTGAAGCCTCTCAAGCAGAACTTGCACACATACGGTTTATCATCCCCGTGGGTCCGCTGATGCACCTGCAAGGCGTTCTAAAGCAAGACAGAGAGACATGTTAGAGATGGCTCTGCCTTTAATGTCTCTGAATGGTAACTTGGTGGGGACAAACTAATCCATTAAATAAAAGCTTGGGGTTACACAATAACGACTTCTATCTATAAAATCACCTTGGTCTTATATCCCTTGTTGCATCGGGCACAGCGGTAGGGTCTCTCATCCGAGTGCGCCCTCATGTGCTCTCGTACATGGCCGATGGTTTTGTACAGCTTGCCACACTCGCCACACTTGTACCGCCTCTCACTGACATGGACTTCCATGTGTTTCTTCAGCATGTAACCAGTCAGAAACTCCTTATGGCATAGTGTACACTTAAAGGGCTTGTAACCAGCTTGAAGATAAAGTAAAAACAGAGTAGAATTACATATTTGAACCAACAAAAGTCCATCAATTCCAACATTATTGTTTTCTGAATTTTTGTCAGTGCCTTATCAACAGCTTTCTTTTGAGAAAAATCGATACAAATGATTTTCAGAGGGGAGCATACAGTGATGCTGCAACTCTCCATTTGTAGCTATGGACTTACCCAAGTGGCCCTTGACATGAAAGCGGAAGTAATTCAATCCCTTGAAGGAGCGATTACAGTGTGGACATGTGTAAAATTTAAAGGATGTTTGATCAAGTCCATCACTTGCTTCCTGAAAAAAAAAAAACATGCAAAAACAATAAGGAATCAAGTAATAAAACTGTGTGCAAATAATGATTGCAACATGACAGCAAGCTCTGCTATGAGCCAGTTCAAATATTTCCAGATCTGATCGGTTGATGCTGAATGTAACTGGCAGCTGAAATCTCAGAAGAACAGCACGATGTGTTTTCTGCAGCTACGGTGCAGCAGCGTTACAACTCAAGAACAGAGCATTACAATGACTGAGCTGAACTGAGGACTGAGCTCAACACACTGCTAACCTCTCTCGAGCTCACTAAGGGTAATGTAAAACTAATATTTTATTTTAAAAGGGCAAACTGATTGTGGACCCCGTTTTAAAAACACTCAAAACACATATTTCAACAGAAATCAGTGCAGTAAATATACCAATTACTGTCATTCTTACCTCTGTCTCCGTCTCCATCTCCATCTCCACAAACTCTTCTTTCACATGGATCTCAGCGATACTCTCATCAACATCCGGACAGTCAGAAACCTCTTTATCTATTTCCTCACTTTCCTGCGAGATCTCTTCGACCACGGCTTCCTCTCTCCCCAGTGCAATGCCAGAGTTGATGATGGCCTGGCAGATGAGGTTGTCGCCCGCTGCTGCAGCGGCAGCCAGGGCCTCTGCCTGAGACTGCTCTACTACAACCTGGTCAGATTCAGAGCAACAGCAAAGCAGAAAAAGGTTGTATTAGAGTTACAAGCAAAACCATCTAGAGCCCGTCGGCTCCACTTGCACAAATGTACCAATGTTTGCATAATATGATTGGCCATAGATAAATGTGCCCCATTCTGTACTTGCCTGTTGCTCCTGTGTTGTTCCATTCACCTCCATTGTGAAGTGAACCTGATGGAGAACCTCTTGGGAACCAGCATCCACCACACTGACGACAGCAGTCTGAGCTTCAACCATCTCCATCTCCATCTCTTGCTCAAGCTCCTGCTCAAGCTCCTGCTCCTCTTCTTGCTCCTGCTCCTGTTCTTGCCCCTGCTCCTGTTCTTGCCCCTGCTCCTGTTCTTGCCCCTGCTCCTGTTCTTGCTCCTGCTCCTGTTCTTGCTCATGCTGCGGTTCTTGCTCCTGCTCTTGCTCCTGCTCCTGTTCTTGCACAAAAGGCCGCCGTGCCACGACCACGACCTCAAGCTGCTGAGCAGTCATTGCAACACGATCATCTACGACTCCTGCACAATTCAGAAAGATCTGTCAGTGACTCAATTCCTTTCCTGATAAAAATACAACAACAACAACAACATGTTTTTGGAGCCCACGGCCGTATTGCTCGGCCCGCTAAAGGGAAGAGAGTCACGAGAGAACCAGAACCAGGACTGCACAGGGCAGACTGTACGACCCTGCGACACTAGAATGAGAGGTTTTCTAAAAATATTGTATTCTGTCACTTTTTTGTTCACATGGACCAACAAAATCAACACAAAATATTAGCTTTGGTATAATTCATTGTGCAACACTGTGAAGATAAACAGCTCATGCAGTATGAATCAGACCTTTTTGTACTCCATCTTTGCCGACCAAGATCTCCTTGTACTGAACAAAGCGGATCTTCTCCGTGCATGGTGTGAGGGCCTTAAGGTGTCTGGTGAGGGCCCCCGACTCTCTGAAGGACTGGCCACATAGGGTACAGCGATATGGCCGCTCATCTGCAAGAGAACAGGAAGAAAGGCGTTTTATTAGGTAGAATGTGAATAAGAGAAAGTTAATTTAAGATTTGAAAACAGTCCCAGTTCACGGTCTGTACCGGTGTGGCGACGGTTGTGACGAATCAGGGAGCCTTTTGTGCGAAAGGACGTCCCACATAGGTCACATGCAAAGTTCTTCTTGTCACTGTGAGTTTTCATGTGAGTTCTCAAGATGTTGGTCTGTTTGGTGAAAATGGAACATATTACAAAGACAACACTGGCAACGTAAATGTTAATAAAGACCCTGTCTTGCATCATTCATGAAGAGGATTTCTAGCAATTAGGGAAAGTCACCCGAGTTACTTGTGTGGGAAAATATAACAAACATGTTCTGATAGAAGTCACACACACTATTGTATAACTCACTGTTTTAAATGTCTTGTCACAAAGTTGGCAAATGTAGCGTCCCTCCTGGGTGACTTTGTAAACAGGCTTGTTGTCACCGTCCGCATTGTCAGATAAGGATCCTTCCGTCCCGTCTGAGTGGTCAGTGACTTTGAGTGAAACCACTTTCTTCCTGCGACCTCGACCTAACGTGTCTTCGTAAAAAAAACAATAAAATAACATATCAGTCTCCCTGTAGATATCAAATATAATGGACACATTGAAACGACCAGAGACCAAACATTTTTAAGCAATTCGAGCAAAATACCATACATTTGATAATCTCAGCTTCACAAAAGTGTGAATCTAATGCTTTCATTTGTCTTAGATGGTATTAACCTTACCGTCACTGGGTTTGGGCCTATCATGGGGCTAAAATAAACAATTGGAAGAACTCCCGTGCAGGGACTTGATAGTCTGCATTTTTCAATGAAAACACAATGTCACGATTTTGCCGATAGAATAATGGGCATATTATTAAATAAAAATAGTAAATTGCAGTCTTAATGTTGACCCACCACGAGTAGTCTTCAATGGTTCATCCGAAGATGCACCTTCAGCCGTTTTCACCTCTGAAGAAGAACTTTCATCAACTGCAGTAACCTGGAAAAATGTAGGGAAACATGTGTTCTTCCTATTGTGATGATGTTGTTGACTGAATATAAACCCACTCGTGCCAGCTCATACCTCTGGACTGGCCTCCTGGCTGTCCGCCTCCACTCGTCTGCAGTTGTGCTGCAGCTTGTGCTGGATGAAAGCCTCCAGCGCGGAGAACTCGGACTGACAGCGTCCGCACTTGTGCACATCTTCATCTAAACCGCACAGATACATAACGTTACACATAACGATATGAAGCGTGCGCGCTGCCAGCTACCATCTAGTTAGCTGACGAAATACGGAACTTAACGCTGTCTGAGGACTTCCGGCTGGCTGGATTTCTAATCGGAGCCAAGCTTGTCGCAGGGAAGCAAACTAGCTAATGTTGTTGCTCAGGGAAGCTAGCTGCTAGCAACATTACCCGATGAAGGAAATCAGCTAGGCCCAAACACAATATTGTATACATATTTCAGTCTCGTTTCGGCTCGGAATGGGGTTACCTTCATCTCCCAGTGTTGTCTGAATGGTGATCGTCTCGTTGCCGTTCGTTGTTTGCTCACTCTCTGTTTCTGCCGTATGACTATTTTCTACATTCATGTCGTACGAATTCTCCGTCTCTGTCGCAACGCCGCTCAGAGGAGGGAAAACATGGCGGATTTACGACCTCGTAGTCATAACAACAAAAGGGCGCGTGCGCGCGTGTCTTTCATAGACGCAGAGACAACGAGAAAACATTATTTGATCGAATTTTTCAGGAAATTGTTTTTTTAAATGTTCAAAATGTGGTGTTAAATATATTGATACATATACATTATATACATATAGATGGCTTTCATGTATCCATTTGCATATAACATATTTTTCTGTAACTTTTTTTTCTCTGATTTAATACTGATCTGTGTCATGGTTATTTACACAGACTACTATTTAAAATAAAACGAATGCTTCATTCTTAATACTATTTAAAATAAAAGTAATGCTGCATTCCTAATACTATTTAAAATAAACCTGATTTAAATTAAAATTAAATTAAAACAAATACAATATTTTAAAGAGGGGTACATTATAAACATACAATGTAAAACTAGTCCAATTGGGGAAGAGCGATTGAGGGGATATTGTAGTAATGAGCTGTAAATGTGTTTTTTAAATGTCTTTATGAATATATTATATACCTATAATTCCTCTATATTATTGACCTTTCTTTGCCTTACTTTCCCCCGGTGCCTCAAAGTCACTGAACTAATTAGATCCATAATGGGAAAGAAGACAGCCAAAAACAACAGTATCTGTTTGAAGAGTCTGCTGGAATTGAATCAAGGATCTCGTTTACGACACAATAGTAAACAACAAACACTTTACGGCAGTGAAGATGGCTTCTCACTTCAGCGGTGTACTGCAGTTGACGGATCTCGACGATTTTATCACCCCCTCTCAGGTAGTAAAATAAGTAACATCGGTTCCATTCAAAGAGGAGCAGTGAACTATGATGCTAAAGTTAACTAATTGATTAAACTAACACTGAACTCAAATCCCGTTAATGTTTAAAACATCAACGGCTAGCTGTATGCTAATGTTAGCGGGGACATGTCGATGTGGGGTCAGTAACCAGCACGAGTCACTGGATGTGTTGTCAGATATCTAAAGACCTGATATATGCTGAATAACGTGACACTAATGTTCATTCGCATATTGAGTTGTCATTTCACGAATATTTCAGCCATATCTTATCTTACTCATCAGTTCCTGTGGTTTTAGTGACGAACATGGCTTCAATTAATCGGTCTAAGACACGTTGGTCTGGTGGTCCCATTGATTACTGTTTTTGTCTTGTATATTATTTATTTACTTCCAGTTACTGTTCAGTCAGGTGCCTCTGGGTGTTGTCATAACCTACTGTGTTATTCAAGTTAATTAGAAGAAAGTTAACTTGAGTGTCTTGCAGTTTGGTTTCCATAATGTGGTTTATGTTTTGCAGGAATGTGTCAAACCTGTTAAAGTAGAGAAGAAACAAGGCAAATCTGTGGCCAGAATTCAAATAGAAGATGATGGCAGCTACGTCCAAGTCAATCAGGTGTGTGTCGCAGCTCCATCAAAACATGTGTGACGTAAAATTGCACCACTGTTGACCTTGAATTATGATATTTCTGTTTGCAGGACGGTGGGAAACAGAAGTTGGAGAAAGCAAAGATCACACTGGATGACTGTTTAGCCTGCAGTGGCTGTATCACCTCAGCAGAGAGCGTCCTCATCACTCAGCAGAGCCACGAAGAGCTCCTTAAAGTGCTGCGCAACAACAAGCTAGATGTATGTGTTTGAATGTGTGTGTGGAATGTGTCTGGTTATGATCCATTTTGCAGCAAGTGATAGTAATCATGTTGGGTGTCGCTGTATTCATCATCCACAGGCCAGCGCGACAGAGCAGAAGGTGGTGGTGGTGTCAGTGTCCCCGCAGTCCAGAGCCTCCCTCGCTGAGCGCTTTGGCCTCAGCAGCAGCGAGGCAGGCAGGAGGCTTACTTCTTTCTTCAAAGGCCTTGGTAAATGCTACTTTTTTCTTCTTCTGAGAGGTTGATTTAGGCTAACACGGTCACTTCTGAAGATCATTATCATGGCTGCAGGGGTTCATCATGTGTTCGACACCAGCTTCAGTCGCACCTTCAGCCTGCTGGAGAGCCAGAGAGAGTTTGTGGAGCGTTTCCAAAGGAAGGAGCAGGACAGCAAGAGTCTGCCCATGCTGACATCAGCCTGTCCAGGTATTCATCCAAACCCCGGTTTTCTACCCTCATTAATGCAAGCGCTCTACTGCAAAAGCGTTCAGTGGCTTTTACATTGCAGACAGATTTTGATTCCTGCCATTTGAAATTTCATGGATTAATATATTGTAACGGTAAAATAAAAGGTTATTCATTTGTATTTAGCTGACTTGATATGCTTAACAGAATGCAAAAAGCAGTGTCAGTCTCTTCAGTGTAATAATAATAATTACATTTCTTCAAATTTCAGTGTTTCCTCATCTACCTGTGTGTGTGTGTGTGTGTGTGTGTGTGTGTGTGTGTGTGTGTGTGTGTGTGTGTGTGTGTGTGTGTGTGTGTGTGTGTGTGTGTGTGTGTGTGTGTGTGTGTGTGTGTGTGTGTGTGTGTGTAATTTGCTCAGGTTGGATTTGCTATGCAGAGAAGACCCACGGGGAGGTTATCCTTCCTTACATTAGTACCACTCGCTCCCCTCAGCAGATGATGGGTTCCCTAGTTAAAGGCTATTTTGCTGAACAACAGGTACCGGACACCTATACATCAGATATTGCATAAATATTATATATATACATACATATATATTTATTTACTTATTGAGTTGTATTGTGTGTCGTTAGGGGATAAGTCCACAGCAAATCTACCATGTAGCAGTGATGCCCTGCTTTGACAAGAAACTTGAGGCCTCGAGGTCTGACTTCTACCTGAACACCTCAGAGACCCGAGAAGTGGACTGTGTCATCACATCTGGTACCGTAACAACTCGTATGATGCTCTTTGTCTATATGAACGTGCTGTGTCTTCTCTTTTAATACTTTTCTCCTTCTTTTCTCACGCCTCGCATAGGAGAGGTTCAGAAAATGCTGGAGGAGAAAAATGTGTCTCTTAGTGATGTGGAACCTGCACCCCTAGATACAATGTGAGTTATGAGACATTTTATTTTTTGTTAGCAGCGGCATGCATTCCCAGAACAATATATGAACTCACACACTACATGTTGTTCTTGACTCAGGTTCAGCAGTGTGAGTGGGGATGAGTTCCTGAGCCATTCTGGAAGTGGCTCAGGGGGTTACCTGCATCATGTCTTCACATATGCAGCCAAGCAGCTGTTTGGAGAGGAAGTGGAGGAGCTAACCTACAAGACCCTCCGGTGAGTCTCCCTCAGCTTTAAGAAGCTTGACTGCTTTGCGGTAATTCGGTGGAACAATCAGTGTGCAGGCTGAGAGGAAGGGACGATCGTCTGTTTGAAAATGAATTGCACCAGCTTACTTGTCTTGTGCCCACCTCCACCCCTCTGCAACAGAAATAAGGACTTCCAGGAAGTGACTCTAGAGAAAGATGGAGTCGTCCTGTTGTCCTTTGCTTCCACATACGGCTTCCGCAACATCCAGAACCTGGTGCAAAAACTCAAGAGGGGGAAGTCGCCTTACCACTTTGTGGAGGTTATGGCCTGTCCGTCCGGTAAATGGAAATATGCAGACATCAACTTTTCTTGTCTGTGTGTAATTTCTCTGTTGCATCATTGGTAGAGCACGTTTTGAGTTTTTATCGGTTAGATAACTGACGAGCACAACTTGCGACAAACTCTCCGTGCTTTTTCTTTGCCTCTCGTTAATATGCAGGCTGTCTAAATGGTGGGGGACAGGTGAGGCCCGTACCTGGTCAGAACCCCAAGGAGCTTCTCCAGAAGGTGGAGGAGCTCTACAAGGCAGAGCGCCCCCTATCGCCAGAAGATGACACCCGCGTGGCCGAGCTGTACCAGTCCTGGCTCCACAGCGTCGGGGAGGAGAGAGCCAAAGAGCTGCTGCACACACGCTACCACGCGGTGGAGAAGATGACGAACGGACTCACTATGAAGTGGTGACGAGAGCTTTTGCTACAATCCATGATTTTTAGAGCATTTTTTAGCCAGCACTGACTACTGAACCGTCCAGATATATGAGACCATATGAGAAGGGTTATGGGCAAAGTTGAATATAAGATGATTTAATGAAGCCAATAACCTTTTAAACCACTTTTCTCCATGTCTAAAAAGTTGTGTGCCTGACAAGAAGAAAATAGACACAATACTCAACCAAATTATGTATATGATTTTTACCATTTGCTGCCGATTGTCCTTTTAAATGTATAAATAGTTCATTTGTTACATTTTGAAAATGTTAGTTGAAATAACACAGCAACATATAATAATTCCTTGTTTATTTAACCATATGTATATTGAAAAATAAAGACTTTATTTAATTGTAGCCACTTGTTTTGTAAATCTTTAAAAAAAATCTGTGAATAATATGTCCAACAGAATATCGATTCAGACGTCAGGTTCTTAATGGTGTCCACAGAATACCTTCTACAGAGGTGTAAAGTCAGAGCTCACAGAGCTGGAGAGCATCCGGCTCATTCTGGGCTTTGTGACACGTTAGAAATGCTTTGTATGACGAAGGCAGGAAAGAGAACCAGGCTGCACTCGATGCCCTCGTACCTGTGTCATCATCGCCGCAACGTATGCCAGCTCCACTCCGAGGTTGTGTTTGCGTCCGTTAACCCTGTGAGCGCTGCACTGCACACAACCACGATACATATATCTCTTATTGCCATGAGGTAGGGAGTCCAGCACTTGGGTGAGATTGTGGTGCAACGTATCCCGTAACAACCAAAAGAAGTGAAGTAAAAAAATGATCCGTCCCCATCAAAAAGATAAATGGACAATGTGCTGGTGAATGATGATTCATCTCTCTCCACTCAAAATGAAGTTATATCTATAATTGAGGACGCATGAAGAGACTTCTGAAATGGACTTCTCTGGCTTTAACTGGCTCCACATCTCTGTATGTTTACAGACAAAGACCTAAAACACAGCAGGGGCATCAGTGTGCACTCATCCTCCCAAACAAAGTAGCACATGTGACCAGAGGCAGGGTGAAGAGGCACCTAACAATGACAGAGTTAAACTGCAAATGGACAAAACACAATATCAAAAGACAACGTGGCAGAGAAGCCACAAGAAAGAACGTTGAAATCCTAACTGGAGAAAACCAGTCATTGAGAAAATACTTACTTAAAATATAATTGTATTATCAGTTGTACTATCAGTACATGGAGTTGTCCTTTAGGATGGACATCACCCATACCTATGGGACCCTCAAACGCATGCGCACCACAGGACGGGATACTTCCGGAAGAGTTTTATTCGTCAGTATTAGGCTACTTTATAGTACTAATATCAATATGCACAAGTTACCTCATATCACACTCTTTTGGAGTTGGGACATCTATATTAGCAGGACTACCGTCACCGAGTCTGATGAAGTGTTATGTAACGGAACATGTTTATACAGCTTAAAGATGTAAATAAGGCAAATCAAAAAAAGGAAAACTAGTAAACTCAGATTGAATGATTCCAAAGATGTGGTCGTTTTGTTTTCATGCGGCTGTATTGCTTTTACCATTGTTGATAATGTAATAATCGATGTAATATGGTGAAGAGCATTAAGAGTATCTAATATTTAATGCTGACACGGCAATGAGTTCACAATTCTATGAAAACAGATTGCTTTTTAAAGAAGTTAAAAATAGCTTGTGCCAAATGTCCCATAATAAAGAACCAATAAAATGTCAAACATTTCAGAAGGAAGCATTCAAAAAGTAAAGCATTGATATTAATCTTTACAGGTAAAGAACTTATTTATTAATTTACAGAAATGTTACATGTAGTATTACATGTGTTCATCAGGCTGCTCCTTTTCTTCTAACACTTCATGACATTGTAGTTTGTACATTGCAAAATAATCCTCAACGGATCACACTGAATGACTGTTGACAGATTTTTAAGCGTTAAATTAATGAACATATATTAGTTAAAGCCACCACAGCAATATGATCCAAACAAAGCAAATACAACTTGAACAAGTTTATAGCCATATAATAGATCCAATTATGGCGATCCAAAAAAATTGTGCCATGACAGAGGAAATGTAGAAGATCTATTTATAGCCGTTTTGAAGATGAAATGCAGATATATTTCGTAGGGCACCATTAACAGATCAAAGTGCTGTACGCAGTTGTTAAGGAGCATGAATGCAGTGGACATCACACCTTGGGCACCCGGAAGACATCTTTTTCTTTCCGGAGACTTCTCATGGTTTCGATCGAGGTCGTCTGCTTTACGTGGTCTTGCACTGATTTCTCTCTGAATTAAACATCAAAGAAATATTAGGAGATCTGTAATCAGCTCTAAATAAAGTACAAATACATATATTTGTGTTCTAAATAAATCCAATATGATAAATAATTTGTATTTAATCATGCTTTACATACTTTACTCTCATGAAGGGGTTGAATGTGAATTCATCAGCCAAAGTGGAAGGAACGGTCGGTTCTCCATTGCTGCATTTCTCCTAAAGAGAAGAAAACATACAGATGCAAAGTGTATTGTACGGTTTCAGAGGCTGACCATTTGATTGACGCAATGATTGATTGTATTTGACACATCTGTCGAGTACCTTTGCCCATGCCAGCTTCTTCTGTATGACTTCATTGTCTGGTTCCACATGACGTGCAAATTTCAGATTGCTGACGGTGTACTCGTGACCGCAGTAAACTAGCTGAAAACACAAACAGAAAAGGACATTTTCAACACACTAACTGTAAAAAGTATTTCATATCTCTAAAGAAAAGTTCATCTCTTCATCTACTATGTCTCCTCAATTAGATTACATCTCAAATCTTCTGTCAATTACTTCAGTAGCACATTTAGACCTTCAATAATAACCCTTTACGCTGACATTACAGGTGGAGTTCATATATTTACCGTTTCAGGAGGCAGGCATCCAAGAATGTCTATCAAGGCCTTGTGCATCTGCTCTGCTGTACCCTCAAAGAATTTACCACAGCCGGCCACAAACAGTGTGTCCCCTGCATGGGAATAAAAGAGTTACGTTTCCAGAGGTTGCAGCAACACTTATTGATCAAGCAAGACAAATTTAAGTGAGGCCTTATTGTCTCGGTTATGTTTTATCTAATGTGATCACACATACCTGTGAAAACAGCTGGTGGCTCTGTGCTTTTTTCCTTTGTCACATAGTAACAGATGTGACCAGTTGTGTGACATGGTGTAAACAGGCATTTGACATTGAGTGATCCAACCTGGAAGAGTGAGCAAAAACATCATTGTCATTTGAGGCTTATAATATTTGGATTGTAGAATAAAAAAATGTAATGGTCCTACTTTTATATTGTTGGAGTGAGACACTTTCTTTGTAATAGCATCAACTCTGTCATCTCCTCCATAGACCCTCAGTCCGGGCATTAGCTTTAACATCTTTTCATTTCCGCCAGCATGATCCCTGAGGAGAGAAAATGGTTTTCATAGAGCTCTCATGAAGGCAGTAAACAAACGGTAAATAACTGTGTAAAATAAGAACTTAACTTGAAGCTTACCAGTGGTGATGAGTGGTCAAAACTGTTGTGAGTTTTACGCCATGCTTTCTCACAGCTTCCACAACCTGTTGAAAGCAAAAAAGGGTCACATTGAAGTCAGAAGTCATTTAACAAATACAACTGAATTACATTTTCTGGTTTCAGTTCTGACTTTAACAGCAATTTTAATTATTATAAAAAATATATATATACATTTCATTATTTTGTATTATAATATATATATATATATATATATATATATATATATATATATATATATATATATATATATTCATACCTTTTTGATGTTCGCTTGTAACTTTTTGATGATGTATATATTGTGTTAAAATATATCTTTATGGGTAAAAAACATATAGTGTAATATAGGATGTTATCCATAGCCCATCGTTAATGCATCATCTATATATTGATCACATATTTTGTGTGTAAAATATGAATCTGTGAAGTAACTAGTACTGTTAAACAAATGCAGTAGAGGAACTACTCGTATGAAATAAAGCACATACCTTAATTGGCTCCACAGGATCAACAATAGCTGCTTCCCTGGACTCCACATCTATCAGGAGGTACATGTAGTTGTCACTGAGTGCAGGGAGAAGTTCAACCCTCATGTTTGCCTGTTCCACCAGAGAGGATTTCCTCACTGCGCTGTGAAGGAGAGCAGCTGCTTGGGCCTGGACTTCCACAGGGGCTTCAGGAGAAGGTGCAAGTCAATATTTGACAGACTGATATGAGAGCACTCTGTTATTCTTAATTCCTGGGTCTTGTTTAAGAGCCACAATACTAGTTAACGCAAGGCATTATAAAATAGATCCATTATACAGCAGCCACTGGCAGGACAGATGTTCACCATTTAAGCTAAGAACAGAAAGTAAACAACGTTAGCTTCATTGCTAACTTTTAAAATGATTACATTTATAGTTAACATAGCTGCCGAATCGATCTAACTTGACAGTTCAGGGGGAGATGATGCAATAAAGAGCGAGTATTAGATCACACAGGCCAGCTGTGTTCATGTCCCCGCCCTCCCCTTAAAACACAACAAAATAAAAAAATCGTTAGCGATCTGTAATTAGTTAACATGTAACGACACAAGCTAACATGCCCAGCTAGATGAATTAATGAAGAATCGTGTGGACGTACCAATTTTGAAGGCTGTTGCAGCTCCCAGCAGAGTGCAGGCACTCCCTACGAGTGACTTGTATAACATAACAACAGCAAATATATCCTTATCACAGTCGTGTAAACCAAAACCTGTAGTTCTCTAGTTCCGTCTTTTCTCTCTTCACCTTTAAACTATCAGGCTCAACCAATCAAATACGGGGGAGTCGATCGGTGATAAACAATGATCAATACATGTATTATTTACACTCTTTGAACGAATCTCTAACGTTACAATGCAGTGCATGTGAGGGATACGTATGTGATGTGTTAGCTGCGATAAACATCTATAATATAAGATATAACAGCTTTGATTTGAGTTGTGAGTTTACTGCGTGTCCTTTTGCGCTTGCCGTAGGTTAATGATCTCGCTTGAGGTACTCGCGGTCAAAGTCGGTCAAAGTTTGGTTAAACCGGCGCTGACAGCTTCAGAGCGGCTGAAACCTTCACGTATCTCCACGATGACAACACGAAATATCACTCGATTCTGGGAATGGGGGAGGAAGATAATCGGCGTCGGGAGAAACTACGCGGATCACGCCAAAGAGCTGAACAATGCGATTCCTACAGAGCCCCTGCTGTTCCTGAAGCCCCCCTCTGCATACGTGAGAGAGGGCTCCTCCATCCTAGTGCCCAGGTACTCCAACAACCTGCACCACGAAGTGGAGCTAGGGGTGGTCATCGGGAAGGGGGGCACAGCCATACCGCAGGCCGCCGCTATGGAGCACGTTGCTGGCTATGCGCTGTGCTTGGACATGACAGCCCGGGACGTGCAGGACGTGTGTAAGGCCAAGGGTTTCCCCTGGACCCAGGCGAAAGCGTTCAACACCTCCTGCCCCGTCAGCGACTTCATCCCTAAAGAGAGCATCCCTGACCCGGGCAATGTGAAGCTGTGGCTGAAGGTGAACGACCAGCTGCGGCAGAGCGGCTGCACCTCCCAGATGATTTTCTCCATCCCACATCTCATCAGCTACATCAGCGACTTCATCACCCTGGAGGAGGGGGATCTCATCCTGACGGGGACCCCGAAGGGAGTCTCCGCCGTGCAGGAGCATGATGAGCTGCAGGCGGGGATCGAGGACGTTGTCACCATGAGCTTCAGGGTGGACAAACAGAAGTGAAAAGAAAAGACACAAATGAGGCGAAAGAAACACTCAGACTCGTGGAGAGATTGTGTTTTTGCTGGAGTGTTGAATGTTAATCATGTTAAATATATTTACAAATACTATGTCGGCCAGCAGATGGCAGTCTCGAGCCGTCAGCACCACCTTTCTGACCCTGTCTTGTTAAATGTTTGCTCACAGTTTGGTCATTGATTGATCTCATGAGTGTACTTTTGATCTGCTTTGTTTTATTATTACTTAAACCAGGGATGTGCAAATAATTCATCGCACTTTGTCACTGTCTTTGTTTCCAATCATCAGTGGTGGGAAGAAGTATTCAGAATTTGTACTCAAATTAAAGATGTCATAATATGTTGTTAACATATGTTGGGAAAATGCAAGTTGAGGTAATGGTGTGTTGCTTCATCTGCGAAATAATACATGATCTAATTATTGGAGGCAGAATGACCAGGCTCAGTGTTTTATTATAATATGTAACATTTTTATATTATTATTATTATTATTATTATTATTATTATTATTATTATTATTATTATTAATACATTAAAGTGTAAGACTCATTATATAGGGACTGGTCAAGGTGGAGCTAACTTTAGCAACTTTACATGCTGTATGTATTAAATGCACAGTGGTTGAAGACATACTCAGATCTTTCACATAGTAAAAGTACAAATATGATAGAGTAGAAATACTCTTACTGCTAAAATTCCTACATTCCACAACTTACTTGAGTTTTAGCAAAACATATGTAGATACATTATCAGCAACATTTACTGATAATTTCAAAAGTAAAATTACTCACGTATTTTGAAATAGTATTCAAATTATTGGTGCTAATGTTATTGTGTGTTAATTTAAGAGTTTATTGAAACTATTTTAGAAACTGATAAGTAGCTCACACTATAATAGTATATACTTTCTGATTGATTAAATGATATATTATGAATCTGCAAAGTTAATATCCACTGCGGCCAAAAAGGGTTGTGGAGTAAAAGTAAAGCAGCATACAATGAAAATACCCAAATTATAACGATAAAGTTCATAAAAATGTATGGTCAACAAATGTATTGTGATCAAAGACCCAATAACAGTATGAAAAACCAACATCTATAGCATTTTTAACTTGTCATAGCGTACTTTATCTTCACTAGCGTGTGCACTTATGATAATAACATATAGCATGCTTCCTTCAGCCACATTAAGCCGTGCAAACTGGTGTAATGTGAAGTTCCCTTCAGAGGCTTAAATGCGAATAGAGTTTATTCCAGATGATTTCAAATTGAGAAAATAGTCATGTTCGCGAGGGAGTTTAGAGCACTGAGGGTTTGGCTCTGGCTTCATGTGGTTATTCGTAAATTTGGAACACATTTATCCGCTAGTTGGATTATCCGAGATGTGTTTTTGATGGACCGTGTTTTAAAGTACTTTTTGTTACTGCACACTGAACCCTGTTGCCTCTTCAGTGAATGTTGTCTGTTTAGCCTTCAACAATCTAATATCCTGAACACCAACAAGGCTCCCCTCGCCCAGACTATTGATATTGTCATTTTGACTTTAAGGTTGCGTACCTTCACCATAAGCACATTTTTCCTGGACTTAAACATCTGTTCCAGGTTCAATTACAATTCTCCCACAGGCTTCTCTGTTTCCAGGATCAATCAGAGCCCCCATCAACCTGTCCCAGGCCAATCTGCTGAAACCCGAGTCTGTGTACATCATCTTCCCACACCTGTAGGGTACGATATCTCCAAGACTCACAGGGCCCGAGTCCGACCCTCAGGGGACTCCGGGGTCATACGTGTCCATCATCAGAGCAGTTATGACAGATTCAATTAGATCTGGGGTCTGGGAAATGTAGTCTTGGCCTGTTTCTTAGAGTAGAGGTGTCGTCGTTCATGAGATATGAATCATACAGTTCATTGTTCCCGTGTGACTGACGGTGTTACGCCCTCAAAGGTTCTAACAATGGCTTCAAAGCTGGTGCTCAGCTCTGGTTTAACGTTCACCACATGAAGCGATGTGTTGTCATGGAGCGGGAGTCTGAGGGGTCTATTTGACACTTTCAAAAGAGAGGGCATTACAGGGAGACCACAGTCTTCCGATCTAACGTACCAATAATGATGTCACCTGTGACATGGAATCAAGCCAGGTGGTAAATGTGGACCAATCCTCTCCAAAAACAAAGTAATTGTTCTAGCCCACTTTGAGATATTTGCACTAGAATATTTATTATTGAATAGATTGACACAAACTTTGGAACAGACGTTCATGATTCTCAGATGATAAATCTTAATGACTTTGGGGATCCCCTTTTTATTTCATCTGGGGACACATTGATGTGGACATGTTGCTTCAAGTGAAATGTCTCAACCACTATTGGACAGATTTTAAATAATTGAATTAACACATTTGTGTCCCCGGTTGGATGAATTGTAATCACGCTGGAGAAGCTTTTTTTTATGATAAGAGGTTTAATTTGAGACGAGTTTTACACTTATAGCGTATCACATCTCGTGTGACATATTACTACAGGCGTGCTAAAATATCTGAGTGTAACCATCATGTCATCGGTTGCTTTAGGGAGAGTGGCCGGACGTCATCAGGTCAAATCTCTGAGGTTCAAACACTTGCGCATGAATATGAACATTTATCCACAGTTCATAAGGAAACACAAGAGTACTCAACTGCAACAATACACCATCCTTACATGAGTGAAGGGCATCTTAAGCTGAAAGCATCAGCTCTTGACAGGAAATGTATGGAGAGAAGGATCAACTCGTGAAAATGACTTACATGTCAGTGTGTGTAGGTGTTAGTGTGTGTGTGTGTGTGTGTATGTGTGTGTGTGTGTGTGTGTGTAATAAAATGACTATCCTCACTCGTCTCCTCAGTTCTGCGGTGTGACCATTCTTAGAAAGACACCCAGCAACACACACACAATCATGGGAAGGGTGGAGTCAGACAGAAAGCATATGACATAATTTCAAGAACTATACAGTCCTTTTAAGTAATCAGTCTCATGCTGGAAAGAACAAGTGCATGGCTGGGGATTAATAATACCATGGAACAAGTCCAAAACCTATTTGATTCTTATTATAAGCCAAATGTAAGGGCTGTAATTCCCATTCGTAGAATAATGAATGGAGTCTTTGGCCAACCAAGAGAAATCATGCATGAAGGCCAGGTGTGAGCCCCTTTCATTCAGAGTGATTGACTGCTCATAGTGCGCTCACGTTTTGTTTGAAGGTGCAGGTGGAAGGTAAAGTGGGCATGTCCTATAAAACAAACTGTAGGTTTAACAGCAAAACACAGCATTTTTCATCCATACAGATGTGTGTAAACTTCCCAAATTGATAAGATGTTGGAATTTTATGTATACGAATTCTGCTTAATTTTTTTGTGTGAAAGGTTTCCATCCATCTGGCAACGATACAAGCTTTTCTATAAACTTTGATTGTTGAACTTTCCCAATCAAGGCCCAATGAGCAGACTGGAGCTGGTATTTATGAGGTTAAAATGGCAACAGAAGTATGTCCTGAAATGTGGCCAAAAAAACAACGTTATAAAAATCTATTGTAAAAGTTAATAATTCCATATCCCTAAAAAGATCCCTAATTTCAGTTGAGCTACCATGACCATTTTAAAATCTCTCGACCCCAAATTACTCTCTCATCAATTAAAGCTGAAGTCAGGATTTAACAAGATGCTGTGAGGCTAAACCACAAAGAAGAGAGAAAATCCCCGAGCATTTCTTCCCTGAATCGAAAGAGACTGTGGTATGGGTGGAAAAAAGAAGTCCTCACTATGAACCGTCTTCATTTGTGGTTCCTTAAAGGGAACCGCTTTAGCACACTAATCCTACTTTTATCAGTAGAAATCAGCCCCTCTTTCCTTCAACGCAGAGCTTCATCCCTGGGGTGTTTCTGATTAGTCTGCCATATGCCCGTTATTCCCAAATAAGAGTCACCGCTCAAAATATACATCCTCATCACGCCTAATCTCAACTGGTTACAGTGGCAAGTAACTCAATCCACATTGGGGCGATTTGCACTTATGCAAACAAATCCACAATGGTAGGAATTGATGGTATGTATTAAATGATGAGCCCAAATCCTTGGAATCTGCATACCAGCCGAAGCTAAACACATTACTGTTCCCATGAGAGCGGAATATTTTGAGATTTGCAGGTCTATAATTTGCCTTTTAGTTGTTTTGCGCAAATGTAATCCAGAATATTGTTTATTTCAAACAAACACAGAAACAAACATATTGTCTTTCATCTCAGTGTTGAGTCTCTTGTTGACTTTAAATACTTGCATACAGGCTTTGGCCCAGAGTGGAAAGTAAATAACGCAAAACCTCAAAGGATAACTTATATTCATTCGTTCTTATTTTCTTATTGTTTTCTTATTTCTTATCCTCTCGTTTTCAGGTTCAGGGAACGTTTCTCATTCGTTCCTCTATTTTTCTTGCTGTTTTCTTTTTTAACCTCAATTGTATTTCTCACATCATTACCAGTGTTGAGTGACAGCCGTAGATTATGTTGAACGTCCCGCTGATTTAACGAAACTTAACGACTGGGCTAGTCCCCCAAACACATACTTATGTATTTTGCAGATGGCAGAATAGGAAATCAATTACGGTTAATGTCTGCTGCTGGGCTGGCACAGCCGAAAAGCAGCTATCACTACGAGTTGGCACAGATGAAGTGAGGCGAGCTCATTTCAAGTTGACCAATGCCCACTAAAAACCAATGCCAGACATATAAAACAGAGGAGGAATGTGACAGAAATACTGACTGGAATTAAAGGAGGAGAGATGTATGGAAAGAGCCAAAGCAATGTGTGTGTACAGGCAAACTTACTCGGATACACACACTAGCTTGTTAATGCAAGCAGGCGCTGACGTTTCCACAAACAAAGCTCATTGTTAATACTTTTGATTGATTATTTTTGTTTTTAATCATTGAATACAAGCACTAGCTGGTCAGACATAGTTCCACGCATTGTTACAAAATCAGAAACATCTCCCACCCTGTGTACTTTTTAGATCTCGTCAAGTGGTCGGCTCCTTTTTGGGTTCTTCCACCAGAGCAGATGTTTTTATTCTTCCCTTTTTCCCTTCATAAAGGATTAGTGTAAAATGAAAGAGACGAGCTCTGCTGCTAATTCTGAGCCCAGAAAGGAAGGTGGGGGACATTCTGAGTGAGCTGCCATCTTGTATAATTAAAGGCCACAACGGCACGCAGGCCCTCACATGTGGGCTCACTGTGTGGAAGTGGCCAGCGGGAAATGCCGCGTGAGAGAGGAAGACGGGGAAGAGTGGGGTTTCTTTCAGGGAGTTAAAGTTTGAGAGCATAAATAACGGGCGGAGCACGACATTGATAGAGAGAGTGAGACACTCGTCGCGGCAGCACTAAGCACCAACAGGGTTACAGAGGGAGAACTGACCATTCACTAAGACCGCCCACCTTACTTACTGTTGCTGATACATGTCCAGCTTCCTGTTCTAGATCGGCCCAATAAAGTGCTGCAGAAGATGGCTAACACAAACTTCAGGAGTTAGCATCACACTGGTTCCCTTAAATAAAAGCCAAAGGGTTTTTCCCTTTGATTTTGGAGTATTGCTGGAAATAAACTCTGTGGCAAACATACGTTATGATACTTTTTGTTCCGCAAGATAATCAAATGAACACCACTTTTATGATTTTTTAAGAGTGAATGCAATAGACAGACGTAAGAAGCTATAACAATCGCCACAAAAAACTTACTTCAAGTTTGCATGAGCGTATTTAAAGGAGAATCAGGAAAGAAAGGTCTTCAGTCTACACAATGTAACTGATCATGCCACACGACAAGACAAAACACAGAAAACATGGAGCTAAGGAAACAGCGCTGTTCCTGTATTGCAGTGTAGAGATAGTTAGTTCATAGGTATAAAGAAAACTAAAAGATTAGAGTGTCCCTTTGTTCTATTCCTGTTTGACTGTTTAGCTTACATAACTCTTTGTTTGAACTGTTAAAGTTTCCCTTCTCTTTTGATTTATAGAGACCAATCAATGTTATTTGGCTAACTTGAAAGTTCTTTTCAAGAACTCATAATCCCATAAACTAAAGCAGTTCTTTCATGATGTGATCTTTTGCCGAAAGGTTACTGTATCTAGTTTGCAGACAAGCTAAAACCTGTTTCATCAACCTCCTACTCTTCTTGTGCTGTTTAGGTTTTGTATAACATCTCTCTCCCTCCAGCCTCGTGCACAAACACACACACACACACACACACACACATACACACACACCCACACACACACACTCCTTCAGCATGTGGAGAACAAACCAAAGACAGGCCTGCCATGCTGAGCCATGTTTAAAGGAAAGGTTTATCCTCGGTTGATCCTTCAGCAAATAGGGATACGATACGAATAGGCAAAGTTTTCAACGGCATGTATTAAATTATGATTACTTTGTTAGGGACAAATATGTATAATTATTTAAGCAATATTCTTATAAACATTCTTAGAATGCTTGGATAAATCTACAGTAAAAAGAAATGAAAAATGATAAGACCATCGTGGCCTACAGCTCATCGTCAGATAAAACAACACAACGCAGTCAGAAAGAAGGTTGTATACACAGCACGAGGCATTCTGTACTTTACACATGGAGTTTTAAATAGTTCAAAATAATCACAGATCAAAACAGTAATTTATTTTAAGTGAGTGACAGTGAGATACAGTGGTCACTGTCCAAGGCATTTCAGATACGTGTGGCTTTGAGAGGATGCCGACAAATGAAATGTGTAGTTGTGTGGTTTATGATCATAGTAACATTTGATATTTACACATGAGGTATCAGAGGTATATCAACTGCAATGTGCAGAGCAATACCCCTCAACATTAAACTAAGATGTGTTGTGTTTCAAAAGACATTTGGAAACAGTAAATGTAATGAAAGTACAAATGCAGTCAAAGTAACACTTCCTATAATCAATAAGACATAGTGGTTTATTATGGAGAATGACATTTTCTCCAATGTCCTGTCAATAAAAACATCTTGTGTTTTATGTCATGCTTTGTTGTGTAATAAATACATTTCTTTAATAAAAGAAATCTGTAACTGTTGCATTTCAAAACAACAGAAACTATAAATATCAGCTTATTTTAAGTAGTAAAAAAAAATGTTTTAAAGGCGATGCTTTTAACTTTCCCTTCTGTGTAATATTAACATACAAGTAAGAAAATGGTTTAATAACTAATCCATTGACTTTGTGTGTAACCTGCATATTGCAGCACTGTGTCACGTCTCCTTCTATCCTCTAACAGAAAGGTGGCAGTTCACCTCTGCATGTCTCGTGAGTCCACTGTGGAGTTCAGTTTGTGGACTTCGAATACTTCGACCTTGAGACGATAGGCCTGTCGAGCATTAAACAGTCAAACTGGCTTTCCCCCCCAGGCTATGACAGAGATCTCCTCCATCAGTCCCAGCCGAAGTCTTGTCCACTCATCTGGTAGAAACGGTGGTTGAAGGGCCGGTAGAAGTCTCTGAGCCTCTGCAGGACCTCGGAAGGGATTTGGGGATGAGGTCTGCCTTTGGACTTTCCAAGGCAGCGAGGTCTGCTGCTCCCCTCTGGCTTCTTCAAGCATGGGAAACCTTTGGTCTGGTTGAAGTAGAAGTGTTTGTCTGAAACAACCCGTTTCAGTCCCAGGAAGTCCTGAACCCGGCCCATCTCCCCCGCCGGATCAGACACCAGCCGCTCGCCGCTTACAAACAGAAAATGAGACAAGGGGAAGTGTTGAAGCCAGTTCTCCAGATGCTTGGCGTAGAGGCCGATGCGCACAGCGCTCCAAGAGATGTCAATCAGACCCGTGGTGGAGTTTTTTAAAGCCAGACTCTGGAAGGATGGAAGGCCTGGGTTCTTGGACAGTGTCTGGGTGTAGTCAGATACGGCCCGCGTCACAGGATCCCTGACCACCACGATGAGCTTGGCTTGGCAGTTCATAGTGCAGACACGCTTAGGAGCCTCCTTTGTCACGAAGTAGCTGGGCGTCTTCTCCATGGTGATCTGGCCGTCCAGAGTCCGGGGCATCAGGTTCCTGACGGGAAAGGAGAAAATGATCAGACATTGTTCTCAAAGACATAATGTTGCAGACTGTTTCACACTGTGATATATCTATATTATTTAAAAGCTTGAGTATGTTGTTCTTCTGGTCTTCGACATATGTTGTGCTCTTCTAAAGCAGAAGTTGAGTGCAGAGCAACCGAAACTATGAGCTAAAAGACCCTAAAACACTCTGTGTTAGGTGGTAAATATCTCTGGGTGCATCTCTATGAGTAACACGTTTCTTATTACACAGACATTTCAATATTTGTGAACAGAAATGTATTTAATAATGCAAGTGCCAATTGCATTATTGCTTTAAATTGTATGAAATTGCACCAATAGGATATGCCAATGTATTCCCATGTGGTGGACAAAGAGACTTCACTAAAAAGAACATCAAGAGATAACCTACACACATTATACACGCTGAACATTAAAGCATCCCAGATTCTGCATGATTAAAGGTCCATGTACACTCTGTAATGTGTTTATGTACCAGGGCCTCAGAAAGCCCATTTGAGCCTCGCTGTGAGGCCTGCACACCAGAACCATCACAATGGGCCTGATGAGACAAAACCACAGAGCCTCAAGAACCACTTAACAGCAATTTCCTACAGATTTCCACCCCCTCCTTTCTTCCTGCAAGAGCAAAGTTCCCCTCCCCCTCACCTCCCCTACGGGTTCCTACAAGGACCCAAACAGACCAAACAGACCAAAGTCAGGAAGTGCAACCAGGATGGCAAGCTGCTGAGCTCAGTACGTGTGTTAAACACATGTCTGCCATGAGGAGAGATGTGGCAGTGAAAAGGCACGCGCTGAAATGGATGCTACTATATCACAGTGATGTATTTTGCATAGTGATATCATCTATATCACTTTAACCCAAACCAATAATCGACTGATACATCTTCTAAATTAGTTTCAATGTAGGTGTGTTTCCTCTCTATACTCTACTAAGTGTTCAGTGCTATCTGGCAAACCGGCATTGTGGGTATTGCGGTATTCAACAGATCTGGTGTTTGTTTGAGTTGACGGACTGCGTGAGGCCAAATTATGGTAGATTTGGATTTCACAGACAAATTGTTTTACAAGGCAAAGCAAGGATGAGTTTAAAACAGCAAATACAATGTTTATTTATCAACACATCTTTTGTGTTACTTGGGCTTTCTTGTGGCTTCGCATAAATAAAAGAAGCAATGGAGCCTAAATGCTTTATTTGTTTCAGATTTGAAGCTCTCTTATTGTCCACATGTTGATGTTAAGAAGTCGTTCAGAAATTAAGTTTACTGATGGAAGTCTAAGGGAAAATAATTTAAATGTTGGCAATTGCTCGAGCAAAATTGTCTGTGGTCAAATAAATAGTAAGTCAACCGTAGTCATCACAAAGTAATGGTCCATTAGACTTGCTGATGTTACTAACGGATGTAAGAGTAGCTAACATCCTTTATATGTTCTTTATCTTCCATCTGAGAGAAATACCGATCTGTAATACTTCAATGTGTGAGCGAAACAGGGCGGATGAAGCTCTAGTGAAAAGTGCATTAGGCAGCGATTGACTGTGTGTGTGTGTGTGTTTGTGTGTGTGTGTGTGTGTGGGGGGGGGCAGCATCCGTCAGCTGTCACTGACTCCACTCTGATGTGAAATGCAGAGCAGAAACCCCCCAAAAAGCAGCTATTGCCTTGAAATAGTATATTTTATTTTCAATGATTAGATGCAAACATTGATACCACTCACACGTCTGTAACGTTGGAAAATATGAAGCAACCGCAAGCACCTCTAAAGCTCACTAATGAACGCCATGTATCTGGTTTGTTTAGTCTGTACAAAAACAAAAGTGTAAAAGCAACATGTTGTGGTTTTAGGGGGACTGCCTGTCGGACTATTTCTTGGCCCGCTGGAGCTACTTCCTGCACCCCGTAAAAGAAAAGGAACACATGTTGTTTTTACAGTTAGTTTTTTTCTAAGAATTAAACAAAACAAGACAAAGAGCTTTCTGCATCCTTTGTATAGAGCACGGCTAGTTGTTTCCACCTGTTTCCAGTCGTTGTGCTAAGCTAAGCTAACTAACTGCTGGCTGTAGCTTCATACACAGACAGAGGGCCACGCTCATAACATAAATACCATACTGTCCAAAAGTGTGGAATGGAATAAAAGGAACTAAGGGGAGACAGAAGGTGAAACTGCATTTTAAATAGTTTATAATTAGTCAGATTAATTATAAACTATTTAAAATGCAGTTTTACCTTTATTATTATGAAAAGGTATTTGTTGTCACATGTTCACGACTATGAATGTGAAGGAGGACAACCATGCTTTGTTCCTGTGTACGTTTTGAGTTTCCCTCTTTACTTAAAGTTGGGCCATTACAATCCACCCTCCATTAAATGATCCCCCTAATAAAAGACCATTAATTGATTATTATCCCTTCTAGAAAGGCTGCAAATGGCCTATCGCTGCCTGCCTGTCCCCTGTTTATCTGTGTCTGATCAATACGTCTGTCTCTATGACAGATTGTGAACTGTGTGTGCTTGTGCACATATACTGTGTGCGTGCACTGTGTGTGTGTGTGTGTGTGTGTGTGTGCACACATACTCATGTGAGCATGGAGGTGTCTGTATTTACTGATGAGAAACTGAGCACACGTCTCCCTCTCTATCCTCTCCTCTTTCATCCATACTCCTCTCGACTTGTCCTTCACTCCTTCACATATGTGTCACTTTGGTAATTGACCATAAGTTGTCTTTCCATACTCATGAATAGTTAATGAAATGTGCCCCCCCCCTCCCCTGTCCTCTGGTCCCTATCGCCCTCATCACAATCGATCATAAATCTGCTCCTGTATGTGGTGTCAGGGGAAACTGTAAACAGATGGGGGGGTGATTCGTTTGTTCTCAGTTTTCTAATGCATTTTAATATGTTGTTATGAAACATATGTTTTACTTATAAGGCCAACACCTTTAAAAGCCTTTCGGTAACTTCTCAAAAGGAGTAACTGGGAGCACGAAGATGTTTTCTGTTTAGCGTGGCAGGGGCGGCCTTGCCAACTATCCACAGTAGACTGGAACTCCCTGCTGCTTCAAGGATGTAGCACTGTTCCTCCCTGAAGTGCTACACCGCTGATGACACTACTGATATGTTATAGGCAGTCTGGATCAGAAGATTAAAAACTAGCCCTGGCAACAAGGATATGGCCAAGAGGCTTCCTGCCCCCGAGAGCGTTCGGTTCTCCCGCTGTATCTATCTGCTGCAGCGCCATAACAAACGGCATTTATGACCAGAAAGAAGAGCTGATTGCAGACAAAAAGATCCCAAAAGAATTCAATTATCATGTCATTTTTTTCAAAACAAAACCCAATCTACTTTTCCATGGGTCATTATATTTGTTTACTGGACCATCTATGCTAAACGCGGTCTTGTTGGGGGAGACTGCTGCTCTGGCAGACTTCTCAACGTCCAGACGCTTTTAGAAAAAGAAGGGAAAAAACTAAATTAACAAGGCGGTGGAAAATCAAGGCAGTAAAAGTGAGGAGCGCAAACAACAAACTGAAGGAAAAGTTTTCCCAGCAGTGCTGTTGTGCTCAGAGGGTGACAGAAGAAGCCCCAGGGCCACAGACAGGCTGACAGGATGAGTGTGGGAACCTCAGTGTGCGCCTTCATGCCTGGAGGAAACATATGCTACTATTCTCCTTTGACCAGAAAAATACAGATTAAACAGGGGACAAATAGAGCTATCTAACCTTTGGAGTGATACACTTATTTGTCTTCTTGCTGGAAGTTAGATGAAAAGATTGATACCGTTCTCAAATATAGTATCGACCTTCTCATCTAACCCGCCGCAAGGAAGTGTATAATTCCATTTCCCAAAATACCAAATACCAGTGTTTTAAGTATAATCTGGGTGCACTGCAGTACAAAAAGCATGCACACTGGAGAAACTGTCAGTGTGATACGACCCACGACCCACGACCCCGCACACACACACACACACACACACACACACACTCACACACACACACACACACACGAGGAGTTATCTTTCCACTATATGTTCTTTGTCGAAACAGAAACCTGAGCAAGTCACCCGGCCTAAAAGTGTCATGAATGCCAAAGTTGCAAAGAAACAAAAATTGAACGTGTGTCTGAATTGAACGTGGCCTGAGGGCGGGCTTGACACTGGGCAGCATAATAAACCATATTTAAGTTCACGCATAAGAGCTATAGAAATCCTCCACATAAACATAAAAAACCTGGAGGTGAATTTCCGGCGCTTGCGTTTGTAAAAAAAAGAAAGAGAGGAAGTGATCCCTCTGGGGAGCCGCATGACTGTTACCACCCACACATTTTAAATACATTGTTATCAGATGATTTAATGGAGGTAGTGGAGGTTTCTCACCAGGAGGTTAACTGAAGCGCTGCACTCCCACGCAGTACAGCGCTTTGCATGTTCATCTTTGGTGATTTACTACAGGATACCGATGAAGTGGGTTTGAATGTGCGTGGGGAGGGGGTGGGCGTTAAAGTCCTGCACGTGTGTGTGGGCTTTTCCATAAAGAAATGAAATGCTTGGTCGATGTATAATTAGTGACTGCTTGGCATATGAGCATATGTCTCCCTAATCATAATTGGGAGACTTAGCCGGATGTCAGTGATACTTTGCGAGGATATCAGTAATGGCTTCAGCATTTGGGACATGAAAGCTTGTGGTGCTGGCGAGGGATGGATATGGTTTAGACGTGTTCTCGGTGTCAATAACAGTACATTACTTTTTTTATATTGTTTTTAAATAACAAAAAAATAAATAAAGTCAATCCACCTCTTAACTTAATATCTCAACAATTCCTCGGTGGATTTCTGTTAACTCTGGTACGCATGTCCCCCTCGCGATGAACTATAATAAATAGTGACTTCTTTAACTTTTCATGGGTCGCTTCTGTGAATCCGACGACAAACTTTCAGTACGTGACAGTTTTTAAGACTTCAAGGGACACAAGTTGTGCCTAAAAAGTATTGATACCCAGTCCTCATACTGATATTAGTCTGATGCTAAACATGACATTATGATTGCAGTGTTTTGGTGATTTGTTAGTTATGAGAATGGGACTGAGGCTGGCTCTTTAGACGTGGATCCATTCAAACAGAAGTTTCTGACAATGAGTAGTATAAAGTAATTGCTTTTTTAAATTTCCCTGGAGTATTATAATATCATTGTATATTTTCTTTTGGTTTCCCTATTTCGCGCAACTGAGCATCTGAAACATTTCACGTGGGCCAGCTGACACAAATTATGTTCTTCACTCGCTAACTGCAGTCTTCACTCGCTAAAGCGGCACGACGGAAAGATTTCACAGGCGCCCCGAAATGCACCGCAATGCACCTCAAATTATTATAATTTCCACCATATGTGGTGTGATTGTGGGCCTTTTCAAACCTAATAACGCCATCTTATCCCAACTCCAGCCCAAAACCCAGCACCATTAAAACACAATACAACTCAACACTACGGAGACCACTTCCTGGTCTGGTACACCAATCAGTCGTGTTCAGCCTCCATCACTCGTGGCCTCGAGGCTACGCACAGAATGAGGTGTCGGCAAAATCCCCCTTGCTCTGGAAAACGCCGTACCGTGCGGCGCATTCGTGTCCACTTTTACTATTTCAACTGTAAGTATCTCCACTGACATGAGAAGCGTTTGAATCTGTCCTCCTAGAAAAACAGTGAAATAAAAGAATGCAGTGTTGAGATGACTCATACGCTCTCAGTGGAGGTATTACTTTAATACAGAGAGGAAAAGTAATACTGATGTCAAAAATCCTCATGTTTAAAAAAATTCATAATTGTCCATCCCTCATACTGCTGTCAGATTGTGTGGCTCATCAACTTTCTCATCTGATAAAATTGATTTAACTAACTAGATGTATATTGAGTAGCCATAAATGACCCATACGTTATCCCAAGACCGGCATAATTCCCCTGTTGTCATTTTTTTTATCTTTATTTACGCAAATCTATGTCTTTTTAAGGACCAACAGAATGTTCAGCAATACTGTCGTTTCTCTTCGTCCTTGTGCTGCTGCGCTTCAAGGATTGATACTACATTTTAATAGCAATCCGATCGGACATGGCCTTTGGTGTCAAGACTGGAGGTCAACCAATTGACAAGCTTTCAAAATATCGATGGTGCTTCTGGGCTGCTGTTTTTTCTCAAATTAAAATGCAAAAATGCATCTTTCTATAAATTAAAGTGGACACCGTTCATCTCTTTTAAAAGAGCAACGATGAATGTTTTCAGTTTAACGCCATCAAGGAGTTTCTCATTCCAGCCCACATCGTGGTGACAAAGCCTTGAGAATCACAACCATTGTGCCACAAAAAGCTGAGGTCTTTCAGTTTCCTGCGGTGGCTCTCATGTCCCATATGAAAGCCATAACTCCATGAAGTTCCCTTCAAGCCATAAAACAACACATAAATTCATTAAATCTCTGCTTGAATCTGAATGTACTATTTGTGGCTTTTCCATTTCTGTAATGGGCTCAAACGCACACATGCAAAGGAGAGACGGGGATGGATGGAGAGACTGGGCTGGGAAGAGAGAGAGAGAGATCAATGGAAACACACTGGTGCCTAAGTTTGTCTGGAAGAAGATAATGCTGTTGGAGCAACATGGTGGGTAGACACTGTGAAGCGTCTCCAGCATGGAGATCGCCAATATCTGACAGCAACTTATGGCCACGCACGACTCCCATCCGCCTGTCGCCTGCACGCTGTGCTTATGTCTCCACCTCAGATATGTGGACCACACAATGCATGTCAGATATGCTAATGTGTGTTCAAAGGCTTCTTGTCCTTTTTACTGAAATGACTCAATGTTTTACAATTTTCTAATTTGGATGCATTTGAATTTATTTATTTTCATTGATTTTGGCTGAATCACGAAGCACACAGGGGTCACAAGCGGACAGTCAATAAAGAAATACGACAATGTAAGTCAATCGGTGCAATACTAAGATTACATTAATGATCCAGTGATGTATTTATGTGCAAATGTATCTTTGGATGTGACCCGGTTGACCTCAGAACTACAGATGGAGAAGGGAACTTCAACAGGATAACATGTCACCGCTCAGAGCAGCCTTGTAGAGAATCAGATGAGAGAAGTGTGTGTGTGTGTGTGTGTGTGTGTGTGTGTGAGTGTCTGTGTGTGTGTGTGTGTGTGTGTGTGTGTGTGTGAGTGTGTGTGTGTGTGTGTGCAGTGTTAGCTTCCAGATGTGACAGTGAGTTGACCCGGTGTCCTCTGACGAGGACTTTATTGTTCCACATGGACGAGCTCTAACTGTCGCTGACACATACATGCACACGCACACACACACACACACACACACACACACACACACACACACACACAACTTCCAGCGGCTTCACTGTGGATCATTGCAGATGACAGCAAATACATCTCCCCCAAATTCTGAGACTGAGTGACAAGAAGGGAATCATCTTTCAGTGATTTCACCCAGGATCACGTTGCTGCTGTCGCCATTGTTGTGTTAATCCCTCCAACTCTTTCTCAACCTTCTCCGGCTAACTTTACTTCTCTGCTAAATAAAAGAAAGACTATATTTTTTTAAATACCGGTATTTTTAGAAGAACATAGTTATCAGAAATGATTTAACTAGACCACCTGCCCTGCAGTCAATCATGTCATGTGTCACATTTTTATAAATGTTACTGGAAATTTGGCATCACAACTGAATTTTATATTACACATGTGTCTTCTATTTTGCTTTTGGAGATATAAATCATGCAAACTAAAATAATTTATTTGATAGTAAGATTAGTCCATTTACAGAAAATAAACGAGGAAAGCCATGTTGATAATAATGTAATCTTTCATTTGTATTTATCTTAGTGTCAAACTGTTTTGTCAGATATGATTGTAAATGTAATAGCTTTGGGTTTTATGGTGTAAATTAAACAAAACAAGAAATTCAAACATGTCAACTTGGGCTCACATGTTTAGTTGCAGCCCTTATTATGACTGATATACTACTATTATGATGTGTTACAGCATCAACCAAACTGCAGTATTGAAGCATAACACCTTTACAAAGCCAGTCAGGCTTAT
Source organism: Liparis tanakae (assembly GCA_036178185.1). NCBI lineage: Eukaryota > Metazoa > Chordata > Actinopteri > Perciformes > Liparidae > Liparis > Liparis tanakae. The sequence goes on from CM070091.1 coordinate 12,406,579, forward strand.
TAAAACAAACAGAAACACACATAAAACGTGGCATGGAAACACCAGGTCTGACACAGGCATTCCACCTAAAGACATCCTCTGCACTTGAAGAGAGAACTGAGAGGAACACGGGGAGGGTTTACAAAGGCAGAGAGAAGGATGCATTACAGCAAAGGAGATAAGTGTAAAAGAGGAGTAATAACAGGAGCAAAGTGCCAACCTGCATGTGTGTGTGTGTGTGTGTGTGTGTTTTTATGTGCACTGAGAAGAACAGCGAGGAAGCTTAGAAGCATGCTGAAATTATCAGTGTGGAAAGTGTTTCCATGTGTCCTCATGTTCTCAGTTAACACACAGCTAAGGGGGATGAAAAAGCCCAGGGAAGATTAAATTACACCTTAGAGTTTCATGTACCATCATGCTATCAAAGTGTTTGTTGATCAGAGCTCTTCATCCTGTCAACCGTAGCTCTCTACTTATGGCACCCTTAACGCCATACTGTACGCAGCAGGTCCGTAATAATATTCTGACACTGGTGAGTGGTTAAGCTAAACTGAGATGTTCTCCGGGAGCTTGTAGAACATCTGGAGATGATCAGAATCAGCTTCATCCAGACCCAAATCCTTCTTTAGGGCCTTAAGTACCCCCAAATGACAGCTCTGGTCAACCTGGTCACCCCAAATCCGCTGCTGTCACTATGACAGTAGCCGGGGAACATGGTATGTGCATCAGTATTGTGGCATGCAGCCAAGACCTTTCAAGTATATAAATCAGGAGTATATCCTTTATAAGAGGAAAGCGTATTAGAGCAATCACTATGCTGTTTGCATGACTCCCACTCAGAACAGGGGGGACGTGTTGGTACTCGATGTCACAGTGAAGAGTATAAATGGTGTTTAGATGACTGTCAAGATGATGAACTGCTCCCCAGAGACCCCACCAGCCTTCTGATTCACAGTGCCATGCAGCATGTGTGGAGAATATTGGATTCATGGGTTATATGGTGATCTAAATATGTGTCAGCCATGTTTATGTAGTCTATTGACAGGAGACATCAGCACGTCTGCAGGTGACACTGCTCGTCTTACCCTTCACTCTGCCATACATCATCTCTGTCTGGGATGGTACCCAAAGCTTTATTGTAAAGAGTGAAATATTGTCATATAGTGTTCATAACAGATTAATGCTATTGATCCGGTTTGCCTTCATTTGGACATAAAATATTATTATTTTGGGAGTTTTTCCTGGTCCGATGTGAGGTTTTGGGGCAGATTGTAAAGCACTCCGAGACAAATGTGTAATTTGTGAAACTGGGCTATACAAATAAACTGAATTGAAACTGAATTGAATTACAATCATACGATGTGTAAACTAAAAATATTAATGTATGCATCTGCTTTTAATTCGCAGCCTACATCGAGCTGTAAGGCAACGTGTGTGTGCGTGCGTGAGCTGCCTACCTGTACCACTCCAGTCCTTTATCGTAAAACCTGTCGAAGAAGTGAGGCTCGGCACCGACCGCCCTCACGTCGGGGTGGATGCGGAGAAACTCCAGCAGGGCGCGGGTTCCTCCTTTCTTCACGCCGATTATAATCGCCTGCGGAAACCTCTTGGTCCCGAAAGTGTTGGACACGGGGATGCCGTGGCTCTCCGCGCTCTCCTTGGCGCTGCCCCGCGCGTGGAGAGGCAGCTGCTGTCCCGGCGCGTCCACCTGCGCCGCGTCCTCGGAGACTGTGCGGTTCCTGTCCGGCAGGAGACGCGGCGAGGGTCGCAGCTCGTCCCAAACTCGGCGGGGGTCGTCCAGAATGTCATAGTCGGACGCTAATTGCTGTCTGTACAGAGCTCTGGGAGCCGAGTCGCAGAGTCCAGCGAGGCAGTAGAAGAAGTAGGTGAAGATCAGGACCATGGTAAAAAACACCGAGACTTTGGAGAGCACCTTGCCGAAGTTGAACCTGACTCTGCATCCACTACATCCCATGAGTTGATCTCCTGCTCGGTGCCAAAGGGCCAACACGGGGACAGCATGCTTCTTCTTACTACATGGATCGGATTGTATATACTGTTAATAAATATAACTCCCAGAACCTGTTGCACAAAAGTGACGCTTCACGTGCAGAGACTGGAGCGCTTCAGTGGGATGATGCCTTGGTCAGAAGAAATATCCTCATAATCTGTTTCTCTTTCGTCAGAAAAGACATCAATGAATTCTCGTCAATGCAGCAAGTGTTTGTCATTGAACATCATTGTGTGCAGTCAGAGGAGACGTGCAGGCTGCTGTTTCTGTGCGCTCTGAGGTCTCCACTTCTCTCATTCAAGGTTTCTCCTCTGCCTTTCCTACGCCCTTTTTTACACGCCTCGACCCCTCCCTCCTCCTGATACACATGCTTCATGGGGACGTACACTACACACAGAGGCTGCTTCATGTATGGCAAACACATTCAAATATATTGTTTCATTCATAAGCATTATTAGCCTCTTCTCACACTAATAACTCATCGTGTCTCAAGTTGTTTAAATATATTTGTGGACCTTTGTAAGATGAAAAGCATATTTTGAGTATTATGAGCTGAGTGTTTTACAAATGTAAGCTGACCCTGCAGAGGAAAGTCCTCCTTGCCCCTTTGAACCCGAATGATAGATGTCTCTATGAATAAGAGACGCCCCGAGGACGTCTATCCATAAGCTCCTCTCTCTGCCTCCTGAGACTCAACACTGAACCGACACATCGTCGACAGAGGGACGAGTCTCCCCGATAAACGTCCGAAACGATAGGCCTGAAGCGAGGAGGGCGCCCCTGCGGCTGCCCTTGTCCCATAAATACAGTATCTGAGGCTGAGTGTGGCACCCTGGGGGCCGCGCTGGAGAGATCAGCACCGGGATGTTCCCTCGACTCCGTGAAGCCGGAGCAGGTCTAGAGTTTCTTCGATGGAGGTTGAACCTGAGATGGAGTTCAGACTTTGAACCTGACTAACACACCGAGCAGCTGCTTGAGTGAACGAGGGGATGGAAAGAGAGTGAGGAGAGGTAGAGGCAAACTGAGGTAGATAATCTGTCTGAGAGAGGTGCACACAGTCACACACACTCACACACACTCACACACTCAGCCCTGGGGCACAGTATGTTTCAGACAGAGATAGTAGCCTACATTAGTTTGGCAAACTCACTGTGTTTGCTAATTGAGGCTTTTGAAGTGCTCTGTTTTTATTCAGCTCATTTATATCATAAGAGAGAGAAAAAAAATGCATCGTGAATATGAAGCTACCACCAGCAGCTGATAGCGCAACGACTGGAAACAGCTAGCCTGGCTCTGTAGTAACAACATCTTCATACCTGCACCTCTAAAGATCACTTATTAACAATTTGTGTCAGAGTGGAAAATAAAAGAAATTCCATTTTTAAGTGCTGCTTGGTAATTAGCAATGTGCTCATTCTAGAAAACACACTGATTCTTAATTTGTGGTGATCATACACTAATGAGAACATCATTTAAACGTGTGCCAATAAGTCCTGTTAAAGCCTGAACACTGCTCCTTTAAGGAATATATCAACTCTTCAAAGTTAAGCTAAGCCAGTGATTGCAATTTCAGTCTTCAGAGATTTAAAACCATTTTCGTAAAATAGCAAAGTGCTCAAACAAAGGTCCCTGCGGATTCTCACATGACCCAGGCAAATATAGAATAATGATATGTTTTGAAGCACAAACAGCCATTGTAAATCCATCTGACGCGAGGCCGGCCTGGCACCGAGGAATTCACAGCTTTGGAAATGACTGTCTGATGGCTGGAGGCTGATTCAGTCAGAATGAGGTCAGATCCAGGCTTTGCTTTCATCAGACATTTTTTTATTTGCTTTTTCCTCGTGCTAATTGCTCTAGTTGGAGTTGTACTGACAGGTCTGGACCCAGAAATATAAACAGCCAGATTAAAGAAACAAACAGGCGGCATCAGTGTTGAGGAAACAAACACGACACACGAGTTGTGAACTGGATGTGTGAGAATGAGGTTGTAGAACAAGTCTCTCCCTCCATGTGTTTGTGTGCTAATCGCTCTTTCATCTTTGTGTAGATTGATATGAGCTCGCACTCATGTGTAGACGTCTTTGCATAAACGCGTGTGTGCAGTCCAGACTACATCTCTAACCATGCTGCCTTCAGGTGTGTGCTGCTGCATCCCTGTGTGTACCATGGATACAGATTTCCATAGCCAGAGGCCCATTCATGGCTCGTACATGTGTCAGCCATTACAGCAAATTAGAAATCCTCCTCAGCAAAAGCAGAATGTTCCACTCCCATTTAGTAATTTCCAGTATGAGGAAGAGGCTGTCGGCCATTTGCAATAGCCACAAGATAGCCAGCAGAATCTTCTTAAAGCCCTCAGAATGACAGGCCTTTGAAACCACCGCCCGAGTGATGCTCATTTAGTGGTGCAGAGGTATGGCTGCAGCTTCCCACAAATGGAAGCCTGTATTGTGTCTGGAATGAGACTGAATGAAGTCCAGATTGGGGATGTTGGCTACTTTGACTATACCAGAGGACATTCCTACTGTTGGGTCTACTGGTCTCTGCAGGGATGTGGTTATTGTCCCCAAAACAATCCAGTTTATTGCTCACATTGATGTCTGAAGTGTAGCAACTTTAAAGAAATAAAGGATGTCACACACATTCTCTGTTGGATGCTCAACGGCCGAGCCCTCGGGGAGGGAGGCTCCCTGAACACAAAAGTCAACAACAAAGCGTCTGTGACGCCCCGCCTTCTCCTGGAGCCTTCCCCAACTTTCATCTGCAAACCTAAACGAAGTCAGTTGGAATGATGGATGGACGACGAGACGGAGGACTGAAGAGAAAGAAAAAACAACACTCTGATCTCTCGGTCCACACAATGTTCTCCCCCTCACGTCATCTTCCTCTCCTCCTCCCACCCTTCATCCCTCGCGTCCCACCACCTTCACACAGGTGCATCGATCTGTTCTGCCTCCAGGAGAACCTACAGACTCCCAGACTTGCCCTGCAGCTTCATAGAGACATCACTGAAAGGATGAATGGACTAAAGATCTGAGAGCAGGGATGTTTGGAGCTTACGCAACAGCCTCAACGGCCTTGAAAGCATTAAATAGTGTTAGGAGTGTTAGTTTTCTGCGATGCATTCCAACTTCATGAGGGTTCGATTTGGGCAGCACCCAAAGCCAGGAGGTTCAATACCGTAATGGATATACACGTATAAAGATACGAAGCCACAGATATTTTTTCAAATAAACAAAAATGCATGCAAGCCCTCCTCAACCGCCATACCAGCTGCACAGACCCATTTCCAATGTGTCTTTCATCTTGGCAATAAAAGCTCAAATACCTTCCCAGAGTGCAAGTCTATGCAGGAGCCTCTTGTTTAAAAAAACTGTTATTTACCTTTTCTTTGCTTAATTGTAGCAGTGGAATGGCGAGAGTTAGGATCTGAAGGGAATTAAACAAAATGACGATCATGTCATCGCACAAGCCGCATAGCGTTTGGGAAAGGCCTTCTTCTCTAATCCGCAGCTCTGCGGCGAGGAGTGGGATGGCGGTCGGCTCCTCGGCGATTGTGGGTGTGTTGGGAAAGGGTTGAAGGCACAAAGAGAGGAGGGAGGTGAGGGAAACCTGCGTGTGCTTGAATGTGTCTCCATGGCAGAAGACGAGCGTCAGTGAGAGATAAACGGAGTGAGAAAGAGGTTAAAAAAGAGACAACTGTGATTAGTTCAGTGTTGTGTTTCATGCCTCCCAGCTCACTGAGACGTGTGGCTGCGGCTCTGACAGCGACGGGAAGGTGAAACACTTTGAGCGGCAGTACGTGTCGGACTTCACATGTGAACTCTGTCAATATGCGTGCAGAGACTTTTATTCCTTTGGGGTGTTATGCATGCTTCGATGTGCCTGTGGGAGCCTATTGTTCCAGTCTGCGTGCACATGTTCCACTTGTGGTACACAATTCCAGACTGTTACTTACTGAAATGCTTGTGGGCTGCTCCATGTGGCTTTGCTTCATTGGAAGGCCTTGTCGTCCTGCACGTTGATTGCCATGACGTCAGCTCCAAACCACAGCACTGCCTTTTATGTGTCACTGTCACCATCTATTTCCGCCATGTGTGTGAAAAACAACTTTCTTTCCATCTTTGCGCTCCACTGACACGGACGGTTGCATCAAACACTGTGCTACTGTTACTGGGCCAGAACCACCACCATAATGGAAGTGCTCGTTATTTCTCACACTCACTCGTCTTATTCAAAACAATCAGACGGGCTAAACTGGGTGAATGTCTCATTAGTTGACTGGGAGCTATGTGTTCGAAACCTGGACGATCTCTAAATAACAAACATTCATCCGATGGGTGTTAACTGACTGTAATTACTGGTATAAAACCACAGCAGTTGGGCTACCCCGCTCCGTGGAGTTTCCCATGTTTTTCTAATTCCAACTTGTCACGTCGACTGTGAGAAAAGAGGGCTGTCATCCTAAAAAAGAAACTGGGGAAAAAAGTATCTGACCATTGACTCACTATTTATTCAGGTCTGCTCAAATAGTATCACCTGTCCTGTGAGATCCTGCAGGCCAGTGTGTGTGTGTGTGTGTGTGTGTGTGTGTGTGTGTGTGTGTGTGTGTGTGTGTGTGTGTGTGTGTGTGTGTGTGTGTGTGTGTGTCAAACTGTTTCATGCTGCAGAAACAGGAGATGGGCTTCTACCCTGTGGGGCCAGTCTGCATTTCACAGGAATGTAAAATCATGTGTGACTCCAACAAGCAAACCATCAGTGAGCGTGCCGACGGTTGTTTTGGCCAACGGGGACAGGAGCGTAGCAAATATGTGACCCACCAGGAGGAAAAACACGTTAAGATAAATTAACGTTAAAATTGGATATTTCACTTTGGGGATTGATGTTTTTCAGTTTGAGTCATTTAGGTGTCAAATGGTCCCGTTGACAAATATGGCATTATAAGTGTTTTATTGTCGTCTAAAGCTCCAATCAAACCAATACAGTCGGAGGAACTGGCATGATTGGAGGTCATCTCAAAAGATTCTAATATATTGGGTGATTTTTAATTGGTTTTCTTGCCGAGAGGTAAGTGAGTCGACTTAGTGTCAGCCTTTTTTTATTTTTTATAAAATGGCGAATTGTTACTTTTAACTTTGTGGTGGAGGTGTACATTTAAAACACCACCACCACACCACACCTTCACTCTTGTACAGCTAATAATCCCGATGGGTTGCCTGTGAGCCTCATTCCTTTGGGAATGTATTCTGAGCCTTTGACCTCTTCTGTTTTCACCCCTTTACCAACACATACACACACACACATGTCACGCACACTCAAACACAAATCTTCCTCTCCTTCCTGTAGCTCTCATCTGGTCTCACTTTGGGTTTTGAGGTCTGTTTTTAAAGGACACAACAGAGCTGCTGGTCTAAATGATAGCAGCAAAGGCTTTTCCGTTCAACATATATTTGGAATCTGCCTTGACCAGGCGATCACTCACTTCCCGAGACACTCTCCGTCTTCACTGTCTGTCGTGCCCACAAATCATTGCTCACTTTTCTGGCACAAACGTAAAAGAATAAAACGCTAATGTGGATCATGAGAGATCGTCTGTGCGGAAGAAATATGAATCATACATTCGAGGATTATGTTTGATGTATAAAAGCGTGTAAAAAATACTAACTAGAGGGATTGTTGTCTCTCACGTTGACTACTTGGCTATGGAAATGGTAAAATGTGTGTGTGTGTTGCACAATTGGTGCTGAGGGGCATAAAGTTGAAGAGGTATGTGGAATTTCCCTCATTCAACGAGGGGGATCCAGATGTGATCACACACACACAAACACACACACACACACTCGCCTTAAATGCTTTATTTATTAATTTTTTCTTTGGTTAAAATGCATTCATATAATTGTTTGTAGATACTCTACAGACGTTTAGCATAGGCAGTGCATGGCGTTTCCAGTATTCATGCTCAGCTAACCTAACCTGCTGCTGTGGCTTCATATTGAATGAGCAATTATAACAGTGGAATCAATCTTCTCATCAAGTGTGTTTCCCAAAATGTCAAACTATTGTTTGCTCTGGCCCATTATTCTTTCCCCATAAGCGTTTCTTTCTTTCCCCATTGCTTGATGGGGTTTGGCAAAAGATGCAACATCTGCAGAGAAAATCTCGAGTTGGAACACCTCCGTAACTCATAATGTTGGGTATGATTACAGGTCCCTGATTGGGTTATAATCACTGAGCAGAATAAAGAGCTCCAGCACCTCTGATCATTTTCTGCACAGAAGTTAACAATCAGCATGACCAAAGCAGCAATTTGGACTATTAAGACCACCCATCTGGGGCCTCTGGGGACTTCACAAAATGTTATACAGACATGTATGTCGCAAACAGAAGTCTCCTATGGAGCAGACTGGGATTACTAACCAAGATGACAGAGGATGAGCAGCCGTAAATTGCAGGGAGCTGTGGTTATAGGCCGGGTGGGGGGAGGCTGGGTGGGCAGAGGGAAGACGTTCTGTGGCACCGTACCCAGGGAAAGACTGAGGTAATTACTTTCTTCTCCTCAGCAGGGTTCGGTCTCTGTCGGACGTCTCTTTGGCGCCACGAACCTCTCCAGACGTCAAAGGCCTCTGACAGTTGTGGGCGCAAAAACGCCGCATTTCTCCACCGTCCATCACTGCTCCGACTATCTACGAGCCTTTGAAATCATTGAGAGCAATAAAAAATAAAAACATCCTGATATTTCCATACTGCATTTGAGAAATGTTTCCCTTGCTTCTGGCACACGTTCATCTGAGGCTCTATTTGATCACTCTGAAAGTCACACGGGGCGACAAAAGCAGAAGAGACGAGTTGTTTGACAGTCCGCCCACCTTGGAGGCCTCTCAAACACGCCGACCCGTCATCAAGGTGGGCTCAATGTTGACACATGTGGGCACACAATCAGCCTGGTCTTCTTCTCCTGTTTTAAATCGTCCCTCTTATCCCTCGGTCAATCCAGCATCCCGTAGAACGAGGACCCCCCTCTCCCTGATCTGCGTGAACAATACCCCGAGACACACTCCTCAAAGTATTCCTTTGAAGCTCTCAGACCGACCTGCGCCCCTGTCTCTGGTTCTATCTCTCCAGTCGATCGCCCTGCAGATAGCGAGCGATGTTTGCAGATACACGTGCTCCAAACCCCCCTCGGCGTTCAGAAGCAGGAATGTGATCATGTGATAAAGGTCACAATAAAGGGGCAGAAGCCATTGAAGGTAATCTTTGAAACGTCTCATTGTTTATTTCTTTCCTGGGTGCCCTCATACTCGGGATATTGCGGGGTTCTTTCTGGCGTTGCTGAGCAGTCCCTCCCACATTTAAACTGTTGACATTTTGTTGGACTGAACAGAAAACTGTGGTTTTTCATTGTTTCTTCCTCAGTGTAATTGGGTTTTTATTACCCCTCATTCCACATTTGCAGTGTTTATAACAAACCTGGGCTGTCAAGATATGCATTTCATATACCCACACTGCATAAAATCGGTTTATATGCTCAGTGAACTACACATTTCACTCTGCGGTTCACAGCCTTTCTGAAAAAGACGAGTAAAATATATTCTTTTCTTTTGGGGTTTTCATAAGACCCATCTCTGTCAAACACATGTTGTCCTGACCGAACAATGCCCAACCGGACGGCCTCGAGCTTGCAGAGCTTTCCGGAGCATATATCAAATTCCAATGTCAAGTATAAAAGCTTTGTTTATCCGTTTAATCATTAAGGGAAGAGGGAGGCACAAACTTGGCCAACACATGTGGTCTATAACATGTGGAAGGCAGCCCCGCCGTGTAGGGATGGAGACATCACATTATAGCGGGATAACTCACATTACGCACTGATGAAAGAAGCTTTCTCTATTCCTGTTACAGTCACGCATTGAGGAGCTTAATTCTTCCCACAATGCGATCACAGCTTCTGTAGCGAGTGAATCAGAGCCGCTGGACGGCAGATGTTTTTTTCGGGGATACCTTGATGAAACTGGATATAATGTCATGGTGCGTGGACACAGAATGAGACACTTTTCTCTGTGGCTCAAAACAGAAGCAGGTGCAGAGCCCGTAAACATCCACATCTAAGCAGCAGGCCTCATATATGTTGTAATTAAAACAAGATGTCCCTGCGAATGAGTCAGTGACACACACACACACACATGTTTAAATGGTACCCTGAGGCCCGGCCTGTGGGTCTGGGGAAGGCTTTAGAGGAGTAGCGGTTTTAATGTAATTAAGGATTTGCTCTGGAGCAGGATGAGCCCTAGAGGTCAGTGGAAGGAGAAGTGTGGTTACAATCCGAGGCTGTCTCGCGATTCTATCAGAGGATTACCACTTCCTCCTTCCTGTTTGCTTCCTCTTGGCCATACAGCTGTGCTCAGATGCCAGCAAAAAAGGGTGTTCTCGCAGATAGCAAATTCTAATTGCAGTTCCTTGTTTTTCGGCAATTTCCTTTTCCTCTTCATCTCTCATTCTCGCATCTGGTTTATCTTTGTGTGGTGGTCTCTGTCTGTTGTTGAGCTTGTCGCAGGCCCCCCCCCTCCATCACCCTCCTTCCCTGTCCCAGACGTCACCCCCGAGGTCAGGTCAGTGTGTGTGTGTGTGTGTGTGTGTGTGTGTGTGTGTGTGTGTGTGCCAGCTGTGTATGGCATTATAACAAAGACATATAGTCAGTCCCACCCTCCTTGTGCAGGTATTACTTCATCATCACTTTGGGCACAATTACGTTTCAAACAATACTTTTACAAACAGCTGCTCCCTCTGAAGTGAATTCAACTGTTTTGATCCGACAGACAAAATCATCACATCGAATGCACTAAACAGTGTTTAAATGTTGTGCTACGACACATCATTGGGATCTTTGAATGTTTGCACTTCCTTCCTTAATCCTGGGCCTGACACTGCAGCTTTCATCTCCCCCTCTGATCTTCCAGCCTTTGAAACACAGATCCACACCTGCTCTTACCCAGACATTTAAACAGCACAAGAGCGGTTGAAGCCCCACATCCTCACTTTGTTTATAGCTCACCACTCCACAAGCCAAGAAGCGGCTCCGCTGAGGTATCGGAGGAGAACACAAAGCACTCTGAGGTCTGGAACAAGTAAAGTTATCCACACAGAGAAGACATGCTCTTCAGATGTGATTTACTGTACGCTTAATAAGTGAATATTTAGCAAAAATTTCAACAAAACTCCATTAACAAACAGAGCCTTTTAGAGATCAAATAAAAGCATTGCCACATGTAAAGCTTTATTTTTTTGTGCAGGCATGATTTATGAATCTTCTATTACTCGAGTATATTTAATTGAAAAAGGAACAAGTGAATCGAGAGCGTCAATAAGAAAAACCCTGGGGTAATGTAGTTGTTGCTTTATTGTTGCCATCAGGAATGAGCCTGTCTGTGCTCTGGATACATTATGAACTCTAAGATGTCCACAAAGTTATACTTTAAGTGAGTTGTGACTCATTTAAGGTGTGTTTTCGAGGCACACAGCACCATCAACTGGTGGGAGCATGCAAATACACTTTTGAAGAGAGATATGGAGTACAGTTTGTCCAACAACTTTCCGCAATGAAGCGTAAACACAATGTGACTTACCTGGTGAGAGTCACTCATCAACTGAACCGTAAACTATTTTGAAGGGAGGTATAATAGAGATCAGTGCTCCTGTGCAGCACAACTTACTGTGGTTAAATTTAGGATAGTATCAGTTTTTGAGCTGCTGTTGTTTTTTTGTCCTCTCCTCCAGCAGCAGAGGACGGCCTGCTCCTCCACAGCTCACCTATAACTACCATCTCTTTGGAAGAAACCTTGAGTGGGTGAAAAGTGCATGATAAGTGTCCTAACCGGTTGGTAAGAAAAAAGTTACACCCACTGCCAGTTACGTCCTTCAACACCCACTTAATAACTTGTCAATGACTGATGTGCTATGTAATAATCGGAACTACAGTATCACCTCAGGAGGTAAAGTAGAGCAGATAGCGTGCAGATGACAGCATACCTTATGGTACCTTATGAACCATCTTACCTTATGAACCATCTCGGCCCCTCAGGTCGTCTGGGACGGGTTTACTTTCTGTTCCCAGAGTCAGAACTAAACATGGAGAAGCAGCGTTCAGCTTTTCTGCTCCACATATGTGGAACAAGGTTCCTGAAAGCTGCAGGTCTGCTGAGACCCTTAGCTCCTTTAAATCCAGCTTGAAGACTTTTCTGTTTTCTGCTGCCTTTAACTGATTTTTATTGTTTTATTGTTTTAATGTTTTCTTAACTGTTTTTAAATATGTTTTGATGTTTTTAATGGTTTTATGTGAAGCACTTTGAATCGCCTTGTTGTTGAAATGTGCTATACAAATAAACTTGCCTTGCCTTGCCTTGCCTAGCAGCCTGATGTGTGCTCTATTAATGAGGATCATCGGGCCGTGTAATTAGGATCTCTGTCAGTCACAGTGTAACTATGACGATGTTGGTTGTGAAAGAGGTGATAGGGCAAGACGGGGGCAGCTTCTTTACAGCGTGTGGGTTAGTGTAGAACTTGTGTTTCAGTAGCATCTCGACATAAGTAGAACATGTGTGGAACATAAGGCTCACTTTGAGGGAGCTGCTGAATATTCAGAGGCGTGACAGCCCTCCTGTGGGGCCGTCGTACAGGAACCCGAGGCCACAATCATTGCCACACTTCCCACAACAGAACTGTGATATTTAAACACAGGAAGTTTGAATCTGAGATCTAAACCTACAGAACACATGATTACCACCAACAAAAAAAACTCCAGTTGGAAGTGATCCTTACATTGTTCTCTACCAGAGAAAGAAAAATATGCAATTTTATCCATTTCGAATGTCTCTGTGTCTTCAAAACAAACTTTTGTGGTTAGAGATGCCTGTTTACAAAGAGTCACTCGCCTCCAGCTGGAAGGAACCAGCAGGTCCAGATCTCAAGAGTGAGCAGCTCCACCCTCCTTGTGTCTCACTTGATGGCAGTTTTGACATCACTGAGAGCCAGCGGCGATGTTCTGTTTATTCAGCCAGAATGTGTGTACATTTTTAAATAATATACGTAACAATAACGTATATGACGTGGGTTTGGAAACAGGGGATCAGTGTGGAAGTGAACAGAAGAGAACAGCACTCTGTAAATTCAAATTGTACTTTTAGAGCCACGTGGTGGACCCAGTCCAGACCGTGTCACCATCTGTCTCAATACTGTCTAAAACTACTCACACAGTAGAAAAAGAGAGAGAGCATTGTGTTATTTTAATTTAAAATATATTTATTTTAGTTTGCATATCGATCGGTGAAGGTAAGTAAACAGACGTGTTTCATCTATTAGTAATAAATGGCTTAAAGAATCCCAAGAAAACTATTATCAGTTATTATGAATAAATCCTAAACTGGTGATTGTGTAATCAGGGACGCTTTCCTGAGACGGTGATGAGTGCTCAACAGAAAAAAATATTGAGACCAGTCTTCTGTTCTTGCTGTCCAGTGTGGCCATCATTGATCAGAGCCCTGGAGCTCCCAGATGGGCTTTATCCCAGAACCCTTCATACGCTGGCCACACCTGCAGCAGCACAGAGACACTTCCCTCCAACCGCTCACTTACTGTCCATCGACCTTATCTGTGGAGAGAGAACAGGGCCGTTCAACTGGTGGTACATTACAGCCTGAAGGATTTCCTCCGCACGCTTCTCAAACTGGTGGTGATAATGCAAACGTCGGCAAATTTCATGCAAAAACATGAATAGAAGCTTTGAATGTATAAAGAAATTGACATTCAATACAACCCTTTCCAATAAATGACTCATATGGAGCAATGGGCAAAGTGTTGGTGAGCGGCCATATATAGAGATGGGGAAAGAAACTGGTTCTGAAATGATGATATTAAGATATAAATGTGCTCGTTAGTCGAGCTCATTAACGAGGCTTGGCACGCTGCTACGCCACAAACACCTCTAATTGGACAGTAGGGCAGAGACTCTAGAGATTATTTTAATAACATGTAAGTTCTTATATATTTCCCAACAGACATTTTGGCCGTTGATAATTTCATCTGCCGGAAAATCTGAATCTGATAATGGCAAAAGTCGTGCCGTCTAAAATACCCTGATAATGATATATATATATATATATATATATATATATATATATATATATATATATATATATATATATATATATGCAGTATGCAGCATACTATTTTAGTCGTACTGTATGCAAATGTTACATGATATATTGGCCCAGTGGATTTATCGGCCCATCTCTACTTGGTATTTGCTGTGAAATTGTTGAATATGCATTCCTCAGGCCTACATAACACAAAGTCAGTATTTGTAACCTGGTGTTGTGATATAATCACACTCTCTGACCTTTAGGGATGAACTTCAGTGAGCTGCTGAATATTCAGAAGCGAGACATGCCTTTGGTTGGCCCGTCATTCACAAACTCGTGACCAAGTCCATTTCCACACTTCCCACATTTCACCTGCAACAACACATCCGACATCAGAGTCATTTCGATAGTCAGCAGTCAGTGCAGTAAACAATCTCTAGCCTCTCAAGGGCAGCACTCTGTTCCCCTACAGCTAGTGACATACAGGCTGTATAAACCGGTATGACAACGTGTGTAGGACGGTTTAAACGTGAATATAGTCCACTTGCATTGATCTTCCGCCGACAGGTTTAATAGAGCAACGAAATCTATTCTCATTGGACCGTACCTTATATGCCCCAGGCCTCTCCTGATGTTTCGACACACTGTCTTCACGGATGGTCTCTGTGAAGGCTGGCCAGGGAGACGAGTGCTCGAATTTGGAGCGGCTGGTAAAAAGCTGGTGATCACACTTGGAGCAGACGTAAACCCCTGAGAGGTGAAAGATGGGAGATCAGGATTTGAGTGAAACATGAGGAGAGAACAGTTGAAAGGGTCTTTTGGGGGTGAGGGGGATACCTCAAAACTAACATCAAGATAGCACCGACTAGTGGTAATGGGTTGGTATCTTATTATCATTAATAGTGGTGATCATGATGTGTTACTACTGTATTTTAAAAGATATTGTATATTCTTATTTAACACAATGCCTGTTTTAGTAAGAATGCTATGTATATTTAAGGTTGCATTTGTTTCAGGGTGTGTTGGGAACAACCGGTTTCGTAACAGAGTCAATGTGTTACATAACAAGCTTTGTATCATTTACGTTATACACCATGTGAACTGTGACCTCTTCTCGCCCCTCGTATTGGAGGCTACAGCTTACGTAGAAAGAAGTCTATCATTTACTCCGAAATAAAGTTATTTAGCAATACATAATAGTAATATAGTTAGATAATAGTTACATTATAGTTAGCTCACAGTAGTGGGTTATGACAACTCTAGTTGTGCTGAACAGGCTCTAAACGGCACAAGCTAAGCAGAAATTGTGAATAAAGTATAAGATGTTGAAGTAAGAAAGTTACCTGGTATAAAATGGTCTTTAAAGGCCTCTCCACCGAAAAAACTACAGAACGACATCTCTACTCTAGGACGGCGTGTGTTCCTCTTTTACGCAATGAAAAGTTAGCCGGACCATCAGAAACATTCAGGCTGGATACAATAAGACATCCGGTTGAGGAGTCGAGACATCCGGTTGAGGAGTCGAGCCTTCAGAATAAAACCAGAGAGCTAAATAAAGTGTGCTCCATAATATATATATATATATATGTATGTATATATATATATATATATATATATATATATATATATATATATATATATATATATATATATATATATATATATATATATATATATATATATATATATCGCCCTCTCTCCTCTCTCCTCTCTCCTCCTCGACCTCTTCTGTGAACCCCACCCCACCCCGGGATGTGGTGTAGGAGAATCACACAAGGTGAAACCCACGAAACCGCCCCATCCCGGGAGGGGGGGCCAATCCCCCCCACTCCTTCTGTGGGGTCCACAAGTCAATCCCACCGCCTTCCTGTGAACAGCCCAGGCTCAATCCTATCCGAGGGATGCAGCTCTAGATCGGGAATCACACAAGGTGACTCACCGAAACGCCACAATACTTCTCGGATGGTGACCTCCCCCCCACTCCACCTGGGAGCTTCACATCGCGGTGCCGCACTGCTGGACAACACGCCTATTTACACTGTTTCGGTGCTCAGTGAAAGCACAATGATCAAAGCACAATTATCAAAGCACAATGTTGCCATGGTGACTGTCGTGTGAATGTCGTGTCCGCTAGAGCGCGATTTGAATCCGCTAGCTAAACGGCGCTAGCCTTAATTAGCTGTTTTCTCTTTAACTACTACACGCTTAATAACTATCAACATATAGCACCGCCAAAGCAGGCGAACATAACATGAATACCTTCACTCTACCGCTGTTTCTCCCTGCCTCAAATCTTCGTGGTACGCTAGCTTACTGAAGCTTCATCATTCTTATTTGTTACACCAAAAAACAACTTTTAAGTGGACGAGGGACGAGGTATGTGTTATTAGTTGTTATACTAAGCTAGGCAAACAGCTCCTTCTATAGCTTCATAATTACTGTACAGATGTCATGTTATATGGATATTTTCATTCAGCTCGCGGCAAGAAGCCAATAAGACTTATTGGCAATATTCCGACATTTTGGGGGTGTGATTCCCAAAATGTCGGAATATTGATTGAAGCATTAACAACAAAAAAACAGTAACCCCCCACATCCAAGATTAAAACTGAAACTAAGTGGAGTAACGGTAGAGGCACAAACACACGTACACAACACTTAACAAATGCCAGTAATATTAGAATTAGCACACAACAAGATATTTATGAAGCTACATGCTGTTATCATAGCATTGGTTATACACTATGAGGCCTTTAGTCTGTATCTGAGCAGATGGTGCAGAGTTACTTCAGTATGAGCAGCTGTAGAGTTACATAACTTTACTGACTGTCTGCATTTGAGACAAATAACTTAACATTTCACTTCTGTCATCTTTTTTTTAAAACCGAAGACGGTGCCTGCAGACAGCTTGACACGGAGCAGCGCGTGCGCTCTGATCCCGCGCTCTTTTAATGAAATATTGATACAAAAAATATGCTAAATCATATCGTTTTTAACGCACGGATCAGTTGTTGGTATCGATACAACGTGCAGCATGACTGCAGTAGATGCATCGTCCCGATGTGCGCGCACACGCCGGGCTCTACGGCGCGCGAGACGTGTTCACGCGCGCCGTAGAGACAGACTGACGTGTTTTAATGACGTGCTGCTGTAGAGACCATCAGCATCAGATCGCTCAGGTACGCAAAGGCGCGCAGGAACAAGTGGCAGTACGCATTGTGGATTATTTTCGCGCATGCGTACCTGCGTACCAGTTATGTGCACCCCTGTCCATAATCATGTCTGTGTAATAACAGTGGGGTAATAATTGTATACGTAATAAAATGACATTATGAATAATTTATTTTTGTTCTGATATATCCAGTGTTCTTGTTGTGATTGACGTGTCTTGGTTGCTGTAAAGTAACTTTCATCTCTATTTGGAATTCACCCTTTTATTCTGAATGATTACAAACCGGAAGTCCTATATTGGCCGCTAGCTGTTCACGGGCTCTCGGTCGGGTCGAGCTAGCTTGGCCGAGTCCGTCTCCTCGCCCTCCGGCTGCTATTGTTCATGGTCGTGTGCTGGACTTCTCTCCGGAGACATGGACACTACAATGTTTCAGTTGAGGTCGTTCGTTCACCAGCGGCTGTACACAGCGGCGGAGGAGATCCTCGGAGAGGTGCAGAAAACCATAACGCTGGCCATGTACGAAGCAGAAGTTACTCGGTCCAAAGAGGAGGTGGAAAGTCTACGGAATCAGCTGGACTTCCTGCGAAAGAAATCCGGTAAGAAACCCTGTTTGAATGTGTTGTTTAGCAGCGGGTTGGCCTCGCGCTGCCATACCAACCTCCACACGTAGCTGGCGGTGTAGCGCGAGAACAAGTAACCTCGGCGGAAATTGTCGCGCTCCTCTTGTTCGTGCACGCGCACGGTACTCTCTACAAACTCAGCTGAAGTAACAGTAGTCAACATATGTTTAATGCTATGTAGCATTAGAGTCCACTAATATTCATGTTTACATGACTAATACTACACTATTAATGTGTATATGACTAATACTACACTATTCATGTTTATATGACTAATACTACACTACTCATGTTTATATCACTAATACTACACTATTCATGTTTATATGACTAATACTACACTACTAATCATGTTTACGTGACTAATACTACACTATTCATGTTTATATGACTAATACTACACTACTCATGTTTATATCACTAATACTACACTATTCATGTTTATATGACTAATACTACACTACTAATCATGTTTACGTGACTAATACTACACTAATATTCATGTTTACCTTACTAATATTACACTATTCATGTTTATATGACTAATACTACACTACTTATCATGTTTACGTGACTAATACTACACTAATATTCATGTTTACCTTACTAATATGACACGAATCATGTTTACATGACTAATACTACACTATTCATGTTTACATGACTAATACTACACTATTCATGTTGATGTGACTAATACTACACTATTCATGTTTACATGACTAATACTGACTAATACTACACTATTCATGTTTTCATGACTAATACTATACTATTCATGTTTACATGACTAATACTGCACTATTCGTGTTTACGTGACTACATTTAGGGGGGGGGGTATATTTATATGTATCTTTTGGAAAATGACTTACTTACCGGACATTAATGTTAGTATTTGCTCCTGTCCCTTTCTTTTTGCAGCTCCAGAGCCTTCACTGACCAGCAGGACAGGGACACATGGAGAAGCGTGTGACGCAGCAGTGATGCAGGAGAACCCAGGACCCTCAACACCTGATGAGTCCAGTCTGGGTGCTGAGATCCCAGGAGCTTCTCAAACCAGTGCAGAACCGGACCAAAATAATTGGAACTACTGTTTGATTCAGACAGACTTATTGATGACCGAGATAAAAGAAGAGCAGGAGGAAATTTGGGGTGACGGTCAAACACAGATGATGGTTTTTCCCTCTCCTGAAATTGTGAAAAGTGAGATAGATCAGCCCGAGACACAAGCGCCGTATGAAACGCAGCCAATTGCTTCAGATGGCTCTGCAGCTGAGAGTGAGAACCATGACAGTGACGAGGAGTTGGTGGAGAGCAAAGGACAACGCACCAAAAAAAAGAAACAGAAAGGACAAAGTGGCAGCGCGGATGAGAAGGACAAAGGAACATTGGCCGAGGACAAAAGTCCGGCTAAAGGTGACACGGGTCGCAGTTTTTGCCATTTTTGTGGCAAGGCATTCCAGTACATCGGCTCTTTGATGAAGCACATAAAAACACATGAAAACAATTTTGATTGCAACGTTTGTGGGATGACATGCCAATCTTCAAATGAGCTGATTACTCATGTGAAAAGTTCTCACAGCAAAGCAAATTTGTGTGGCACTTGCGGAAAGACTTTTCCCAACAGCCGTGGTCTCCGACTACATGAAAAAATACACACAGTCAAAAAAGAGTTTGTGTGTCAAGAATGCGGCAAGACCTTTTACCGAAGAGAGCATCTCATCGTGCATGTGAGGACCCA
The DNA here is from genome assembly GCA_036178185.1 of Liparis tanakae. Lineage (NCBI taxonomy): Eukaryota > Metazoa > Chordata > Actinopteri > Perciformes > Liparidae > Liparis > Liparis tanakae. Next base: position 12,426,236 of record CM070091.1, read on the forward strand.
TTCTGGGGAGAAACCGTATCACTGTGAAATTTGTGGGAAAGCATTCAGTCAGAGCCAGAACCTAACAATTCATAAAAGAGGACATTCAGGGGAGAAACCATATCAATGTGGCCAGTGTGGCAAACTTTTTAACACAAGCAGTCATCTCAAAATACACATGAGATACCATTCAGGCGAAAAACCCTACCGTTGTGATATTTGTGGAAAATGTTTTACCCAAAGCGGACAGATGACTCGACATAGGACCACACACACAGGAGAGAGGCCGTATGGCTGCAGTATTTGTGGCATGAGATACAGGTTTGCACCGAATCTGAAGGTACACTTGCAAACTCATGACAAGTCCTCCACTGGATGAAAACAGACACACAATCTCAGAGCTCAATTACAAATAACTGGTAAATTAGATGAATTTTGAGGAATAATTGAAAGAGCTCATTTATTTGTCAAGGAAAAAAAACACATCTTTGTGTTTAGCTTTTATATTTAGTGTTGGGATATTTTACACTGCTGAAATTTGTCAGCACTTTTAAGAAGGTTAAATGATTCCCACAGGTAGAAACCGGTATCACTTATCCCTTCAGAGTGCCGCGCAGCATCTCTGGAGATGCTCTTTTTTTACATTTCATGTTTGTATTATCGAGTAATGTTCAGTGTTAACACTTCCAATGGTGAAACGATCCACATGGGCGATAATAAAGTTTAGTGTCATATCACAATTTCAGTAGTCTATCTTTTCCCGGCTATCAAGAAAACAGATTATTTTCATAGCATTAAAAAACTATAAAACCTACGAGGCCTGGACGGCTCTTCCTTTTACGACTCTTGGGATATTTTGTCAATTAATCCTAATATATTCATATTTTACTAACCATTAAATACAATAGTACATTTAGCTTAAAGTAAGAACAGAAAACAAAACAAAAACAGAGTGACTCTCTTTCTTCAATGGACGATCTTTTCTACGGTCGTCACGTGACGGCTGTTCGCTTCCGGGTTAGTCTCCGCTGTTCATGCTGCAATGCACACTGTCACGTGTTCGATTCCCACCACAATGATCCAGTTGAGGTCGTTTGTTCAGCACCGGCGGTGCGCTGCGGTGACCGAAAGAAGAACCTCACAATCCGCCTCGGATATCGGCTTCGGGACGTGGAAGCTGCCCTCTTGTACAGACTAGTCCCGGAACCGGGTCTAGTTGGACCGGCACTTTAAGTGTAAATAACTGGTATAATTAACAGTCCTTAATTAAGAGTCCTTAATTATCCCAGTTATTTACACTGATAGTAATAATTGTAGTTGGATAATAATTGTATTACATTAAAACATAGACATCCCACCAATATAATCTGCATGCATTGTAAACATGACAGAAGGTGACGCCATATCCCTCTGTGATACTATACTGGGAAACTTTTATAGGAACAATACATCATATAGTATTAACCTTTGTGTAAAACATAAAAAACAGTATTGACAACTTTTTTTTAAAGATAAATGTTAAAATCAAAATACTTTATGAAAAAGGCCCATAATACGGCCAACTTCTGAACAATATTAAAAGTATTATAAAAATTGAGAAAACACTAAACTAGTTATCACAATTAAAGCAACGGGGACTATAGAATGTGGTGAAATTTAGCCACAGCGATAAAAAGAAAGTCTCTCACCAAGTAGGCCTCTTGGTAAGAGACTGGGCCGCCGATAAGAATCGGAGCGATCGTGAATTTAACATCATAAATCCGTCATGGAGGGAAACAATATCTGCTTCCGTCTTCTACCTGCAGGAAGTGTGGCAGAGCACTGCTCAGGTCCCTCTCTCTCTTCTCAAAGCAGCACAGGAAACAATGAGGGGAACAACAGCTTGGTCCAGACAATCTTCAAGATAGGGTTAGATAGAGCAAAGAGGAGGAGAAGGAAATTGGGCACTATAGTGAAACACTCAAGTTTTATGAAGAGCGGTCAGCTTCTTCAAACTTCTCCGTTGCCCAGAGCGAGAGGCAGTGATGAGGAGTTTGTGCAGAGCAAAGGATCATGGGTAGAGATGAAGAGTGAGGATTTTAAGAAGGCAATATGCCAGTATGAAGCAGAGGAGGCCTGCAGCGCCGCCGGATGGAGATTCTTCTGCTGAAAGTCAAAAGGGGAGCAGTGCTTGTCCTATACGTGGAAAGGTTATCCAGTACATTCAGGATTCTCCAGAAGAGCTTCCAAGAAAAACAATTGTGGCAAGAGGTTTACCAAAGTAAAAAAAAACACACGGGGTGGAAATACTTTAAATGTCAAGACTGTGGTAAATTCTTTGTCCAGAAAGAGCACCTGGCTGTGTACATGAGGACTCAGTCGGGGGAGCAACCGTATCGGTGTAGTATTTGTAGAACATTCACTCGGAGCCAGAACCTCACAGCTCATAAAAGGACACCATACAGGAGGGAGACCGCATTGTTGTGGGTCACGTGCAGGGAAACTATTTTCCACTTGCGGTCAACTCAAAATGCACATAAAGCGTGTTTTTAAAGGACAAAAGCGATGACATTTGTAGTAAAACATTTTGCCAAAGGAGGACAGTTGATTCCACACACAGCCGAGAGCGCATGCGTAACCTTTATGTGTGTTGGGGAAACGACATACGGATACAATCTGATCTTTGTTGTAAAAAGCACCTCTTGGTTGTGCCATTTTCCACAAACGGTTCAGAGAATCAGAATTGGCTTTATTTGGCCCAATATGCTTGTATAATTACAATGTGTCTCGGCCTTCTTTTGTATGTATTTATTTACCTATAAATACCTGTGTGGGAGAAGGACAATATCTGGACAGAGAATACAATATATAAGATAATAATATCACGTACTATATGTGTTGTTCTATTAGTTGATAATTGATCAGAAAAACGGTAAAGAAGTTAATCTCTGTATTGTAATGTAGATACATTAGAACAAAAAAAATGTCTTTACAACAGAAGTCACTTTACTTCTGGATCAGAACCTTGTTATAATTAAAACCAGCTTGAGTCTAGTTTAAGCTGGTAAAAAAATACTAAATCAAGACTGTGCATATGGTGTCATTAAATTAACTCCACAGCAGTTCATATAATGGTCGTCCATTAAATGTCTTCATCAGGCTCGGTTAGCGAGCCGACTTAAAAGGGAAGTTCACTGAAGTTCATCATGTTTGGAAACTGGAGATGTGGGGTTTGAAAGAAGTGAGTATTTAGAAGGAATTGTAGTTGCATTATGGGCATTTTGGGGGTATTTGAACCCCAACTATATAAAAAAAACTGCATATATTGTCATCTGCTGCTTCAATTTGAACTCTTCTCTCTTTTTTGAGTTTCTTACAAAAGTGAATTGCTAACTGTGTGTTTAAAAGTATTTTACCTGAGGTGAGTTTGAATGAATCCCAGTCCCCATGCTACCTCGAGTTATAGGGGCCAGGGCCAACATGCTCCAGGTCAGGTTCTGTTCATACTATGGGATCCAAACATATGCACTGATCAAATTAAATACATTGAGGGAAATTGATTGTAAAAGGCACAGTCTGGTGAATTTCTAAAGCATAATACAAAAAAGTTTGCTTCCCACACCTATTGTTTACGCCTGAAAAACGATAAATGTGAGCAGAATTCTGAACCCACTTCCCAAGTTCACCCTATTCGACTGTACAATTAGCATGTAAGGATCTACTGAGATAGAGTGTGTTAATAATGAAATCAATCAGTGTATGCATATACCCCCACAATGAAGGACAGGTGCCATGCGTCACCCTGCTGGTCTAAAAGATGTGTTCTGCAGTTTGTCCACCAGGTGGCAGCAGACTTACTAAAGTTACTCTCCCTGAGGTGTGATTTTGGTTTATTATAATCACTAAACTTTCCATCGTTTGCTCCAAAGAACCCGCAGACAAGATATAAGCAACTGTCAGACAGCGACATACATCTCTGTTTTTAGCATTAACTCTGTCTTGCAGAATAAAACAGCAACTATACTTGTAATATGTTAATCCGAGTGTATAAACCTGTCCCATGAAAGGGTGTGCAGTTAAATGTCAGGTCACACGAGGTCGGTGTTTGAGCAGCTCCCCTGCTGCTCTGCTGGGACAAAAATAATCCACACAGATCCTTAAAAACGCCAGCTGCCGTCCTCTCTCATACCTCTATTCTCTCTCTCCGTCTGCTTGAGTTCCTCTCAATCCCAGATGTAACAATTAAAATATATAGTTCTCACACAACTGAGCTCCAAAAGTGAGATACAAGATGAAGGCTATTTAATAAAAAGTTACATTCATTCAATTAGAGAGGAATCCTCACATTAAATATATATATATATATATATATATATATATATATATATATATATATATATATATATATATATATATATATATATGCATGCCTCCCTAATAACAATAACAAACAAAAGCCATTCTGTCTTAAATAAATTACTTTTGAGTATCAAATTTGAGCGATTTTTTTTTTATGTGTTGCAATTACATAAGTCTGCAGCGTTCAGGGCCGCGTGTCAGAGCGGGAGAGCGGAGCTCCGTCTGTGTTTTGACGCTCAGCGCAGCAGCGGAGAGGAGTCGCCGCTGTTGGTTTCTTCAGTCTAATCCGGATTAGAGTTCCTCCGGTCTGCAGCCACGACTCACAATGATCACATTATCCTGTATTGGGTTGAGTCCTCCTGACGCGGAAGGGAAGAAAGCAGCGACGGGTGACGCTGCTGACGCGTTTTTGTTTTAACCAACTGAACTGTGTATTTCGATTTTTTTAATCTGCCACGGAGTTGGGACGATTTGTATTTGTTTTGTGCGTACAACGAAGATTTGGCTTCCGACTAAAGTTGAGTGAATATATGTGTTGCCTGCGGCCGGTGCATGGTGCGCGTCCCCGCGCTCTGCAGCATCTCCGCTGAGCACTGCAGCCTGCACGTGAAGCACATCTCTGCACAAACCTCCGCCACTGATACTACGAGAGCCAACATGCCACATCCAGGTAAGAGCTCTGGTCTGACTGGGAGCGCCTGTTCCTTTTTGTAATGCCGTAGAATAAATAGCTGCCCTTGAATGAGAAATTAGAGGACTTGCGACCTTTTTCCACAGGTGAGGGCAAAGACAGACCGACGATGGGGTTCCGCATCTCTCGGGAAGTTTAAATGGGACACGCGGGACTCTGAGTGATGGCTTGACCGACATTGTCCATTAACTGTGGATCTATTTTAGCCCCGGAGATATTGCCTTAACGAGTGTCTTAACCGGATGAAGTACAGCTGTATTAACACTGACCATGTGATACCCAGACAAACACAGAGGCCACAGCCAACTGTGTCATCGGGGTCAGGTAGTTTGGGGGACGCGTTAAGCCCTGGACCACCTGTGCTGCCAGGCTGCAAATACAGCCACATCTACTCATATCCAACTGGGTTTCCAGGTTCCAAGTTCCTCCCAGTAAGAAAAACAAATACTTTTTGTGCATACTTTGATCCAATTGTCCCAATGTGGCCAGAATAGGAGGGCCAAGAAGAGGACCGAGTGGGAATGGATGAGATTCAATCTCATGCAGATGTCACGGATCAATAGGTTTTTCTGATGGCCATGTACTTTCTTCCTCTACCTTTTAATCTATTTAGAGTAATCCATTATACTGTCTACTCATTAATAGACTCTTGAACCTCTCATACCTGTAGTTATTAACAATTTATAGCAATGCTGTGTCCACGCTTGTTCTCAGACTCCAGGGAACATCATTATATATTACCTCCACACTGAGTGGCCCTCCTTCACTTGGGCTTCCCTTTTGAAACATTGTTGATTCTTGCTGTTCAAAAGTGAGAATGTATTCATTTTCTTTGTTTTATATCATTAAAAAAACTAAATTTCTTTGGATTTTTATTCTTGGTTGAACACAACAAGACATTTAAAAACATCCCCTTTGGCCAAAGGAAATTGTGATGACATCATCTCATAATCTTTTGGCATTTCCACCCATCCATCCATTTTCAACCGCTTTATCCGGGGGCAGCAGACCCAGCAGGTTGAACCAGACTCCCCTCTCGCCCGCAACATTTTGCAGCTCATTCTTTTGGCATTTCATCAATGAATAATCAATTGATAGATAAAATAATCATCAATACTCATGAACAGCTCTGTGACCTTTCCTCTGGAAAATGGAATTCAAGCACATTTCATTTAGACGAGATTAGGACTTTGCCCTCTGACCTCAATTAGGGGCCAGTCATTAAGATTAAAACAAAAAAACATTTTTTTTCAAAATCTGCTCCACTTTCCTCTCATAAGGGACAAAACATAACCTAAGGTTCCACGCTTCAGTCCTCGGATATCTTTTCTTCCTTCCTGCACAAGTTCCTCGACTGGGAAGCTGCCAAATCCCTCTGGCTCCGTATTCTAGCAGCAGAGGTGTTCCTCTCGCTGTCAACACAAACTGATCCAAATGAACTCCGAAGCACAAATTGATTAGAGTAATGCAGGACTGTCTGGAGCACCTTACGCACTGGCAGAGCAGCACTTCTGGTTAATTAGATTTCTCACAGAGCGCTTCAGGTTGGTGCTGAGACTGAACATTGCTTCTTTTACAAACAGTGTGCAGAGAAGAGAAGAGATAAGATGGGAGCCAATGACAGTTAAATTAGGGGAGGGACATGGTAGCAAAAGATAATCTGCAGCCTCTCATCAAAGTCAGGGCTGTAATCTACAATAATTAAGAATGGCAAATTGCTCAAGTGTCTTATTACTGCTGCATTTCCTCCTGCTGTGTTCATGTAACAAGTGCACTCTAAATAAGATTAGTGTTGACTGAAAATTGTCAGTTTTCTTACGCTGCTCTTTTCTGTACGCACAGACACTTTCCCTTTGCTCATGAAGTTCACAAGGAATCTACAAATGTCTCTAGAATTGGAAGACACTGATTGCACATTTATCAGATTGAATTCAGGTCCCAAGTGTTTTGATATCCTGTTTATCCTATTTAGTCTGGAGGATTACAGTTAACCCCTCTCTGTCTGGTTCGCAGTGGGTTAGGACCTCGCAACCCATAACACATGTTGGCACATGGACACAAGCTGTGACGGGATCCATAAACCTTGATTTCCCAGAGGGAGTGTCTAATTGTTATGCTTTTGAAGGCATTATGGACAGCAACTAGGGTGTGGTTAAAAAAGGCTGCTTGTTTTCCCAGTTATAGTCGTGACATGTTGAAGCTTAAGCCTTAATAACTGTAACTGAAACTGAGCTCTTACTCTGAGTCGTAACATATCGTTTGACCTCCGAATGACGACAATTGACCGGGCTGTAAATATTATTTGCAAAAAATATTTTATTCATCTTAAGGGGTGAGTTGGGTTGTTTACCAGCGCATCAGATATATTCACTTTCATGGAGCAGGTGCCGTCACAGATGACGCTGAAACTCAGAGACGTGTTCTTGTGATTCACAGTCGTTGTTTTGAATCCCTGAACCATCTGCAAGAATTCTGTGGAAGGATGTAAATAAGAACGGTCTTTTGCATCTTGCACCACTTGAGAACAGATTGTTGACCGGACTATCCAGGATGGTGGATTGGATCACTTCATCTAATGTGGGATTAGCTCTCACTGTGGGATTAAAGTATTTGTGCTAATGACTCCTTGTGGATAATTCCAGAAACAAAGCACTACTCCACCCATACCTAGACTTTGTGTGAACTGACAGCATACACACACACACACACACACACACACACACACATACACACACACACACACACACACACACACACACAACACATGGATCCCTGCAGAGGAGCAGTAAAAAGAGGAGGAGAGAAAGGACGGTGGAGATTAGAGTAAAGGTTTGAAAGAAAATTTTAAAAGAAATGGAGAGGGAAATAAAAAGGTTAAAGCAGCATGTTGGACTGTCCTTTAAAATAAATATAACCACCAACTTTTCTTCTTCTTTCTCCCCACATATCCAGCATTCAACACGATGAACTACAAGCTACCAGAGGAGGTTGTTACATTACAGTTAAAGTGCTAGCGCCGGGCACCATGTCTTTAGGGACTCGGATTGGTCGACCACATCCCCACAGTCGCTCCTGATTGAGGGCCAGCATGGAAGAGAGCGAGCTCATCTTCAAGCTGGACGGCCACGATGAAGGTCCCACCGTGGCCTTCAGCAAAGCCAAGCCACAGAAAAGGAAGAGCCAGCCCGACCTCAGCCTGGGGATGGATTTGGACCTCAGCCGAAGTCACCGCTCCCAGCCTCCCTATCTGTCTCACTCCCCCTCCTCCCCGGGCTCTCTGGCGGACCTATCGGCTTCATCGGCAGACTTTCTCCTCACTACCAACCTCGTCAAATCCTCCTCCTCGGACCTGGAGCCGGGGGAGGAGAGCAGCTCCCTGCACGGCAAACCTCTGCTCAGCCTGGTCAAGTCGCTGAGCACCGAGATCTCCCGCCGGGTCGAGCCGGAGGTCAACCTCTCCAAGTCGGACTCCAAGCTGCATTTGCATCCCTGGAAGCAGCTTACCCATCCCAAAATATCCGAGGCCAGGTCTGTAGCAGACGAGCTGAACGAGAACGACGACTGGGTGGCGCCTCCTTCCGCCGGCGGCGCGCCACCCGCCGAGCCCCGCGGCAGCTCGCTGATCGCCGAGCTGGAGGACACGCGGAGGAAGTTCTCCGAGGCCATGCAGGACCCGCTGAGCATGCTGAGTAAGATCATGGGGGACGAGAGCTCCGGCAGCCCGAAGCAAGGGAGGGCCTCTGGCGGGGGGGACTCGCCGTCCTCCCAGGGCAGCTGTGGCAGAGACGGGGGCGGCGAAGATGCAGATGTGAAGTGCCGAAGGAGAGCTGAAGGTGAGCACATAGGTGTGTGTGTGTGTGTGTGTGTGTGTGTGTGTGTGTGTGTGTGTGTGTGTGTGTGTGTGTGTGTGTGACGCGCCTCTGAGAAGACTCCAAAAGAGCTCCTCAACAACATCGTCTTTCTCCCCAGAACGCCACAGCGGTGACAGCCAATTAGAAATCCGCACGCATGGAGACGTGATTCAGGTGGTGGAGCTCCAGAGGGGCTCCAGGGGGACGACACGTAGAACTCACAGCCAGTCTGGAGGCCCTGTGCCGGGCTCCTCGCTGCCTCTTCACTGGCTCCTCCCTGTGGGGCTCCTGGCTTATGGTTTCTTCGTGCTGCCCCTGCCCCCCTATGTCACGGGTCTGTCCGTGGGGGTCGCATGTGGTTTCATGTTGGGCCTGGCCGTGGTGTTCATGTTCGCTCCACGACACTCGGCGGCCAGAAGCAACAAGGCTTTGGGGAGATCCAGATCCCCGAACATGGAGCCACCGGACGGAGAGCTCACGGTTCCGGAAACACTCGAGGTAACGGATTAGAGAAGTAGAAAGAGAGGCGTAAACATAAAAGTGACACGGCCATGTTTCATCTGTCTACTTCCACTCAGTGTAGCACAGAGCAAGAAGCCTGTTTTGGTTTTCCTGTTGCAGATTTGGCTACATGGAAATGACCTTCAAGCTCTAATGCTAGAGAGATCAAAACAAAGAGCAGCAGCAGCCGTGTAAGCTGGAGTGATAGTTGGTGCCTAATGGATCTGTTTTTAAGTAATTACTTTTTTGGAAAATTGTCCACAGCCACAGCAGGTTTGAGGCTAAAGAGCACACTATTTTAATAATAGCTTTCTCAAAGCACTCCTTTACAGCTGGGCTGAATGAGTAGGGCTGCGTTGATAAATACAGAGTTAGCAGGTTCATATGAGGTCATTATTATAGGTATAGAGGAGTTACTACCAGCATCCATTTCAGAGACTCGTCCACAGTGTTAAACGAGACAGATGTCTCGTGTTTCCCCTCCTGCTGAGCTGTATTGTCACAGATTGGACCACTTGCTGTGAATTGAATTGGCCTGAGTAGAGTTTTTGCTAGATTTACACTTTAAAAAAACAAAAACACAAAGTCAGTAAAACACGTCTAAATATAGCCAGCTCTAAATAATTAATTCCAAAAGGAAAAAGGGGATTCGTGACGGGGTAAACACACTCATCCTTTTCGCCCAGGGCTGGATGAATGAGACGCACAGCTACGACCCTGAGACCTTCCACCCCTCCATCACACACTCCGTCTACGTCACCCTGGAGGGCAGCCAGCTGCGCCTGGCGTACCCTCGCACCAACATCCCCCGCTGGGCGTCGTTCGACGAGACGTCCCACGAGGCCGTGTTCCTGCGATCGCGCTCTTACGCGCTGGCTAACTCTAAGGTCAGTACGATCTCTGGACACACTACTCTAACGCCTGGGTCCTCGTGTTCCTCAGAGAGGAGAAACAGAGAAGGCGACCTCTCGCCTGACCTCTCATCTCTCTGCACCCACATTGTCATCTAACACGGAGATGAAAGACCAGAAGGATTAGGACCAAAGTGATGACGTCCTGAATAAACTCGACCCGGCCGCTGTCCCAGTAGTAGCAGGCTACAGTCAGGGCGATGGAATAAAGCTAACACACAATCTAATCAATGTGGGGAGCTCTTTGGCAATGACAAACTGTCAACACAATGTCTGGCTGCCAGCATCTCTTGTAGGAAGAAAACCGTTGATAAAAAGAAAGTGACACTTTTCCCGAATCCTTTGTTCCCAGGTGTCTCTTTTGCCGTCCGGTTTGGCTCGCAAGAGGATCTGGAACAAGAAGTACCCCGTCTGCGTCACTCTGGCGGAGGGGGAGGTGGGCGAGGAGAGCGTGATCGAAGGGAAGGAGGAGGAAGAGAGGGCAGAGAAACACGCGGCCCCGGACCACCAGCTTCCCGTCACCTTGTACCTGTTTGGCCGCACAGGAAGAGAGAAGGAGGAGTGGTTCCAGCACTTCCTGTCTGCCTCTCGGGCCGGAGCCCAGAGCAGCGTGAGCAGGGAGGAGCACGCAGGTGAGGCGGTGCTTGAATGCTTGGTGGTTGGGAGCGATTGAGCAACACCTTCAACACGCTTTCCTTGTTCCACACATGTATACATTTATTGTTGAGTCAACTTCGGGACAGATTATGCAGAATTTGACTGTTTCTTTGCGTTCTGGCGTTACATCTACGAGCTCCAGCCGCCCACTCGCCGTGTGCCCGTCTCTTCTCTGTCACTCAGAAGCACCATGTGCTGGAGACGCTGCTAGAGAAGGCACAGAGGAGCCGCACGATTTGCCGGGAGCGCTGAAAACAAGAATGCTATTGGAGTACAGCACCTACATGACTCACCTGATTGGCCCGCAGAGCTGCAATCCCGCCCCCAGCCCCTGCCACAGTGACAAGGGTAGCCCCACAACCCACAAGAAGGTCAATGAGCAACACTTTCATGTATTTTAAAGAGGTAGTATCAGGTATAGCTTTCACTGCAGGGATGTAAACTCTCTGTAGGTTTCATTTACAGCCTGAGCAGATATGATAATTGTCTGTGACCTCCTGACCCTCTGCTTTCATGCTAATACTTTACATGCCTCCCATTGATCAGAGCAGCTCTGTGCTTAGACTAGCCTTGTGTAGGATACATCTCTACTGGACCAAATGTCACTGTGCAGAAATATCAGGTGTCATCTAGCTGGAAGGATATTAATAGGAACGGAGTCAGTGCAGAGCTGCTAATACTGGTTTGGCAAGAAATTATACCTTGCATATTAGTCATAGCAGGTCATGTACACTCTGGAAAATGCATGGGCCAACATAAATGCTTATTCTTCAATACACTGCAGACTCACAATGAAGAACATGGATGTGGAGGTCAAGCAGGAGATGAGCCCGGTGCCGGTTCAGTGGCAGAGGGATGCTCTGCAGAGGGCCAGCCCACCTGGGTGAACTCCCTGGTGGGACGGATCTTCTGGGACTTCCTGCAGGAGAAGTACTGGACCGATCAGGTGGCGCACAAGATCCAGAAGAAACTCAGCAAAATCAAGGTGAGAGTGGATAAGGATGGTGATTTGTTTTTAAAGATTAGTCGGAGGTCCTTGGTAAACAAAATGAGTGATTTAACTGATTCTCTTATTTTTTATTATACACACATTCATCTTCGTATTCACACCATCAGCATCATCATCATCAGGGTCATGGTGACTGATGACACGGCCAGGCAACAGCGAGTGCACGATAGGTCAGATTATTCTCGACTCGATGATACAGCCCGACCAATAAGGCCGGTTTGTGCATAAGGGCATATGATCTGGCATTAGGCACATCAGCGCTGCAGCTCTCTTTCCTCCATGTGTGTGTATGTGTGTGTGAACAATATAGTAAAAGGATGGTGCGTGTTAAAGAGCAGCGTAGGAAATGCGATGCTGCAGTGCCATCACTGCTCTACTACTCACTCCCACCTTTGCAACCAGGGAATGCATTATCAGCACACACACACACATACACACACATACACACACACACACTGCAGGTTTTATACTGCTCGCTCATTTGTTTTTTAAGTAATTAGCTTCCTCTGTGGGGCGCCTCTATTTGTATTCCATATGGCTTTTTTATATCCGACATGAAGGCAGCATGTTTGCTCACTAACAGGTTTTTTTATCTCATTACAAGTTGCCATACTTCATGAATGAGCTGACGCTGGCAGATCTGGACATGGGCACTTGTCTACCTCAAGTCCTCAGCACCTCTGCACCAACACTTGACCGCAGAGGTACAGTTGTGTCTTACACCCATACATGTTGCATTGAATAAGTACTCATTCATATGCGCTCTTGCTTTTTTTAATTGTTCGCAATGTTAGAGGGGAGGGCTCAAAGCATCGCTGTGCCAAATTAGAGCCCAACAAACCCACTAGCTTGGCTGTAAACTCTTTAGTCTTGCCTTTTGCTTTTCTGTACAACTTTGTATGTGTAGGTCAACTAATAACGAACACATTAGTTGTATTAGACCCCGTTTACACGATGGGAAAACACATATATTTTCATGCGTTTTGGCCTTTCATTTACACAAAAACTGAGGTTTTATTGAGGAAAACGGTCATTTCTAAAAACTCCGGCCAAAGTGGAGATTTCTGAAAACTCTGTTTTTGTGTTTGTGTGTGAACGAGGTCAAACAGAGTTTTAGGTTGTCAAACGTCACAGTATGCGACTAAAGATGCTTCACGTCATGTGAGCGTCCTATGGGACGTATGCGGACGGCGTATTTATGACGGTTCATATAAACAGAAACTTTTTAAAACGACCTTGTGTGTACAACGTTATTTTTGGAAACGGAGGGGCAGAAATATTTGTTTCTGTAAATACCCGGCTATGTGTAAATGTGGCCTTAGTTTATCGCGCCAACCCTAAAAGCTTTCCATTGAGATTAACAATCCTGTTGGCCCTGATGGATCTTACTTGACAAACACACCCGAGCTATCCTCTGTTGGTCTAATGTGCAGCAACGCAGCGACACATCTAAACGTGATGCTTATCTGCTACCTGTTAACCGCCCTCTGTCTCCCTCTTTTAACTCCAAGGCCTGTGGCTGGAGCTGGAGGTGATGTACACAGGCTGCCTTCAGATGTCTCTAGAGACTAAGATGAACCTGTGTAAACTGGGTAAAGATGTAGAGGACGAGGCTCACAGCGCCCTGGAGACCCAGCAAGTGGGGTGAGGCCCATCTCCCTTTCATAGTCCTTAATAGATGAAGCCCGAAGAGGAATGAGTCTCCTCAGTTCAATGCTTTGCATTAAGAGGTACAACCTGTGTGTTTTTCAGCTCTAAGCCCAGGCTGTGTGTTCTGGCTGATAGCGATGAAGAGTCATCCAGCGCAGGCTCGTCTGATGAAGAGGAAGTCCCCCCCTTTGAGCCGCAGGCGTCTCCAGGGGAGAAGAGCACAGTGGTGGCAGCTGAAGGGTAAATGATCTCACAGGTCAAACATACCATGGATTACACACCTGTATGCACTCTGGATGTGCAGGTGTTTAAAGCCTAACAAAAGGCCAGGAGATATTTTGACTTTATCAAACACAGGTATACCAATTATGTTTTCATCAAAGTTGTATTTTTAAATCGAACATGACAAAATAAAATGCAGAACAACATAATGCAGTCACTATGACGTGTGTGTGATTAAAGATACTGTTTGCTGATATTTTGACCTGGTGTAGAGGAGAAAAGCACAGGTGGACTTAATTACCTTAACTACGCTGCATCGTTAAGGTCATTAAGTTCACCTGTGCTTTTCCTGCCGAGCCAACTAACTATCAGAGCAAGTGTCTTATGTGTAAATGTGTCTATGTGTTTATGTGTGTGGATTATTCCGGCCTTCAAAGGCAGGAATGACAATAAAGGTTTTGAAACCACAGACTGACATACTGCATATTTGGATATATTGTAGATTCCAGAGAACTTGACAGCTGTAACAACCACTTGTATGTTAAATAATTAGTCAATATTAGGTGATTTCCATATGATTTGAAAACACTTGATCTGGAATGACTCATTTGAATGTCCCAATTGCAGCAATTTTCAAATTCACTGCCCTAAACTGCATGTGTAATCCTTAATCCAGGCACACTGGTGGCAGCACAAGTAGGAAGATCTTGAGATTTGTGGACAAGATAGCAAAGTCCAAGTACTTCCAGAAAGCCACCGAGAACGAGTACATCAGGAAGAAGATCGCTGAGGTGTCTAACATGCCTCTGATGCTCAGCGTTGAGGTCCTAGAGCTCTCCGGCACTCTGGCCATCAACATCCCACCTCCCCCTACCGACCGGATATGGTACTCAGTTTACATTTGTTTTTCATACCATAAATTAAAAGATTTTAGTTTTCTCACAGTCTTTTTCTCTCATTCTGTCCTCACAGGTACAGTTTCCGTGTGCCTCCCAGGTTAGACCTTCATGTGCGACCCACACTCGGGGAGAGGGAGGTCACCTTCACTCATGTCACTGAGTGGATTGAGAGGAAACTTCAGTGTGAGTTCCAGGTCAGTCTATTAGTAAATATGTCAATGTGCAGAAAACTTCTTCTTTTTTTAAAGAGGGATTAGGAGTAAGTATGAGTAGTTCCATTTTCCATGTCATTAAAAACCGTAACACTAATTATTGAATGTGGCTTTGTTGCCCCTCGACAGAAAGTGCTTGTGATGCCCAATATGGATGATCTGTATCTGCCCCTGATGACATCCGGCCTGGAAAACCCACCTGCATCCCACCAATCCTCAATCCATTCCTCATCCCACCAGTCCTCCATGGAGTCTCAGGATTACCTGTCGGAGTAGTGCCCCTTTAAGGCCACGGATGAGATTATGTCGATGTAAAAAAAAAAAAAAAAGCCAATGTGCAGCTATTGCCATGACTCTCAAGTGTGTCTGAGGCTGCTGCTGCTGCTGGGTGCCGGCTTGGTGTTTATCTTGAGTTGTTGGTTGTAACCAGAACAGAATAAATGCAGCTGAGCAAGGCAGTGACCTTGAGACTGTGAGATTGGTGCTAAAGTGCCCCTACTGTGAAGATGATTGAACTGTACATCAGTTAGAGCTCTTTTTTTATTTGATGACAACAAAAGATGTTAAATACCAGATGCACGTCAAAACAAGGTTGTCGATGATCACTGTTAAAGAATGCTGAATGAACAAACTTTCCATTAAATCCTTTTCTAATCCACTGATCCTGATACGGGTTGTGAAAAACATGTGTACAACAATGTAAATATGCTCATAGATTAGCAGCTAATAAAATCATGTTAAAGCTATGGTAATTGTTCAACTTAAATGTATAGCAAAGCCAGTTAATACAAATACACACCATATCAATTATGTAACCCCAATGTCAATGTACATGAAGAAATCACACACAGTGTGTTGAAAACTGTTGTTTTTCTGAATTTTATTACTGTATGAGAATTGAGAATTTCTTTCAGGCGTCCTCGGTCAGAGGCGCCGTCAGTGTTTTCACGGCGTCTTTCTTCATCGGCCCCTGCAGATGAACCAGAGGTCAGTGTGTGAATAGTGCACAAGGAGTCAGCTGTGATTACGTCAACCTGCAGAATTTGCTGTTCATCAAACTTCTCTCACGCTCACCATGAATGCCTTCTTCTCCTGGGCAGTCTGGAAGCGGCCATTGCCGAATTTAGATGTGGTGTCAATGAACTTGAGCTCGATGGTCTCCAGGGACTTGCGAGATGTGTGCACAAGCAAAGACTAGGGGGGCACAAAGATGCACACGTACAGTTCATGTTCTGCAATAATGAATTTAAGAATCTCGCGTTTAACTGTGAGAGTAAATTCGATGCTACAACTGTGTACTTATACTGCAAGATGCCTGTGAGATATAAAAGTCACGGCGTACCTTCCTGAGGGTGAGGACGCGTTTCTTGGTGCCGACTACGCAGCCCTTCACCATGACGAAGTCATTCTTCACTTCACCATAGTGGGGGAAGCCTCCCTACAGGGTGAGGTGGGAATAACGACATGAAAGACATAAGACATTCGCTATAATTTACTATGAAGCCCTGACAGTAATAACATATGCACTAAATGAGAGCGCCGTCACACCTTTCATGCTACGTTGAGATAACTTAGAAAATATTATCACACTCATAATACCAGCAGCGATACATCATGGTGCTTTATAATGCTGTGTGCAGAGCTGCGGTTTAATGTGCAGGTGTGGTTATTATATCGTAGTTACAGAATCTCAGAAAGCTCTATTGTGGTGCATATGATCGTCTTGAGAAGGGAGAGTACCATGGGCGTGATGGACTTCTGGGTGGCGTCGTAGCTCGTGGAAGCGTTGTTATGGACCACCTTTCCATCCCGGGTTTGCAATGCCTTCCCAAGACGGTAGATCTGAGGACACGTGAGGGAATGAGAAGCTCAAGCATGACCACATATGGTAAACCTATATATACTCATCATAAAGTTGCTTGTGGTTATCCAACAAAAGTGTATTTACAAAAGAACGGATGACGAGGAAGTCTTATGGGTGAAATGATCGATGCGCTAACCTTCTTGTTGACCTCAGTCCGGTGGTTATAGCCCTTCTGACCTGCACGAGCTATAGTGTACGACACACGGGCCGGATGCCAGGCTCCAATACAGGCCACCTTCCTCAGGCCCTTGTGAGTCTTCCTGGGAAGCTTCTTTACGCCCCAGCGGTTTGTCACACCTATCGGCACAAAGCAACAGAAATAAATATATCCACTACAATTACCGCATGTGTTGTACAAGCCCTTGGACGGAGACTAATAGTCCGAGCATGTCGCCGACCTTTGAAGCCGTGACCCTTGGTGATTCCAATGACGTCGATCATCTCGTCCTGGTAGAAGACGTTAGAGACGGGCACGGCTTGCTCCAGATGCTCCCTAGCCCAGTCCACCTTGTCAGCGACGCTTCCCCCGTTGAGCTGCACCTCCGCTATGTGGGCCTTTTTCTGCTTAATGGGCAGCAATCGCATCTGAAAATGGAGAAGCACTTAAATCTAGAAAAGGATTTTCTGATTAGAAAGTATTTCTCTCATTAGATTGATTATTTAGCACAATTCAGGGCATGTATCACATCCCTGATAGCCAAGGGTGCATCTTGATGTCATTATCACTTATGAAGCTGACAAAGATCCCTGCAGCACAGTTGAGAGTTGAGATCTTGGCTGATCTTCATATTGCTTGCTGTTAACACAACGGTTTTCTTTCGCCAAAGCCTGGGTGAGCAGCCATGTTCTGCCCTAAGATTTATTTTTAAACTGCTATTTGAAACGGCCCCCTCCAGCGCTCCCCCAGAGTGTCATAGTCAGAGTTAGCTCTTAGTAGCACGGGTATTTGGGATGTGGCAGCTTTTCTTGTCATTGCATGTAGTCAGGCAGATAACTCTGAGACCTCTTCCCTTTTGCATGGGTGGATTCAATCGGTGGATGCCATCCAATCATTAGACTAGTGTAGTCTGACCGGCACAGTTTGTCTCTAAAACTGGATTGTGCTTTGAATGTATGTGTAAACTGGCTGGCCTACCTGAGTGTGAATTAAAACCCTGATTACTGAACAGTATTTCTTCATCTGATTGAAATCCTTGTCCAGCTGTTTCTTTCCTGTCTCATCCTGCCACTTCCTGCTGTACTTGGTGAAGGCCTTCTTCTTGCTCTTGGACCTGAAATACAAAAATAGCGTCAGCAAGGGAACAACGGCTCAATGTACACATACAAGGGAACATTGTATAATCACACACCAGTTTTTATAAAATCTGCGCCTGCACTCATCACTGAGATGCTCAGCAAAGATGGTTTTGAAGGAACGCAAGCCACGGACAGTCTGAATGTATCCCACTAGTCCCACTACAAGGATTGGAGGCGTGTCAATGATGGTAACCGCCTCCACTTGCTCTCGCTTTGATTGCTCTGTGGGAGAAAAATTTAATATATTCATTTGCTGAGATATTCAGTAAAGGTCAATCGAGCAAAGCATTTTAACAGTTAATACATATTGCAATGCATTGTATATAAACCATTGAGTAAATCCTGCACCAATGTAATAATGTAATTATGTTTAATTATTTCCAAAAGCTAAACTGTATGTGCTATGTAAAGAACACTGTAGGGGACCAAGCAACACCTGATCTTATCAGCCCATTATCCTCTCAAACTAACAAACAGCGGACTCAAATATAATGTGTTTTTTCTCAATCCTCCCATGCATCCATGGTGCAATTAGTTTACATACTGAGGCCGGTGCGGTGCACAACCCTCAACGTGTGGGTCATGCCAGCCTTGTAACCCAGGAAGGCAGTGAGGTGGACAGGTTGGCTGGGGTCATCTTTGGGCCACGTCCGCACACTGCCCCGATGCATCTTGCTTCGCTTGTGGGGCAGGAAGCCTATGTGGCCATGGCGGGGCGCGTGGAATTTGCGATGAGACTGTAAAGGCATAAGCCACACAGAGTCATTTCTTAATAATGTGAAACATCATTAAAATAATAACACAATAACTACAAAAGACACATTCATGCTTGCCTGAACTCTAAAAAACAATCCTCTGCTCTTTTTTTATCCCAATATCCAAAAAATCTTCAGATATTAAAATCATCTAATATCAAGGGCCTCCAAACATGACAATAAAATGAAAGAATACACTGTAATAGAGTCAAGTCCCTTAATCCTAATGTGTTTTAGCTTCTGTGTGTTTGTACTCTCTACATTGGTTTCTATGTCACAGTAAATGTGAGTCAGAAAACCAGCCCATGCCGAATAATAAACACAACTTAAACAATGGAATTCCACATAAAAAGAAAATCCCCATTTCAGTTTTCCAAACTCCTCAAATGCAGCTATGAAAAGTATTTGTTTCAATATGCCTTCTCTTCCCTCATAAATCCAGATGGACAAACAAAGTTATAAACTGCACACACATGCACACATGTAGACAACAAAACTGCAAATAAATGTATCTGTTATAGTAAAGAAAGAGCCAAAGAGTATGAGGAGCACTGACCATATCTACGCTCGGTCCAGTCGAGGAAAAGAAAGAGGACAGGGCCAGTGCTGAAAGGGTCATACATAAAATGGTACAGGGCTCTAATTTGGTGTTTGGCCTAGTTGAGGAGACGTATCCCCTTTCAAACAAGGCACACCTCTGCCAAGTTTCTACATGAGAAGATAGGAGGAGGGAATCCTATCTTAATATCTGTGGTCTGGGGTGGTGAGGAAGCCCAGTGGACAGGAACCCATGAAAGTGCATGAAAAGAGAGAGAAAGGAAGAAGAAAGTGTTTTTTATAACTAGACCTGGTCGGCTTTAGGACAGATATACTTACTTATTGAGACTTGGCTGCGCCATGTTGCTAAAGCATTACACTCCTTTTTTTAAGTCCATACATTCTCTGGCATTAGTTTACAGCATTGCACCACCACCTGCTGCATTTCCACGGTACAACACCTCCACCTGTGACCTTTACCCTCTAACCTTTATGTCTTTAACATGCTGTAAATTAACGTGTGCTAAATTCCTCGTTTAGTATAATATTTCTAAAAAGTATATTGTTTTAAATGAACAGGACAAAAAATACCTAGATAACATTGCAGTACATTTGTTGACCTCTATTTCGCCATGATGGTGTCTTCTGCGCATGCGCCATATCAAAAGGAGAGTTGCCGAGGTCGAATTGTAGGAAATCTCGAGTCCTGGTCAAACGAAGGCAACATGCCGACTGACTATGAGAAAGCAGCCTACCCGGAGCCTCCGCGGCAGACTCCGGCTGTGGACAAACAGACTGCGCTGCCGAACCCGGCCGTGATTCTGTCTAAACTCTTCCACTACTCCGTGGACCTGCCTGTCTCCACATTTAGAGGTAAGCGAAGCTAACCGGAGCTAACCGGGCTCACAGGACAGCGCGGCAACGCAGGCTTTCGGGAGACGTGTCGTTGTATTTGACCTCTTTCCACGGCTGTCAGTGTTGTGTACATCACACCAGATCCACTACAGGGCTGTGGTGTGTGTGGCAGTAATGGACAGCGCGGGCTAGCTGTGTATGCACCATAGGCTAACCTAGCTGTTATGCTAGCTAGCGTCGTTCGTAGACTGATCGAATGGCCTCGTCACCTGACTGACTGCACACCTTTTTGTTTTATCTCTCTCCTCTAGATGCTGTCGACAGTATCCGGGCCAAGAACAAGCCGGTGTACTACCACCAGAAGTTCCGCCGTGTCCCCGACCTGACGTCGTGCGAGGAGGGAGATTACCTCTGCTACTATGAGGCGGAGATGCAGTGGAGGAGAGACTTGTGAGTATAAGATGCGTTCATCTAGCTAGAGGACATGCGGGTAGCCAACACCTAGTGAACTGAAACTGGCTTGATTACCACAACACACTGGGACCACTACAGCACAATGCCATATGTAGATGATGGCAGCTTTACTTAATCTCTAGGTCTTGTTCTGGTGAATAACCTTGTGTCTTGGCACAGGCAATTCAAGGAAAGAGCATTATTTCAGATTGGGAGTAGTTGGTTGGAGGTTGTTATGAAATATAATGAGATGTCATGTGTCGCCTGAGGTACCTGATGAATACTTGAAGGCAACATACGACAACAATGTAGATGGAAAACAATTATATCTATATATTAACCCACAATGTGCCCTGTACGTTATGGCAACAGCCCTCAATATGAGTGAATGCACACAGTAGAATTCTCACACGTATGTTGTGATTTTTATCTAACTGCATCACCCCACAACAATAGTCTTCACTGCACACAGTTAGCATTATATATCAATGTAAACAGAAAAATGTGAGATTCACAAATGTATTCGCACAAGTAGTTTGTATGTGAATCTAACGACATCCAAATGTGTCTTTGATAAATTGTAAACGTCTGTGTGCCTTCATCAATCTAGAGACTGATCTGACTACGTACTGAGGTTTCACCTAAACCTCAAACATCTTTGAGATTAACTGGATATGTATTTTAGCATCTTGTGGACACCATTTGCATCAGAGTGGGGGCTGTTAGAAGTGTATTAATGGCCTTGGCTTTGAAAGATGTTCAACAATCACATTATAGAGGTGTAGTGTTAGGCACCCCAAACATGTTTGGCCATGCAGTCATGCCTTGTTTAAGTTATTTCATTACAAGACCAGTCTTATTACAAGGACTCCAGTTAATTCATGCACGTGTAAGGGTCCTGGTCAGGGTGCGACTAAGTGTCCGTGTTTTGTTGCCTTCACCCCACAGTAAAGTGGACCAGGAGATTGTGAAGGTGGTCCAGGAGCGTATGAGGGCCTGCCAGCAGAGAGAAGGTGCCAGCTACCAGCAGAACTGTGCTCGTGAAATCCAGCAGTTCAACGAGGTGACCCACAACTACCAGTCACGCTGTAAGTATTGTGCAGTTTGGAAAGAAAATGTGGAATCATTCAGCAAACCTACATGCCAGACTGCTGGCTAAAATACCGTTCTGTCATAGTTTACTGGAGGAATTTGACCCCTCCTGCCCATTATTGTAGATGCACTAAATCAGAATTTATTTAAAGAATATATATAAATTGGACAATCACCGTGGGAAAACTTGTTTTAATAAACTAACGTTTTTACTTTCGAGTGTTTGGTTTTAAATTCCCAACTTTTTTCCAGATGGAGACCTGGGAGCGTACGCCAGTGGGAGGAAATGTCTAATGAAGCAAAAGGAGAGGATGATGGCTGAGAGTGCTTAAGAAGTTACCTACTATCTGTCCCATGTAATAATTGTAAAATAAAGTGTGATAAACTATTAATGCCTCTATCATTCAAAATGTGCTGCACAGCTAGTCAAGACGGTCTGCATGTTAGAATTACTGGAGGCTGGTGCAGGAACTTATGAACTAATGTTCCTGCCTTGGTTAACCAGAGGATGAGAAGCTTCCAGTATGTTTGTAACCTACAAAATAGCCTTTGGACTAACAGGTTCAGCGCAGGATCGTCCTTTTAAAAAAAGATTTGACGTTAGAGCCTGCTCTGACTCATGTCGATGTCCTGTGGCAAGACCTCAATTGTGAACTGGGCAGGTGGAACCTTGAGTACAGGTCCATTAACCCAATCCATGGTAAAATAATCTTTTCTCCAACCGTCATGAGTGCTGCATAAGTAAAACAAACAGGTTTCCTTTTGTGTCAGAATGTTTATTCAACAATTCTCTGTACAAAATTTTATGTAGACGGAGGTGGGACAGGCTGTCCCCTCTGCACAGACACCCTGGTGTGAGTCTTGGCCAGATGGTCAGTGAACTCCTGGTAGGGAGACTTTGTGAAGACTGTCTCCTTCCACAGGTCTGGTGTCAGGTAGCTGTACGTCTTGGAGATGGCATCGAAGGTGGCCTTGGCTGATGAGGAAATTGAAAGAAACAATGAGGACATGCTCAAGATGGAGCTCTACACACAATACTAGAGATGTTATGTTTTTTGGTACCAATGTTGGACAATGCAAACTACATCATTATAACAGCGATGCAGAGCAAGGAGAAAACTTCAGCAACACAGATGCATCTTAAGATGCGCAATCATCAGAGGACTCTTACCGAAGTTGCCAAGGGTGGCGGTGCAGCCTCTGGCAGAGGTGTAGCAATCATCGATACCGGCCATCGTGAGCAGCTTCTTGGGCACGGGGGCGGACACAATGCCAGTACCACGGGGTGCAGGAATGAGACGCACCAGCACAGAGCCACAGCGACCAGTCACCTTGCAGGGCACGGTGTGGGGCTTGGCGATCTTGTTACCCCAATAACCTCTCCTCACGGGGACAATGGACAGCTTGGCGAGGATGATGGCACCACGGATGGCTGTAGCCACCTCTTTGGAGCACTTCACCCCCAGACCCACATGACCATTGTAGTCACCAATGGCAACAAAAGCCTGTAAACAAAAAAAAAAAAACAGTTAAATGTGTACCAGCAACACTACAGGACAACATAACTCATAAAATAAGACCATCCCCATACAATTAATGACTCACCTTGAACCTGGTGCGCTGACCAGCCCTGGTCTGCTTCTGAACGGGCATAATCTTGAGCACCTCGTCCTTAAGAGCAGAACCCAAGAAGAAGTCAATGATCTCCGACTCCTGCAGGAAAGAGTTTAAAAACATTTAACAATGCATCATGACACCACATTTGGTATTGCAACCACATCTATGCTCTGTATTATTAATACAACTGTATAATATATCAAAAATAATATACTTCATCACAACTAAAATAAATGAGTTTGTAATCATGGTAGAATGGACTATTGTAAAGTCACTTGGACATGAGTCAGCCAAACGATATTTAATATGAGCAAAGACATAAGCAATTGCCCAACAACATAGAAGTTGCACATTAGAACATCCTATTATGGTGGAATGTTTTATAGTTTAAAGAATGTAAAGATTTTGGAAAATGCATTCAAAAAGAAGTTTTGATGTTAAAGGACTCGGGTGTTTAAAACTTCCAATACAAGTTGTACCTCCAGTGGGGATGATGGCACAAACAATATACACCAACAATGATCTTATGTGCACGCAACAGACATATCTTTATCTTTGCTTCGCGGTAACCATCCTTCTAAATGTTAGCAGCCTGTCACTGTTCGTCATCACAGCCTCCTTACTTTGATAGGGAGAGAGTACAGGTAGATCTCCTCCAGGGACTTGATCTTCAGGTCCTTTACCAGGCGCCCCAGCTTGGTGACGGGAACCCACTGGCAAAAGACAAAAGCATGCGTTAATAACAGCCGGAGGTTATCTGAATTATTAGGATATTGTTTCATTAGTAATTTAAATATTAGTGAGGGTTCAACTTACTTCCTTGTCCTCGGCCTTGCCGCGGGCACCACGGCCCCTGCCGCGGCCTCTGCCGCGTCCACGGCCTCTGCCGCGATCCCCGCCGCGATCTCCGCCGCGATCGCCGCCGCCGCCACCTCGGCTACCTCCTCCAAAACCTCCGCGGAAACCTCCTCTACCACCGGCGTCGTCCGCCATTTGCTGCAGAAGAAAATACAGGTCAGAAAGTCTTTCCTATAATCATCTAAAGCTTCGAGTTAGCGCTCATCTGACGCGCCATGCACGCCATGTTCATCGTTCCGTCAACATCTAAGAATATCTCAAACACTGTCACATTATTCTCGTAAATATTAGCAGGGTTTAGAAATAACATGTATAAGAGTCATTTAGTGGATGTAGCGGTTGAGTTTAGCAGAAGGATGTGTGAGATAAAGCACGATTTTGGTCGGGAGGGATTAGTCTCCATTCAACTTACGTGATCGTTTAAACAGGAAGAAGACCGACGTGAAGTCTCGCCGGGATTTATACCAATGACGCTCTCGCGATATTACCTTTTTCACAAAACATGCTCACTGCTGCCCCTCGCGGCAGTTTATTCTGAACCGGACGATGCCATATTGATTGGAGTTGTATCGACTTTATTTCATCCAGTCTGAGATACATTTAAAAATAAATAAAACAATCTCCCATTATCAAAGATACTTTTTACATTAAAAAGCTCTGAAACACTAAAAACAATATGTTTAGCTTATTACTGATTACAATATTATATATTTGTTCTGCCTTTATGTATATATTATGTATGCAGTCACTTGTTTATGTTTTGTCTCTTGGTTTGCATTATTCAGTAAAACTGTTGAACAATAAAACCTGACCTTGTCTCATGATTTATTTTTTGTTTGTGAGATGCATCATTCATTTTCATGAATGGTGATCAGGATGACAGTATACAAGAAAAATACTGTATTAACAAGAAAGATGAAACTACAGCACACAATTGTTAATTCACTCTTTTTATTCATATATCTATCTATTCTAAAAACACACAACTTGAAAGAAATTAACACATGTCGAAATGATATACAGCAGCAGCCAATTAGCAGCAGTATTATTCCTCAGCCGTTGCTGTTGTTGCTCGTTGGAGTCCCGCTGTTGACACTGCTCTCTCCAAGGTCCTCTTCTTCCACCTCGTGCAGATCTTCCATCACTTCCAGGCTTTCACAGATCAGCCCTATCTGCCTCTTCATGTGGGTCATAGTGCTCTGCATCCTCCTCATCTTCCTCTGCAAGGTCGTTGCGATAGCCCTGTGGTTCCTCTGACTGGCTTCATACTCCTGCCTCAGTTGCTTGTAGCAGTTGTGTTGAGCCTGGGTGCGATGGGAGAGAATCGTCCCGCAGCCCATGTGGCAGGGCTGACGCCAGTGGTCGCAGTGGCGCGCATGGGTGTCCAGGTCCCTGCGGAGGAGCTGTGCCCGGCAGCCCTGGTACGGACAGGGGATGAGCTCGTACAGACAGCTCATGCTGTGGCAGTATTGCTCCGAGAGAGAGAAGGTCTTTGAACAACCCCGGATCTCATTCTTACACTGTAAGAGGCCAGATACAAGAGAAACACAAACATATTCGTATGGTTTACATAGCACGACATCCTTCTCAACCTCTGCTTTTTTTTATCTTAGAAACTGTTGAGAAGTCAAACAAGCTCAACATTTATTTTGTGTGAAAAAATAACTGATGCTGTCGAAAAATGTAAACTTATGTGAAAAGGGGGTGACTATGGGTCAGTGGGTAGCAGGCCCGTCTTTCAATCACAGGGTTGGAGGTTCGATCCCCGTCCTAGTCGATGAGTCCTTGTGCAAGACACTTAACCCTAATTTGCTCCCTGTAGCTGTGTCTACGGTGTATGAATGTAACAGGATTTTAAGTCGATTTGGATAAAAGCGTCAGCTAAAAGACATGTATTATTGTTGTATAAAAGGACATCATTCTGTCTTGTGAACTGTATTACCTTTTTAAGTGAAAACATATATGTATTATTGAAAATAACATTAGTCACACTATAATTACATAGACTAAAATTAAAAGATCACAGTCCAATATTGACTGTAACTATTCAGCATGAATAAACCTTCTAAACTTAAACACCAGGGTATAATCACTGGATCTCTTTACCAATCCCCTCCCCAGAGCTTGAGGGCTATAGATAACATAGGGCCAGATTATTGGTTGGGTTTTCCTTTTTCTCCCAAACAACTAATGTAGCCACTCAATTACTAAAACCAGCATTAGTACAGTAACAGTACATGTTTTACAAAACTATTTACCATTTATGCAAACATACAACTTTTATTTTCTATTCCGATACCTTGATCTTCATGCGTCCAATAGATTTGCTCAGCTTGAACATGAGAAAGATCAAGCTTGAGTTTACAGGCTTCCTGCAGCAAGGGCAGGTCTCCTGCCTTCAGGGGATAAACAACAGTTAATCCTTATCTTTGCATGGGCCAGACATGAATAACAATCAAATGGAGTACAACTTATAACTGTTCTCATTCAATGATATTGACCAATATCATGTTCAGTACCTCTTCAGCCACTGCAAGATGCATTTCTTGCAGAAGATGTGGTGGCATGCAGCTCTTACTGGACACCTGAGGACCCCCTGGCATATGGTGCAGACCAGATCGCAGTCTGGAGTGTCCACAAACAGCTCCACATCATAGCCCCCACTCTGTGTTGACACCTCTCGGTCCGCCTGGACGTGGCCAAAATAAATATTATAATTTATTCTGAGTTGTCATAATACTGTATTAATATATGACATTGAAGATTATAGTTGTGCTAGCTGGTGAGTATTGTATCTCCAGCTGTAAAACACTTCTCCATATCCTACCTACAACCAGTCCACAATGTTTTTAGCATAAAAGCCAGCGAAGACAATACAGAAACATATGACTGATTACCTGATAACAAAAAGCAATTGCAATCCTTCTAATAAAGAATTACTAAACTATAACCCATGATGTTTAACATTATCTAAATATTGGCATTTTTAGTTCATTATAATATAGAATAATAAAAAGTAACATGACACCCATAAAATAACATGTATTTAAAAAAGGAAAGCAAACTCACTGAAAAAATAGCTCTTTGACCATTGAGGATACAATACGATGTGTAAAAGTGATTAAGTATCATTTAGTATACCGATAAATACTTAAATAAATAAACAACAGTTGTGTACTCACCATGATAACAGTCTTTCTTTACCGTGTTTCCATTCCCGGCGCTTGTTTACTCCATATCGGTCCACTCACATGTCACAGGCGAAACACCCCCCCGCGTTATCAATACAACACACACATGAACGTTCCTGACACAACGTGAAGGAGGGACCCTGCGCGTGTGAGTTTGTGGAGACAAATGGAAACAGAAAGTTACGAAAACCAAGGGAGATAATAGGGCTCATTATGGAGCGCGTCCTTTCCCTGCTGTTCTAGCACCAAAGCTCAGCCTCCACGCGTCAAACAGGACCTTGTGAACACGAATAAGCCCGATGCTCTCAACAATAGTCACCTGTGACTCTATTGTTGAGAGCATCGGGGACGACATCTAAAAGTCACTGTTTCTTTTAAGACTCTAATGATAACATATGTTTCACTCGTGTTACTCGTAAATATATTTCCCTCCATAAAAACTTTTAGTTTATGCGCTTTTAAAATATAATTCAAGTTTGTTTACATGTTGACAATAGATGCTGCGTTATGAGCAAACCCCGTCTGGCCAATCACAGCGCAGTGCGCTCCGATGACGTACATTGAGTGCGACTCCGGTACCGACCACCAACATGCGGAATGTATTGACTTCAGCCAACGTGCGAAGTGAGAAATAAGTAATTCATTTCACTGTAGCTGACACAAATATTTAAGTTTGGGCATTTAACGTGAGCAAGATGGCAAACCTTCAGTTCAAGACAAAGTAAGTGTTTAATGTATCACACGTGCATACCTTGCTAACTGGCTAACACAAGCTAGGCTATAGTGCCATTTATATAGTGTGTTACATTTAGTTATATTTATGTTTTTTCCCCTCACAGTTATGTCGTTGACAGCAAGATTGAGCCATTTTACAAAGGAGGAAAAGTGCAGGTGAGTTATCTGCCTTGTGTTGTGTGTAAAAAGTGTCGGTGTTGCTTAAATAAGTGTTTCTAACATGTTGTACCAGCCTGAACTGATCTCAAAGGACTCCACTGACTGCTGCAGTGCCACACATGACCTTCTGACCTCTGATACGATGGTCCTCAACCTCTCTGCCTGATTGTTTTCCAGATCAGCAACGATGAAAAGTACATCTTTTGCACTTGTGAATCTCGTGTCAACGTTTTGGAGATCAGCACAGGGAAGATTGTCCACAGTG
The DNA here is from genome assembly GCA_036178185.1 of Liparis tanakae. NCBI lineage: Eukaryota > Metazoa > Chordata > Actinopteri > Perciformes > Liparidae > Liparis > Liparis tanakae. The sequence goes on from CM070091.1 coordinate 12,454,833, forward strand.
TTCAGCATGTGAGTACTGAGACAGAGCCATGTGTCTTTATGTGCAAGACTAGAAGCCCTATCTCAAAGACTACTGCCACAGAATAACGACCAGCAGAATATAGCTTGTGTTGCATTGCATGCCGACATGTTACTTTATGTTCTGTGGTGCCTAAAATTGCTACATGTAAGTAATGTATATGCGTTATGTAGGCTAATCAGATTTTTGATTGATTTTATTTCTGATGACTATGTATATATATTATGCACAGTCACTGTTTCTTTCTTTCTTATATTTATATGTTATTCTCGTGTGTTTAGTTTATTGGTGCTACTGTGTCGACAAATTTCCCCTCGGGGATTAATAAAGTATTTTTCTATTGTTCTTCTATAGCATTGGTAATACTAATTTGAGCTAAAATGCTGAATGAACAGAAAGTGATTTAGTAAACAAAGCTTAAGCATGTCAAACATTTTCTGGTACCAGCTTCTTAAATGTAAAGATTTGCTTTGTTTTGCATCATATTGTTGATTGAAAAATATCCGTCTATGTTGTAATTTACAGGATGATGAGGAGGACATCACATCCTTTGCACTCAGCTGTGATGATGAGGTAAAGCAAACACTTAAAGCGACACTATGTAACTTTTCCCCTGTAGCGCCCCCTTCAGGTATTTAACGTCTGGTCTCGAGCCATATATGGCTCTTCCAGCTCGTCTGCTCCCAGCCGGGCTGCTGCTGAACGCGACGCGCTTCCTCGATCAGCGGCAGCGCGTCTCGTTCAGACCCGGCCCGGTGTTCCTTACAGCAGCATGTCACTCCGTCTCTACGAGTCGCGTAGCGGAGCAAATAAAAAGTCACTTGCGAGCGTGGACTGGCACTATAAGACGTTGCGTAAAGCTGCCAGACAACAAGTTGAACTACTTCCGCCGGAAGTACCGGGCGGCTCGCAACATCTTACATTCGGCCACAGACCCCGATGGCAGTGGCGGAGGCGCAAATCAACATATTAAAAGTCATTGTAGCGGCACAATTTTTGTCAAGCTGTTATTTTAAGGTAGAAAAGTTACATAGTGGGGCTTTAAAGCGCCGGTCATCACTTCATGACGTGAATGTGGATGCTTTCGCTGGAGGTTCTTTCTTCTCTCAGTCGGTAAGAAATGATCCAGTCTACATGTATGTCTCTGTTCTGCCGTCCACCACAGATGCTGGTCACAGCTAGTCGAGCTCTGCTGCTGAAGCAGTGGGACTGGAGGCAAGCTCAGTGTACTCGCTCCTGGAGGGCCATTCACACTGTTCCTGTGGCCAGTATGACCTTTGACTCCACCTCGACACTCGTGGCCACAGGTCAGCAATTATTGACAATAAGTTTTGTCTTTTGTGTCCTGTGTTTCTGCCTGATCTCTGCTCCATGAACATTGTGTGTCTATTTGTTGTCTTGCAGGTGGCTGTGATGGCACGATAAAGCTGTGGGATGTAGTGAAGCAGTACTGCACCCACAACCTTAAAGGCTCATCTGGCGTTGTTCAGTAAGTTGAAATGTCAGAGATCAGAAGTTGTTTCTTTCTTCCAAAACTTGCAAATTAGTTCGCCAGTTTTACTTTGTCTACTTTATCTTATTTTGAGATGCATAACTATGTTTTTCATAAAGATTCATCATTGAACAAATCAATTAATAATCCGCTTGTTTGTTACTTTATTGTTACTGCTTCTTTAATCATGTATAGTAAACATTTTTTTGGTTGAATAACATAATGTTTTAAAGTTACATGTTTTAGGTTAGTCAGACTTAATGTGTGTCCAATAAGAACATGTAGTTGCATACTTGTGTGTATCTTTGCAGCCTGGTCCAGTTCCACCCGGACATCAGCAAGCTGCAGCTCTTCTCCTCCTCCCTGGACTGTGCGATTCGACTGTGGGACCTGCGCTCCAGTCAGTGTGTGTGTGTTCTGAAGAGTCACTACAGCGCTGTCACGTCCCTCAGCTTCAGTCCCGATGGTGACGCCATGGTCAGGTACCGTACACTCGGCCACTCAATGGACAGGCTGTTATACAGAGCAGCTACACCTTTAGAGACATCTAGTGGGTAGTGTTTTCTTTCTTCCTCTGCTGTAATCGTGTGCCGATCTTTATTTGTAGTTCTGGTCGAGACAAGATCTGTACAGTGTGGGACCTGAAGAATCGACAAGCCAAGAGAACTGTGCCGGTCTACGAGGTAAGGCATCGTGCAGAAAACTGGGAGATATTCAGGTTTTATTTTATTCGCACTCTTCGTGCAAAATACGAAAGCTTCATTCTCTGTGTGTGTTGTGTTTGTCGTCAGGCCGTGGAGGGTGTTGTGCTGCTGCCTGAGAATGAGGACTTGTCTCAGATTGGAGTGAAGAGCAAAGACCTGCATTTCATTACAGCGGGCAGCAAAGGTTCGCTTATTGAGTTTCCCGAATATCTAATCTGCGTTTCCGCGTGAATCCATATTTTGTGTGACCTCAACGTTTTTCTTTAAATGTCTCTGTTTCTCCTTCCTTCTTTACCTGGTAGGTGTAATGCGAGTGTGGGAAGCCAGCACAGCTCGTTGTGTCTACACCCAGACCCTCTCTGAGGAAGAGCAAGAGGAAGAGAAGGACGATGACCCCCGCAGACTGACATACCTCCTTCTCCTCCCTGCCTCCTCCAGACTGGCCACAGTCACAGCCGAGCACAACATTGTGCTTTACCAGCTACCTGGTCTCACCACACAGCAGCAGGTGTGTACTGAGGTGGAGGGTGACGTGTTTGTACTTTGCAAATTGTTCTATACAACGTGATCATCAAACTACGGACTGCAGTTATTCAGGGCTTCTTTTATTCATATTTAGAACATTACAGTTAATAGACACCCTCGCCCTCTTCTGTTGTTCCCTCTGTCCTCTCACTCCCAGTTTGTGGGATACAATGACGAAGTGCTGGACGTGAAGTTTCTGGGTAAAGGGGACAGCCACATCGTGGTGGCCACCAACAGCTCCCAGCTGAAGGTGTTTGAGCTGCTCACCAACAGCTGTCAGATCCTCTACGGACACACAGGTCAGTAACCACCAGAGGGCAGCGTGTGTCTACAAGTACCACACAAAGCAGTGTGTTTATTTGGTCACCAGAGGGCATACATTATTTATTGATTTGTCTTTTTCCACATTTGACTCCAATTCTCCTGTTTTAGGAATTGTAAGAACAATAAATGTAGGACAATCAGTAATTCGTCAGTCTATTTATCTCTTTTCTAAAAGCTACAATAGCTGCCTGTCTTGGAGAAATGTGGATGGCTGTGAAAACAAATCTTGAAACAATTACCACGCTGGTAATACTAGGTAATCTCTAAGAAAAATAAGTTTTAATTGTATTGAGGGCGAATTCTATTGATATTATCAAAGAAATACGAATAACCTTTTATTTGAAGAGAACGTACGTGTAACACACTTACAAAGTGCTTTACATGCAATATAAAATTCAACACAAAAGACAATAAATAGAAAATAATGCAATATTTAAGCCCACACGCTCTATAAACCATAATAGGTTTAGTTAAAATTGTAGCTGTCATTAGAGGAACTAGAATTCAGATCTGACACAATCACGTTATCTCAGCTTCATGGTGTCAACAAGTGCTGAGCCGGTGGCAGAAGGTGATCTGCTCTGCCCTTCACATTGTGTTTGTGTTTGTTGCCCACAGATACGGTCCTCTCACTGGACGTGTTCAAAAAGGGCTTTCTCTTTGCGAGCTGTGCGAAGGTGAGCACACACCTTAAAACCTTCCAGCCCCCGAAACTAAGGAAAAGACGAAAAAGGACGTTTGTAAAATGAATGGGGTGTACTGGTAGATGTGTTATTTAATATTCATATCTTTACATTAATTTTTAATGACCTGAAACTAGGAATTGTGTCCACCGCCATTTTTCTACAGTAGACCTTTTTTTTTACTTCCTGAAGTCCATCGTAGATCCGTGACACACGTGGAAAGGGAAAAGTGTGTGAAGGGTTGTTCAGTTGGCTCTTTATAAATAGAGGCACTACTGAAGCACCTTTGAGCCAACTTTGATTTATTGATTTATTTACCTGGGACTGAACATTAATCCACATTTCACTTTCCACCTCATGGAACAGTAGTGCCTGCGACGGGGCAGTATGATGGCTCATGATGATCAGTTTGTGTTTCATGGTTAGGTGATACGTGTGTGGTGTTGTCTCTGTCTATAGGACAGGTCAGTGCGTGTGTGGCAGATGGACAGTGACAGTGGTCAGGTGCACTGTGTGGCTCAGGGCTCCAACCACGCTAACGCTGTGGGCTCCATCACCTGCTCCAGGTAACACTCCTGCAGACACGCTCGTGTTTCTCGTCACATGTGCCGGCAGGAATTGGTCGTACATCAAAGGACATTAATGCGTGACGGTAATGATTCTCCATCTTTGTGTCCAGGATGAAAACATCTTTCATAGTGTCTGGCAGTCAGGACTGTACCCTGAAGGTGTGGGACCTACCAGCAGACTTGTCTACGACCGGAGCGGACTTACATCAGCTGACCCCCCGCACCACCGAGAAGGCCCACGACAAGGTACGAGCACAACACTCCACACACAGTTCAGGAAGAAGAAAGAGCAACATTTAAACATCCCGCCAATTGTTATTTCCAGCTCTCCTTTTCTGGCTGTCTGCGCGGTTCTGTACAGCTCAACTGCTGTTCACTGTTGACTGTTAAACACTTCTGATGAATAGAAGTGTCATTCTGTTAGCTGTATTGTCCTTGTTAGCGGTTAGCTGTGCAGGACTCTGCTGCCCAGTGTTCTTCAGCCTCCCTCCTGCTGCAACTACCAGCCAGTTAAGGGTAGTGAGGAGTCAGCGTTCAATGACTGTACAACGTCAATAAAATATGTTTTCAACAATGTGAATCACTGCAACCACAAGAGGTCCGTAAGCATATTGACGGTCACACAAAAATCACTTGAGTGAAAAGTCCAGTAGAAAGCCAGATGATCTGAAGACAGACAGACACGGAGACGCTCACACACTGAGTGCATGACCAAAACATAATGACCTGGCAACAATAATAATGACGGGTGAAGCAATATCCTGAGATGTCAAAGTCAAAGTCAAAGTAGCTTTAATGTCAATTTCTACGCATGTTAGGACATACAAGTAATCGAAAAAACGTTTCTCACCCTCCTACGGTGAACAAATAAGTGCACACGCACAACAACAGATAAGACATATAGATACACACACAACAACAGATAAGACAAGACATATATATATATATATACATATAGTTATAAACATGTAGATACATTTACAGCAGCATGGGTTTCCTTTAAAGTGACGTTATGTAGTGCAAAAGAAGTATACAGTAAGTGCTAATTACTAATTACTTACATAAGGTGTGTGTCAGAGTGTGTCTACATATTTAATCTATAACCATGTGATTGTCAAGCATGTAACATTCATGTCGTTGTAAAGCTGGAGAATGCATTGTTTAGTTTGTCTCTTCTGAAATTCAAAAGCGGGACTTTCAAGTCAGGTGACGACAATGAATTGCATGTTTACACCTTGCATCCTTTATCAATCAAGACCAGGGGAAGTTTAAGATGTTGTATTTTAGATTTCCTGTTTCCTGCATGATTAGTGAGCTGAGGAAAGGTTTTTGTCACGTCCCGGCATTGTCTTCAGGTCTTTCTGTCGCCATGTACTGACGTACTCCTCTGCTAATCTGCTAAGAGGAAATTCATTGTTAGCATTTATTTACGGAACAATATCCTATCAGGTTACGGCTAAATTATATATATTATTTTCTTCCGTGGTAATTTGCATGCATGACTGTAATGAGAGTGCACGGTCTTTCCTCACAGTGCAAATGTGTGTCACAGTCTGAGTGTTCAGCAACAACCGCTTCTAGAAGCTCTTTTATTTTAGTTATAGTTTTAATATACTTCCCTTATCTGAAACCTGTAATTCAAAAGTACGCATGGTTATAATCCGGTGAGGGCTTTTTCCTTGTCTTGAATTACAGTAAACTGAACTGGGGAATTTATTTCTATAGGTTTTATTAACCAATCTATACATGCACTGAGAAAATAAGTAGTTAAACATGCATTTATCCTCAACCAAATACAAGAGTACAATTCTGCTGAAGCATTAATAATAATCATATGTTATTAGATTAATGAAAGGGTTCACTTCTCTGCATTGAGTGCTTAGTGTCTGTATCAAATACAGTTGGATCATTATACAATTCTTATTATTGATTTTTTTGTAATGAAATCTAATTAATGAGGTTACTGCAGAACCCCTAAAGTAACTTGGTTACTTATGTTTGTAAAAACAGTTATATATTGTATGAGTTTTAAAAAGGAGTACACTATAATAGTGCATCAATAAATAACTTTACAGTTGCACCATTTGCTGATCTAATATATAATAGTGTAACAAAGCTTCGGGTGGATCTTTTCCTTTTTTTTAAATGCACATATTAAGAAAAGCAGTAATCATTTGATAGGATTGTTTAGTCCTCGCTCATGAGGATTTCTTTTCTTGCTCACTTTCTCACACACACACACACACACACACAGTGAGTCAGGTTTCAGCTATCTCTTTGTTCACTGTTCCATGCTAGCCGACTCTTAACTTAAGGAAGTGGAGAAAAATGTGCGCACAAATGTTACAGGTACACATCTAGTTTCCACACTATGATTTCCTGCTCCAGCTACACACCCATTACTCACGGTGTAAGATACAACAATCTGTCAGTCAGTCAGCAACTTGTCTTTTGTTGTCATGTAAAACCTTCAGGCGGTGTTGTAAGGAGAAAGATTAGTAAGAAATGTATTTTAATTTAATTGTTTCTTGGCAAAACTCCCTTTTGAATACATTAATAGTTTAGGCTTTCTGCCAGAAAGGGTTTATTTTAACATGATATTGTCTTTATTGCATTAAATTACATTTTATTTAGCTGAAGCTTTTATCCAAAGCGACTTAGACACAGCTACGGGGAGCCTTTCACGGTTAAGTGTCTTGCTCAAGGACCCTAAACCCTAAAGGTAGAAAACCCTAAAGGAAAACTACTCCTGTCCCACAAAGTTCCTTCCTTCAAACTCACATTGACTATAAACTCAACTTGAGAAAGCTCATCCTCGTCTCCTCATCTTCCGCCATTGCTTCCTGCAGGATGTGAACAGCGTCGCGGTGTCTCCCAATGACAAGCTGCTGGCCACGGGGTCCCAGGACCGCACGGCCAAGCTGTGGTCGCTGGCGGGGGAGGGGGCCGTGGGCATGCTGGGGGTGTTTAGGGGCCACCGGCGCGGCGTCTGGGCCGTCTGCTTCTCTCCCGTCGACCAAGTGCTGGCCTCGTCCTCCGCAGACGGCGTCACCAAACTGTGGAGCCTGCAAGACTTCAGCTGCCTCAAGGTGTGCTGTCTACATACCTTACATGCCATACATGCTGTGCAGTAATTTGTCTTTTCCCTGTCAGTGTCCTTCTTTATGTAAATACGTCACAGGCAATTTTCCTTTGTTAAAGTTCCGAGTGAGTTATTTTCCCATAGCTGACTGTAATTGTGATATTTGTGTGGCTTTAAAGTAAAAATGATGCGATTTGGTTTGTTTGTTTGTGTTTTTCTTCTTCTTTTAGACATTCGAGGGTCACGATGCGTCGGTTTTGAAGGTCGTCTTTGTGAGCCGAGGCACTCAGCTGCTCACCAGGTAACCTTCATGCAAAGTGTTTCTCCATAAAAATGTTTTTTTTTTCATTAACAGGTTAGTTTCTGAAACTTTGCCGTGTCAATACATTTGAACAAAGCCTCTCTTTGTGCTGTGCATCAGGAAACGGGAGCTTCAGACCCTCATATGTGCTTATCATACTTTATCTGAATGCCACGATATATTTCTTGAACAAAAACTAGCTTTGGGCTCAAGTGGACTATTCATACTCGTTAGAAAGAAGTGAAAGCAATTTTCTATTTCTCTTGTGTTTGACTGCAGACGGCAAACCTTTAGACGGTTATATAAAATAGGAAAACACAACAACTGTAACCCATATCCACACAACATTTGTATTATTATTATTATTTAATCATCATTATGTTGGTATACAATAAGCCAACAGCCTCATTATATTTAGGATGGTGTATGGATCTTGAACACTACTTTTGTTTTGTCTGCATGATTGCGGATCCCCTCACATAGTTGTAACTCAACTCTCCCTACTGGTTCTGTCCTCAGCGGCTCTGATGGTTTAGTAAAGCTGTGGACCATAAAGACCAACGAGTGTGTGAAGACGCTGGACGCCCACCAGGACAAAGTGTGGGGTCTCCACGCCAACCGCAAGGATGACAAGATGGTGACCGGGTCAGCCGACTCCAACATCACCGTGTGGCTGGTAAGTGAGATGTGACTCCTGCACCGGAGAACGAAGCTGCATCGATGAGCAGTCAAACTTTATCGCCCGGTAAAAAATAGTTTTTCTCGTTTTCAAAACTTGACTAATAAATCACTAAATAATAGCAAGAAAATTAAATACAAATTTATGATGTTATTATTATTTAACAACTCAAAGACCTTTAATCATTGGTCAATGCCCTCTGGATCGTGCAGTCAGTATTTGCATCCAACTTGTGAGGAAGTGACATACTAGATATATATTTAGGTCTTTTTGTTTCTAACCTTCTGAGGCAACCTTTCGCAAAATATTTTGTCCACATCTTATCTCGTTGGTTATGTTCAGCTGACCTTTAACTCTCACTGTGACCTTTCTCAGGAATGGAACATGGGGGAATTTCCCCTGCGGCCATTGACGTATGTCCATAAACGTGTTGTCGTTTGTCAACTGCTAGGATGTGACTGAGGTGGAGCTGGCGGAGGAGCAGGCCAAGCAAGAGGATCAGATACTTAAGTAAGCTGCACACAACAAACAATTTATCAGATGCGACCGCATCGGCTGAGGTCCTACAGGCCGGTCATCTTTTCAAAGATCCTGGAGGAACCACTCGGCCTCGGACCTGGCTTTGGTCCTGCTTGTTGTGGCATCATGTGGATAAATTAACAGAGACTGTGGTAGCTTGGCCTGTGACTCACTGGGTCACAGGTCAGGCCTCGCTGTTTGTGCTCTGAAAAAAAGAAGGGAACTTCAGGTCTCAGACAATTCATTATATTCAATTTAAATTAAATAAAATAAATTTTTCATGGCCCAAAAATTACAAATGTGCCTCAGCGGGCTCAACAATCTGTAAACATCCGACATCTTCTGTCCCGGGACCTCGCATCACTTCAGGATAAAATATGTTTTTATTAAATGTATATGTTGACTCACAGATGCACTCTGACATCAGTGTTCACATTGACGCCACCATGCATAACAAATCGATTATTATCAGGCAGGTCTTCTTGGAGTAAAACATGTTGGAACTCTTTGTTATTATAGTGGAAGTCGCATTCAAGTTTTTTCTACATTGACTTTGTGTATTTTATGGGAAAGTTAAACAAAAGGCTAAAAAGTTCATGTGATTTTATGTATTCATCTGTCAAACCTTTTACATGTTAGTATACACTTTCTATCCATAGTCGAGGTACTCCTTTTTTTATTTTGCGCTAACTTTCCGTAAATATTGAGGAACAAATATTTTAGCATGTGCCCGTTTCTAACCGCGTGTGCTCCTTGTGTCTGAAGGCGGCAGGAGTTGTCCAACCTGCTCCATGAGAAGAAGTACCTGAAGGCCCTGGGTCTCGCCATCTCACTGGACCAGCCCCGCACCGTGCTCACCGTGATCAAAGGTACTTTGATAATTAAGGCGACACAAATAAACCTTCAGGCTACCAGGATGCCTCATCCACACATGGTTAAAACATTCTCTTAAGATGTGTATAGCTCCTCTGTTGTCGCTGCATCTTTGTCCTTCGACGTTTCACCTGTCGTTATCTCGTCGATCGCTCATCGCAAAGCCCGCCCTGACAAAGATTAACAACCTGTCACAGACCTATTTTGGTTCAAGGAACAATATGCAGTGAAGTTTTGTTTATCTGAAGCGTAGTAGTCATCACGTCCCACGAAACAACGGTAAGTGACTCGAGTCAAAAAGGTTCCTGGAAGTTTCACAGACTCGATTCATTGTTCTGGTTGTGAAACTGTTATCCATACCGGCAGCTAGTCACCTTTCGGCGAAATTCACCATTATGAAATCAAAATATGCCATCCACATGACACACAGACGGTGGAAGAAAGCCCAGTGACCCGCCTGCCACGCTTGTTTCAAAGCCACAGCGACCAAACACACATCTGTAAAGTGATGTAACTCTACAAAAGGCCACATTGATGTATAATCAATGCTATGATGGCACATGTAGGTTTCATTAGTATCCTGCTGTATTAATACTAATATTAATGCCATTTGTTAAGTGTTCAAAAAGCTGGGCAGGAACAAACTGGTAAAAAAAATAACCAAACAGAAGTTTTATTTATTACTGTTAAAGATAAAAGTATTGTATTTGTGGTATCATTTTGTATTTATGGTATTGTATCGAATTCGGGTATCATGACATTTCTGGCAGATATCGTATCTGAGGAACAGACTCAAGGAACAGACTCAAGGAACAGACTCAAGGCTCAGCAGAGCACACGAGTCCTTAAAGGACTTGTTCGGGTAAAAAAAAGGACGTTGGTTCACGAATGACTTTCACCATATTATATATAATGACAATGTATATTTGTTATTGTTGTTATTATTATGATTAGGGCCCGAGCACTGACTTGGTCAGAGTGGGAGACCTATTGTTCTTAACATTATTATTATTATTATTGTTACCAAACCTGTTATCGACGCAAGCGTTGTTCTTATTCCGATGAGTTTAGAATTGTGGTCAGAACAATCAAAAGACCGCAGTTATGAATGCTTCAGGTTTCATCAAACAACGTGGTGACAATAAAAAAGCATGTCAACAGACACCCCCGCCCTCACGTGGTGTCACGTTTTCCACCCCGCATGTCTTTGCCGGTAAGACTTATATCTGCGTTAACTGAACTGCAGGCGGTGGATCGGTCGGCGTGTCATTCAGCAGATGTCGAACAAAAGGAAGACGCATTCCTAGTTCTCACTGATGATCCAAAGTAGCATAACACCTAGTTATGAAAGGGTTCAGCAAATCTCAGCTATGCACGTAAAGGTGTTTGTGTCGCAGCTTCACCACACCAATAATTATTTAATAATTATATATAATTAAAAAGTATGAGCTGTTTATCTTTTTAAAATGGTTCTATTTCAGTAGCACATGAGGACATTGTGCCATTGCTAATGCAAAGGCTCCTAAATGCTTTATGGTTAATTTGTTGTGAAATAACGCTGTATGACTAACTAAAGACCACATGCACTAAAGACTACAGTGACCACACACACTGTGGACATGAAATAAGATGAACAGATGCCCCAAGAGCTGACCGTCTGATGTCTCTGACATGTTGTTCTCGTTTGCTCCTAGCGATCCGTCAGGTGGAGAATAGCCACGAGCTCCTGGAGAAGACGGTCCTGAAACTACGGGTCGATCAGAAAGGTAACGGATGAATGACGCCCGTCCGCCTTTCGAATGATGGAATGCATAAACGACAAGGAAAAGAGATGTTGGAGAAGAAGCTCAAACCGAGTGAAACTAATGAAGTGTGTCTCCTGTCCCTGTGCTGACGTCAACGCCACTCTAAAGAGTCGCTCCTGCGCTACTGTGCCGTGTGGAACACCAACGCCAGAAACTGTCAGGATGCCCAGGCCGTCCTCCAGGTGCTCCTCACACACCTGCCGCCCGAGGAGCTGCTGAAGTACCAGGGCGCCCGGACCCACCTCGAGGGACTCATCCCATACACAGGTCTGTGGGGCCTCTAAATAACTGTCCCTGCAGAGGTGATGTCAGTTAATCTATAAAATACTCAAATGACGAATAGATAATAATGTGGGACATCATAAGAACAACCGCCGTCAGCAATTACAAGTGCCGAAGAAACACCTGCTTCAAGGCTGTGGTTGAAGGCTCTAAATCTCTAAATAGATCGGTCTGTCTTTATGAGGCGCACTGGGACAAAGAAGGATTAGCAAGAGTGGTGCATGCCTAACAATCATAATTATAAAATGCATTTGGAACTAATGCAAGAATTTGCCAGCAAGGCTTTGAGTGGAGAGACAGAAAGAGGAGGAATGTGTTCATGAGTGGCTGCTTTGTTTTATTGCCTGTGTCGGTTAAAACATAACCATAGCGCGTGAGATTCACTGAGTGTCGTGTAGTTTAGAAGCAGAGTGGATGTAAACGTCAAAGTATTGTGTGCAAGCGATCAAGCCAAACTTTCCTAATGCCCATCTCGTCGTTGTCGTTTCCCTGAAGCTCCGGTTCCCGATTAACATGTGAGCTGAATGTCTGTTTACTCCCCCCCCCCCCCCCCCACCCACCCCCCCGCAGAGAGGCACATGCAGAGGATTGGCAATCTGCTGCAGGCGTCCATGTTCCTGAACTACATGTGGCAGAAGATGAGAGTGGCCGGAGCGCCGTCCAGGTGAGGCTCGGGGCGATGGGCCCGTGTTGTTCAATTCAGTTTATTTGTATAGCCCAGTTTCACAAATTACAAATTTGTCTCAGTGTGCTTTACAATCTGTACACATAGACATCCCTGACCCAAAACCTCACATCGGACCAGGAAAAACTCCCAAATAACCGTTAAGAAAAAGGGAAGAAACCTTCAGGAGAGCAACAGAGGAGGATCCCTCTCCTGGATGGACAGAGGAATAGATGTCATGTTTACAGAAGGACAGATTTAGAGTTAAAACACATTCAATGAATTTGACAGTTTATCAATTGTTTATCAATTGTTCATAGTACCAGTGAGAAAAAAAGACGCCATGCGTTCAGTTGGAGTAACGGTTGAACTCATTCCAAGGCCTTTCAGACACTCGAACAGCGTGCAGCCGTTTATACGCTGAGCTTTGACAGCTGAGCACTGACAGACTGTCTCCTCTTAGAGCCACACTCTCTTTATTTGACCTCTGTCTCAGATTAGAGCTCAGCAACCAGAGCAACCAGAGTTAAGTTCAGTAAAACTGTGCTGCCTCTGCTCAGCAACTAAAACATGTCGTCATGTGGGTCAAACACAACCTGTATGTGGTTGAGCTCGTCTCCAGCAGACAGACAGCTGACTGTCCTGTTTCTCTCTCACGTGAATATGGAAGAGGGAAAGGTGGCAGAGCAGCATTCTCGATATCGAGTCCATCCAAGTCAAGTTCAGTGGAAAGTAAAACCGATGCTGAGATAGTTACTGTAAATGATACCGGGAAATGGAAAGTTATCAAAGCATTCATGCAGATTCTAACTATTGTTGTTTGTTTCCTGTCTAGCATGGGCCAAGATGAGGACATGGACACCACTGCTCTGGCACAGCCGTTCTTTATGATGGAAAAGGAGAAAGGAATGGAAAGTGGTGATGAGGAGAAACAAGATGGCGATGACAGTGATGACGGGCAAGGTGAAGATCCAAATGGCTCAGTTAAAGAAAAAGAGGAGGAGGAGGAGGAGGAGGAGGAGGAGGAGGAGGATGATGATGAAGTCAGTGCCTCAAAGAAAGCCTCCACCAACGAAGGGTTGATGGAAAACGGAGGGAACACCAAAACAAATGGAAACCACCACTCTGGCAGTGAGGAGAGCTCAGATGAGGAAGACGTGGAGGAAGATCAAACTACAGTAAAAGTGATGAAGTGTCTCCCGGTTCCTTCCGTTCTACAAAGCCAGACCTCCGCCAGCTGACGGAGCTCTCCGTGCCGTTAACGGGCGGCTCACTCCCGAAAGGGTGCCGGCAGCTCGGGCCGCTAAGCAGAGCGACGCGCTGAATGCGGCAGGAGAAGACGGGCGTGGAGCGACGGAGACGGAGCGCTTCGGAGGAGTCTTTGAGCATTCCCCGTCGCGTCAGTTGTTTTTCTTTCAGTCCCGAGTTTGGCAGAATTACAGAAACAAACATACCCAGCCTGATTCCCTCAAACCACGTGGCCATTTGGGAAGAAAAGAAGCCGCCTAAGCCGTAAAAACATTGTTCGCCCTCTGCAGATACCAGCAGCGGCCTTTGTCTCCTCCGGCAGCGCCGCGGCGTCCTGATCCACCGGTTCAGCCACAACCGCTGGTTTCGTACACAACCACGTGTATTTTTATTTTCAACGACTGCAAATGTTTATCAAATAAATAAAATCTGTTCTTTGTAATTTGACAAGCATTTCATTTATTGTACAGCACCATATTGTTCACGAATGGTCAAAGTTAGTGGAAGAGTGGAAACAAGGTTAACCCTGGTGTGTGGATGTTCGTAGCTCAGTGAAGATCGGGTGGTGCAATCGGAGAACATAAAACAATACATTGATTTGTAATAAGCAGCTAATTGATGACTTAACGGTTCATAATCCAAGCCGTCACTGAGACATGAATGTCGGTCTGATTGGAGTCCCATTTCAAATCGCCTCTCCAGGTAGTTTAATTCCAGTTGGCAAACATTGCCTTTGATGTTTTGCGACGTCCAGACTTCTTTAAACGGTTAATCCATCAACAGCTTGTAACTAAAAAGAGACATTCGAAGCAAAATTTAAGTTATTATTTATTTGTTCCAAGCTCTTCAGTAACATATGAACACACACATGTATATGGTCAGACTCTGGAGTGCACATTCAGTACTACACACATCCCATTTGTCAAATTGAGTTTGCTTTTCACAGGCAGCAGGAAATAGAACAACGTGCACACTCTGGCATTTTAGACAAACATGACTTCAGCTTGAACCTTGAGCTGCTGTCCCCGAAACAGTCCAAATGCAGAAATAGAACAACGTGCACACTCTGGCATTTTAGACAAACATGACTTCAGCTTAAACCTTGAGCTGCTGTCCCCGAAACAGTCCAAATGCATATAAGGCACTACACAAGGTTTCCAGTATGGAAAAATAAATGAAAAAGGAGCCGAGTTCTGAGTGTTTACAGACTAAGCTTGTGTTTACATTCGTAGACTCTGCAACTCTTCTAGTTTCACGTCTGCAGCCAGTCTTGTTTTTATAGTCAGGGTTCTTACACATTTTGACCAATGGATGTCCATGACTTTTCCATGACTTTTCCATGACTCTTCCATGACTTTAAACCAAATGTCCATGACCAAACTGAAATCTTGGTAAAACCGTGAAAAATATAGAACATTTTGTGTATTGAGAGCGTACGCCGGCTTATATTTTGAGCATCTTTCTTTAAAAAATATATTAATTATTTCAAACTCGGTGTAAATAAACATGTGAGCATAACAAATTTCTATGACTTTCCCCAAACTTTTATGATTTAAGTTTTTTCCATGACTTTTCCAGGCCTGTAAATGACCATTTTAAAATTCCATGACTTTTCCAGGTTTTCCATGACCGTACGAACTCTGTATAGTTTAATTCGAATGTGATAAGCAGAACTACATCCTCGAGCTCCGGCAGATATAAAGTTCCTCCATAATAAAGATGACGCCGTGGCCCCTTCACAGGGTTATTACACATTTTGACCAATGGATTTCCATGACTTTTCCATGACTTTTCCATGACTTTATACCAAATTTCCATGGCCAAAGACGAACAATTTAGTAAATCTTGCGTATTGAAAGCGTACGCCGGCTTACATTTTAAGCGGCTTTCTTAAAAAATCGGCGTAAATGAACACGTGATAACAAATTTCCATGACTTTTCCAAAACTTTTATGATTTTAGTTTTTTTCCATGACTTTTCCAGGCCTGGAAATTACCATTTTAAAATTCCATGACTTTTCCAGGTTTTCCATGACCGTACGAACCCTGTATAGTTTAATTCAAATGTGATAAGCAGAACTACATCCTCGAGCCCCGGCAGATATAAAGTTCCTCCATAATAAAGATGACGGCGTGGCCCCTTCAGCGACTCATCACCTCCCCGGACCGGGGGACGTTCTGCCTTTGCTCGCGTTCTTGCGGGTGACGGTGGAGCACCGGGTGAGGATCTCCTGCGCCTGCGGTCTGGGCGGCACCTGGGGCGTCATCGGGCCCTTGTAGAGGTTGGGCTCGGAGACGCTGGGAGCCATTCTCCCCTCCGAGATGCTCGCCGGGCTCAGCTGGTTGCCCCGTGTCGGGGGCGGCGTTCCGACGGACCGCAGCTGCTCCCCGCTGTAGCTCTTGCTCAGGTTGAAGGACGAGGAGCTCCCCCAGGAGGAATTGAGGTCATCGCTCCCGTCGCTGTCGCTCAAGAAACTGCCGTCGCTATCTGGTCTCGGGTCACGCTGCTCCTCTTCTCCGTCCATCTCCACCATGATGACGGGTGGAGGAGGGCCGTACTTTGGAGGAGTCACGGGTGAGGTGGCGGCGGGGGCGACGGTGCGAGGCGTGAGCAGATAGGGGTGCTTTTCGGTGGAGGACGTGTCCATCGAGTGAGACCTCTGCTGCCTGGGTATACGGAGCAGGTTGGGGGAGGCCGACCTGCTGGGCGGAGGCTGCGACAGGTTCCCCTGCGAGAGGCTGAGCTGGTTGGAGTGCAGAGTCGGGGGGGCGATTTGGTTTGAGGAGGATAAACGACGATCCTGATGGTTGCCTGGCAATAGGATGTGAGGGGAGCTGTAGGGCTGCAGGTACATGGAGGGGATGTAGCCCGCTTTACCGTTGTACCTGTTTGGGAAACGACAAAGACGAGAGGGCGGGGTTCAAGTCGGGAGGAGTGTGAAGCGGGGAGAATGTCTTTGACGCCGCTGGGAGGATGTGTACGGACTACGGAGTTCAGCCGAAGCGTGAAATACCTGATGAACCACCAGCCGTTGGCAGACTTCTGCAGGACCTCCACCGCTGAGCCGATGGCCACGGTTATCTCGTCATCCTTGGTGGCCTTGTAGTTCTTGACCGCAGTGTACACCGCTCCTGAGAGGGGGAGACGATACTTTAATACACGGGGGCAGGGCCGGTTCTAGCCCTTTGGTTGCCCTAGGCGAGATTGAGTTTTGTAGGTCTACGGGCGACACTCCAGGGCGCCCCCAGCCTATTTTGCACCCTAGGCAGATGCCTAGTTCGCCTATAGCAATCGCCGGCCCTGCACGGGAGCATCGCTACATTAACCCACCGAGGTATTTTTATGGGCCGAGCGTTGATAGTCTTAACAACGTCTCTTGAAACCGTATCTGTGCACATACCTCGTTCAAGGCTCCCATTTCCATCATTTTCATCGTCGTCCTCATCGTCCTCATCAAGCTTCTCCAGGTAGGGGGCAGGGAACCAGGCCATCTTCTTGTCTTCATTCTCCACAAGCCACCAGCCTGAAGCCACACGACCACGTGTTACACAACATGTGTCGGCGTCAGCGGGAGGACGGGGTTCAACCCGACGGCGGGACTCACCTGCTTGGTCTTTGATGAGCACGTCTACTTTTTCGTCCAGCGCCACTTTGAAAGGTTTGTTCTGGGTGTCTTTGGTCTCGTACGGGGCCACGCATCTGTACGTTTCCGTGACGAACGGCTGGGTCACGTTCCCGCCACCTTTGACCTGTCCTGCCACGTCTTCGTCTGAAGGCAAGATCATGATGCTGAGGAGGACAGAAGGGCGTTCATTTGGAGAGAGAAACACACAGCGGCTCGTGCACAGGTCGAATCCCAACGTCGGCGGGTGTCTCTATATTAGCTGAGCAGGAATGATATAGAAGAAGAGAATAGAAATATACTTTATTAATCCCCAAGGGGAAATTGGTTGACTTAGTAACACCGATAAACTAAACACAATAAAATATAGATATAAGAAAGAAAGTGACTGTGCATAAAGTATAGTATGCAAAGTGAAATATAAAATACAAAATAAAATAAAATATATATGTATATATACACAGGGGTGCACATAACTGGTACGCAGGTACGCATGCGCGAAAATAATCCACAATGCGTACTGCCACTTGTTCCTGCGCGCCTTTGCGTACCTGAGCGATCTGATGCTGACCGTCTCTCCAGCAGCACGTCATTAAAACACGTCAGTCTGTCTCTACGGCGCGCGTGAACACGTCTCGCGCGCCGTAGAGCCCGGCGTGTGCGCGCACATCGGGACGAATGTCTCACACCGCTACATCTACTGCAGTCATGCTGCACGTTGTATCGATACCAACAACTGATCCGTGCGTTAAAAACGATATGATTTAGCATATTTTTTGTATCAATATTTCATTAAAAGAGCGCGGGATCAGAGCGCACGCGCTGCTCCGTGTCAAGCTGTCTGCAGGCACCGTCTTCGGTTTAAAAAAAAAGATGACAGAAGTGAAATGTTAAGTTATTTGTCTCAAATGCAGACAGTCAGTAAAGTTATGTAACTCTACAGCTGCTCATACTGAAGTAACTCTGCACCATCTGCTCAGATACAGACTAAAGGCCTCATAGTGTATAACCAATGCTATGATAACAACATGTAGCTTCATAAATATCTTGTTGTGTGCTAATTCTAATATTACTGGCATTTGTTAAGTGTTGTGTACGTGTGTTTGTGCCTCTACCGTTACTCCACTTAGTTTCAGTTTTAATCTTGGATGTGGGGGGTTACTGTTTTTTTGTTGTTAATGCTTCAATCAATATTCCGACATTTTGGGAATCACACCCCCAAAATGTCGGAATATTGCCAATAAGTCTTATTGGCTTCTTGCCGCGAGCTGAATGAAAATATCCATATAACACGACATCTGTACAGTAATTATGAAGCTATAGAAGGAGCTGTTTGCCTAGCTTAGTATAACAACTAATAACACATACCTCGTCCCTCGTCCACTTAAAAGTTGTTTTTTGGTGTAACAAATAAGAATGATGAAGCTTCAGTAAGCTAGCGTACCACGAAGATTTGAGGCAGGGAGAAACAGCGGTAGAGTGAAGGTATTCATGTTATGTTCGCCTGCTTTGGCGGTGCTATATGTTGATAGTTATTAAGCGTGTAGTAGTTAAAGAGAAAACAGCTAATTAAGGCTAGCGCCGTTTAGCTAGCGGATTCAAATCGCGCTCTAGCGGACACGACATTCACACGACAGTCACCATGGCAACATTGTGCTTTGATAATTGTGCTTTGATCATTGTGCTTTCACTGAGCACCGAAACAGTGTAAATAGGCGTGTTGTCCAGCAGTGCGGCACCGCGATGTGAAGCTCCCAGGTGGAGTGGGGGGGAGGTCACCATCCGAGAAGTATTGTGGCGTTTCGGTGAGTCACCTTGTGTGATTCCCGATCTAGAGCTGCATCCCTCGGATAGGATTGAGCCTGGGCTGTTCACAGGAAGGCGGTGGGATTGACTTGTGGACCCCACAGAAGGAGTGGGGGGGATTGGCCCCCCCTCCCGGGATGTGGCGGTTTCGTGGGTTTCACCTTGTGTGATTCTCCTACACCACATCCCGGGGTGGGGTGGGGTTCACAGAAGAGGTCGAGGAGGAGGGAGGAGAGAGGACGATATATACATATATATATATACATATATATACATATATATATATATATAATATATATACACATATATACACGTATATATATACATATATATATTATATATACACACATATATACACATATATATATACATATATATACATATATATTATATATACATACAGGGGTGCACATAACTGGTACGCAGGTACGCATGCGCAAAAATAATCCACAATGCGTACTGCCACTTGTGTTCCTGCGCGCCTTTGCCTACCTGAGCGATCTGATGCTGATGGTCTCTACAGCAGCACGTCATTAAAACACGTCAGTCTGTCTCTACGTCCCCCCCCCCCCCCCAACAACTACTCTTGCTCGCGATGTTATGATAGCAGTGACTTCGGTTATATGAATTAAACAAATAACTTTTGTCATTGTTACAACCACACGGCTCAAAGTGGAAATAACATAGTAGGGAGACCACACCCAGTTCAAAAGATAATTTACTAAATTATTAAATTAACTATTTACAAAAATCCGTAACTGAGAAGCAAGAAAAGATAAAGCGAAACATGTAGTGCAGATCAGCATAGTGTATGTGTAGTCAGGATGTGTAGTCATAGTGTACGTGTAGTCATAGTGTATGTGTAGTGCAGACATGGCAGCAGGGTTGTGTGGTAACAGGCCTGCAGCCCCAGGAGCTGCAGGGCGAAGAGAGAAGAGAAGAGAAGAGAGTGAGCTCAACGTCAAGAACACACCACACCTCCTCCTGCAGACCGGAGGGAGGGAACATTTAATCACCTCTAATATCAACAAGAACAAAGTCTAAAAACAATTGACAGCAAGCTATGGTGTCAAATATTATGTTTCTTTCTTGTGACATCTTCAAAGTGAATGTTTAGGCTATTCTTTAGTTTTTCAGTAGGACTTCTGGGGCCCTGTTAATGACATGAATGACTTAAGCCGAGCATATACTGGCTACGGCGCATCGTGTCTTATCATAATATCAATACAGAGTTAATAACAGCGAAGAGGCCCAGGCCCAGGGGCCCCCTCAGCTCATGGGCCCCTGGGCCTGGGCCCGGTAGGCCCGTTGGTTAATCCATCCCTGTCTCCCGGTACTCACCTGAGTAACTCACTGAAAAAGTTATGTGCACCCCTGTATATACAACATATATGTAAATACAGCAATGTAAAATAAAATAAAATATATATAAAATATATGTATATAAACAGTGTGCAAAATGCAAAGTGTGTGTATGTGTGTAGTGTAAATTAAATTAAATTAAATTAAATTAAATGAGTGCAGTGCAGATCAACAGTGTAAGTATGAATGTGAATATGTACAGTGAGTTATTGCAAGTTTCTGGCAGGAGGTGCTTTGTTGTAAAGCCTCATGGCCGTTGGTAGGAAAGTTCTCCTGTAGCGTTCCTTATGGTAGCGGAGCGAGACGAAGGGGTCATATGATATGATATATACCTTTATTCATCCAACAGTGGGGACATTTCAAACATTTCAAAAATCACAGCAGCCGTGCACATCAGAGGATTAATAAAAATAATTATAAAACACAAAACTAAATACTAAAAACTATAAATGAATGCAGATGGATCTACTGGGTTGGGTTTTAAAGGACTTACTTCGGCTTTTAACAAAAACCAGGTCAAATGCTTCCCCCAAACTCATATTGTCTATTAGTAATCTTGTACTGTGTACTTTTTTATAAGGAAAACCAGGACGAAGAAGTGTTTTCCTTATTTTCATGCACGTAGGCCTATAATGAGCTTTAGTGGATCATTTAGGTACATATATTTTTTCTTTATGAAACTCAAAGACTTTAGTGTTTGCTCTCGGCTCAATGGCCCCAACAAGACTGAGGTACATTTCCACACAAAGATAAATGTATTCTGATTTAAGGTGTGAGGTTTATATACAGATTACACTTTGAGACAAATTAGTAATTTGTGTAATTGGGCTATACAAATAAACTGAATTTAATTGATTTACCATAAATGTCAAGCCTACCTGTTCTTGGCAAAATCCGGCTGCAGGTCCTCTGCTTTGGGGTGGAAGAACTGGATGAGCTCTGCAGACTGACACACCTGCGGGTCGCAGCTCAGAAGTTTATTGCAATATTTCTGCAATAACTTGAGGCGCTGCAGTGACTTGGTTGGACCTTTTTTCTGGGTGCCAGCGGTCACCTTTTTGTCTGAAAGCACAGGGGACGCTTCAGAAGTCAGAATCCAAACTGCAAATGCACTTTAACGCATCAACTGTAACTGTAATTTACCAACACGCGCACACACACACACACACACACACACACACACACACACACACACACACACACACACACACACACACACACACACACACACCTGGAAACTTGGGAAGGACTCTGTCGGAGTTTTTTATTTTGTGTGCCGTTGGGAATTGTTTCTTCAGTTGTTTCTGTCAGAAATAATCGGATAACATAACTGTTATTAATAACCAACAACCACACGTGCACGCGCGTGCCACACACCGAGGAGCTGGATAGCATTTTACACTTACGTGCATGTTCTTGAAATCCGGAAAAGTCCTGTAAACTGTAATCTCACACTGGTCCGACCAGAGCACGGAGGTTATAAACATCTGAAGAGAGACAAATACTAAATTAATCACACCGAGAAGCAGATTTGGAATACGGCACATCTTAAAAATCCAAAGAAAAAAAAGAAGAAACATCTCCGTGTGCGCTTACTTTGCACTTCTCCTTGTGCAGCACTCCGGCTAAACGGATGCTGAAGGGGTACCGCTGCGCCTCCATGACGAGTCGACGGACACCGCGTGTGTTGGATGCAGGTAATGCGCGCTGCGACGGCGAAGGAAGGAGGGAAGGAAGGAAGGAAGCAAGCCTCAGCCTCTTTCTGCTGTGGTGAACTGAAGCAGAGATGCGCTACAGGTGCTTTTATATTTCCTCCTCCACCGGCGTGAGGCGCGCACGTCCTCGTTACTGGAATAGTCCAAAAGACACACACACACACATGCACTCACGCACGCACACACACTTAGACACACATACACAGACAGGTGGAGCAGGTTTGGTGTGACATCCCTGCGGGCTCATGGTGCTCCAATTCCAAAGTATGTTATCCCTTTAAGTGCACACACCTCACACGTGCACAGATTCAGGCAAGTCCAGCTTCTCTCAATGTCGGGTGCGTCACAAACAGTTAGGTCTTTTTAGGATTCATAGTCTCATTCTTTGGGAATGATCTCAGTAAAACGTGTTCTGAAATTATGATGTGGAGGTGTGAGAAGGTATAATGTATAATTAGTTATCCTTTTTAAGGTACTATCTGCTCATTATATCCAGAAAAATCACATTTATTTTATTGGTGCTTTTTCTGGGTAAAATACATGTTTGTTGTGTCATGGTAGAAGTCTGTTAAAAAAGTGCTTTGTATGAAACATCTGACACACTTTGAGAAGGGCAATAAAGAAAAGTATAAAATCAAATGATGTAGACAAAAAGTGGTCAGTGAATACATATAAAGAAAAGGAATAACAGGGGGGCTTCTGGTGTCGCTCCACACAGTACAGATGGAGGAGGGCACATTTCTTCTGTTTAAAAATGTAATATTCTCATTTATCCCTTTATCTGAACTGTACTCATCCGACCAAATGCACCTGCACATGCACATGCACACACACACACACACACACACACACATGCACACTATTGTTTCGTAAGTTAATGATGATAATGAAGCCACTTTGTTACAGCCAGATAAGGAAGTTACTGCGCCATATTTTTGTACGCTCACCATGAGTCTTGAGATTTGACTTGTTTTTTTAAACGTTTTTATCGAAACCACTTAGGCCTCAGTGGTAATCATCAGCCTGATGGTTTCCATAACAAAGTCCCAAAACAAAAAAATACTCGTCACCTTTAAAAAAACAACCATGTTATATTAAAAGTATTTTGAAACAACTCTGCAAATTAGACTACTGTGTGACTTTGATAAAGGAATTGAGGTATTTAACAAACCTCAGAAATGTGCCCCTATACACACACTGACATGTATGGCTGGCCCGAGCCTTTATCTTCCACACCACTTGTTGGTTTACTTAGCTGGACAGCATCATGTGACCTGAACTGCTGCAGAGGGCTGAGATTTTTGGAACGCTCAGCGCTAGAGGAGCTATGAGGAAAGGACTTGACAGTTAGTGGTCCTCTACTGACCTCTAGTGAGGAGCTCTGTGGTCTGCAGGGCCCACGTTTCAGTTTCAGCCAGGAAGGAACCGTTGCTGCACATTGCAGCCACCTCTCTCTCCCGAGCTAATGTTTCCTGACTCCAGTATCAAATGCATTGTAATAATGACTAACTGCATATAATAAGATGAGGTACGACGAGGTATGAAATAATTCACTCTTTATTTCTCCTCACCCAATGAGGCTGATTTAATCATACATCTTCTTTAAATCAAGTGTATTCAGTCAAGACTTGTATAATAACACACTCACAAATAAACATCTGTTTCTTACATTGCACATTTTCATTCTGTTATATGATCGATTACAAAAAAAAAACCATTTGTTTTCAATCGGATTGCAACACTTTCAATCCACATAATTAAAATATAAAAAAAAAAGGATTATTCCCACAGCCAATCAAATCCCCTCGTCATGCAGCAGCTGAAAGCCTAAAAGCAACAGAGGCAGGCGGAGGACATGCGCTCCAACACACAGCTGGGACACAAACACCTTCCACAATGATTTTAACTTCTCAAACACGGAAATAAACTTTCAGGATTAAAACCAAAATATTTAAGGACATTTAAAATTTTAAGGCAGCAGGGTTTTTTTTCTCCACCCTTAAGTATCAAAGGAGGTTATAGTCTTCCTACTTTAGACTTTTTCCTCCACGAGTCACAAAAAGTGCTTTTTGATGGAATATGTTTCACTGATGACCAAACAGCAACACATTGTAGACGGGCATGTTACGCAGAGCTTTTTTTTTTTTTTTAAACACTCAACTGTTGTGCCTTCCTCAATCAGCCACGTTTAACCGCTTCTGAAGATGGAAAGAATATTAAAAGGACGAATTTGACCAGACAAACTAAAGAATATATTTAAAATTAACATCCAAATCATAGCATTGTTTTGTTGTCACAGCTTAAAACCGCCAGATAGTCTAACTCCACATGTGCCCCATTTGCCAACAGCTATTAAAGATACAATTTTTTTTAATGTTATTTTTTACTAATGAGTTGGAATGTACCGTCCCATGTCTGAGCTTCAATTGCTGGTAACAGTTAGTAAATCTATTTTATCTTGTTTTTCTTAAGAAGTTTTACTCGGACGTTTCCCATATAAAATAATTAAAGGAAGATAGAACACCTGGAAACGTAAAACAGTCATGCGCTCTTAGAAAGCCGACCCACATGTGACCTTTGGCTTGCATAGAGAAACTTTGACATGAAGCCATTCGAAGACTTCGAGTTGCGTTTGAAAAAGCAGCAGCTTGGAAACGATTGGTTGTTGGCTACTGACCACCAGTTGGAGGTCATCTTCGCTGTAATCCTACGCTCACGTATTGCCCATAAACGCCATCCCTGAAAGCCAGATCCACAACTTGCATAAAAAGTAGACCTCTGCTCATCATTGATACTTTCTGCAACCTTTTGGCACAAACCCCCCCACAACTATCAGACTCTGCATTAAACACTACGGGGGTGTCAAAGTGATGTTAGATGATGTAAATGAAGCTTTAGTGAACAAACACACACCCTTTATACGCGTTTCTTTTGCAACTCTCTTCGCTGAAAGGCAATTGCGTTTCTCCACTGAAGGAAACTAGGAACATATTTCGATGTCCGACAACATGAAGACGGATCCTTTGCGAGTGCAAAGTGATCGGGTGGCACGAATTAAAAACAGACCAAAATACAATTAAAAATGAAATCTGAGGTAAACATGAGGCTCTACAGTGACTGCAAGAACCAACCATCCTCCACTGATCTTTGACTTCCTCTAAGCTCGTCCTCCTCGGTGCCTTCGTCCCGTCAGTCCACCACAGGAGAGTATGACCGTGTTTGATGTCCCTGCAGGAAGGGAACCGGGTCCGCTCCGTTCTCGGCACTCAAAGACTCTCCGCTGTTCCCGTCTCGCTGAGCCACAGAGCCGTATGAACTGTCCCCTCCTCGACTCGGTACCCGCGTGTCCGTTCGTCACCGAAACTCATAAATAGGCATACTGTGCTCTCGAATGTGGTTTAGGTTTAAAGACTGGTACCTACAGAGGCAAAAGAGGATCGAGATTCATATCGGCAAGAGAAACATGTACTTATGGGGAAAAAGAGGCTGTGTTTGCAACGTTTGGTCTTTACCATTCTGAGCTCCGATGGTAATAGTAACCCTCAATAGTGGCGGTGGACTTCTGGAAACAGATGTAATAGAAGCCAGCGAAGGAGGCACCACTAATGTCTTTGATTGTGTGGTCTGGGACTAAAAACTGCTCCTGAGGGCGCAGAAGAAGAAGAAAAGGGTAAACGGTTAGAGCTGTAAGCCAAAACAAGGACAGAGATATTTTGTAAGATGATGTACTAACCTTCCACCTCATGAAGACATAATCACTGTTGTCCAGCATTTCGTAGTCAAAGTCGTCCGAGTTGAAGCTTTTGGCATATTTGTAAAAAGGCTGGAACTTTCCCTGGTAAGAGTTCATAAAATACGGAGATGATGACAAGACAACTAACTCGGGACGCAGAGTCTACTTTTCTGCCACGTAAAATGATCAATATACTCATAAAATAAAGAGATGCCCTTTGTTTCTTAACAAACTTCATTTTAACAGGTGTCATGCGATTTTTTTCATAACAAAGTGATAAGTGCTGCTTCTGCCCGGCTTTATCAATTGTTAGTCGAGAGACAGACAAACTAAATTGGAAACACAGAAATTTGTTTGCAATTTATAGACTTTTCTGGAAGACATAACACAAAGCATCAGTGAACTTGGTATGGAGAGCCGTAGACTCAATTGGTTAGTAATCAACCTAATTAAGTCAAACCAGACGTACCCAGTGCTTTCGGTCCACGTCCTCGTCTGCGTCCCACTTTCTGGTTAAAAAAGGCCTTTTTCGACTGATAATTTCACCAGCAAAGAAAGTTGTGAGAGTTGGATACTCCTATCACACAGGAACGAGAGAAAGTAAACGCATTTAATATAGTGGTTCAGCATTGCTTCAAAAGTTTATGCCTGCAAACGATATTTGATTTAAAAATACTTTCAATGTGCTTTAGTCCACCAGTGTGCAACATGAAGATAATTTAAATGTCCCAAATTAAGAAAGTACAGTAAGCGATGCAACAAATAGGATTTAGTAGCGGTTAACTACATTTTAAGAAACATATACAGCTTCCACTAGCTGTGGTACAAGTCCCGTGTTGGGGGGAATCTTCATCACTATGCATGTTGACTTAAAGATTGTTCTCTTGGCTTAAGTCTCACAAATAATCTGCCAGTTTATATATGACTTTCCTTCCACAGCAAAAAGCTCCCTGCTGGAACCTGCTGACCTTTTGCCCTCCATGTATTGCGTGATGTCAACACACTTAAACTATGAACTAGAGTGCAAACCTGAACCAATAGGTTACATCTAGTCAGACCACAAGCAAGCAGAAACCAGTTCCCACTTGCTTAAAACAGTTTGTGTTCAGAATAAAAGTCAGTCTTACGACATGTGAACTAGTTTCAAAACTCACCTCAGTCAAACCCTTGATCTTCAGGTAGCCGCACAAATACGAGTCTGCCACAGTCACATGCTGCACACAGAATGAGGGGAAACAGCATCATGTATCTCAAGCCGCCAGAAACCACAGGTACATAAATAGTTATTCGTAATGTTTTTGGTTAAAGGGCAGGAGGGTCGGCAGAGACAACCCGTACAAAGTGGGTCTGCAGTCAGACATCTCACGGCCCGTCAGTAAGGCGACTGACATCGCTGTCAAAGTCAATTCAAATAGATTCATTCCACTCATTTTAGGCTGCTGGTTGCACAATGTGCTAACATGTAGGTTTGGTTGCTATGTGTAACGTTACTGCAGAATAGCTGACTATAACGTTAATGGTTGGCATTAGTCCACATTCTAAATGTCATAGTAGGAACAGTAAATTAGAAATGAATTGGGTCTGCGTACTGACTGACAGCCATAAACAGCTTCACGAGCTAACGTCAGCTAAGTTAGCAACTACTGCTACAAATTTGCTGACTTTGCCATGTATCAACAAACTGCCGTTTACGGACCAAACGGGACGAGTGCACGTCAATGACGATTTACCTGTAACACAACCTCCACGTCGTAGGAGTTGCCTTTGCTCTTCTGATAACCGCGAAACTGTGAGCCGCTGTACAACAGCGAGGTGGCCACCCCCGGCTGGAGGGTGTTGATCGGGGCAGGGGGAACAAGCGAGGCCGAGGATGGGCAGGCCGGGCCGGTGGTACTGAGGCACTCTGCTCGGACAGGCATGATGAGCGCTAACGTGTCGTCGTCAGCGACCGTCATTAACTCTATGGCCGAGAGCACGGGCGCTGGACAGAGGATGGGTCCGGACGGAGGGTCTATCAAATCCCCCGAGCTCCCAAAAACTTTGCTCAATCGCGTGAGCAGCCCACGGACCGACAGCCGTGGAGGGACTCTGCAACGTTTCACTTCAGACTCCAGCTACCTCGGAGTGCATTGGCTGGAAACCGGTGCTTGGCCATAGCTGCACTCTTATTGGATAATGTGCCCACAATGCATTCTGGGAGTTGTAGTCAATCTTCTAGCACTGTGGTTCTCAACCTTTTTTTTAACCAGCGAAACGTATTTTGGGTTGAAAATAAATAAATAATACACAGCGCTGTTCCATTGGTGTCTGATTTAATATAGAGATATGCAATTCAGTTAAATGAACTTGCACTTATTTTTGAAGGACCCTAGTGCATTTTTTAATTGCCAATTGTAAAGATATTTTAACACTCGTTTAGATACCCCTGGCCCTAGAGTGCCTTCAAGTACCCCAGGGGTACGCATAGCCCCATTTGTGAACCACAACCAGAGCAGTCATCTGGGAGACGAGACAACTTCAAAATGCTTGATTGCCACGCAAATTATGAAGACTTCAGCTACTTCCAGGAAGTACCAGTGAATATTGATACAAAAAGAGTGAATTACGATTGATACTTTTACAATTTTTTAATAAATGAATCAATTTAGGACGTATTGCAAATATTTTTTTTAAACTGTAAGAGCTAAAGTTACCTGCCTTGTTAACATATTTTAGGCTCAAGTTCCCAGATACTGGAGGGCCATGTTGACTGCACCATCTATATACCTGTTGGCTCTGCAGGCAAACTGCAGGTTTTTTTTAAGAGTAGGCCAAGGCAAGGCCTTCAAAACCTCAGATGTTAGGGCAAAGGGCCTGTATGTCAAAGAGCGATTACCAAGAACACAAAGCACGACTCGCGCGAGAGATGCAAACAATCTTTTACCAGAGTACCAGCAGGAACAAAACAGGCAGAAATAGGCAAACACATAATGGAGCCCTGGAGGGCTTGGTGAGAAAACACAAGACAATCTGGCAGAGGTCAAGTTCAAGTGAGGGGACCTTCTTCTTCTTTGAGGTTTATTGGTGGTTGGCAAACAACTGTTTGGTGCATTACCGCCACCAACTGGTATGGAGTGTGGATCAGGATGTCTAGACTTGCCCTATCAGTATTTAACACTACTAAACAAAAACAACCAACATCAAACACATACACATACATATATACACACACACATATACTTCTTTTTGTTTTAAGGTGGCTGCATCCAAACTGTTGCATTACCGCCACCTACTATCTTTCTTTGCTAACAAATATCTAGAAACTGTATCCACTCAAAAATAAAATAAAATAACAAAATAAAATACTAAATAAAATAAAAATAATAAAACAAAACAAAATCAAACTAAACTAAACTAAGAAGGGAGCCCTGTCACCTTCATTGCCCTAAATTCGTCTAAACAACCCTGTCTCCTTCAGATACTGCAGCACCATTCATGCCCCCAAGGACAATGCCACATACATATACATCAGTGAGGGGACCTAAGTAGTGAGGGACTAATGAGGGAATGGGCAACAGGTGCGACAGGCTTGAGGCCCAGGTGAAGAGAACCAGACTAATTAGCTGAGAGTGATCAGAGGCGAAGGGAGTTGGATGGACAAGGTGGGATCGACTGAACAGAGTGAGGAGGGAGTGGAGCTGAGCTGTGACCCTGTAGGCATTACGTCCTGTGATCCTTGTTTTTTTTGGGGACAGGGTTGTTGGTGGAGGCCCAGAAGGAGGCTAGTATGTGGCATGTCTCCGGTGAGGTGTTGAAAATGTCTGTGGGAACACAGAAAACAGCGAATAAGCTTCATGATGTAATAATTCCACTTTATAAAACCATATACATAAACAAACCTTTTTTTTGCGGGGGTGATGCTACTTAAATTCTTCCAGCTGCTCCAACAAATGGTCAGCGTGTTTGTAGATGTCCGAGATCCGCCTGCGGTGCCGCTTAAGTTCTTTCTCTTCAATCTGTAATTACCCGTAAAGACAAAATGCAAATTATATCAAATCTGTGAAATACGGGAGAGAGCTGCGTCATCTATACGAAGATATACATCGAGGGGTTTGTTCCAAAGTAACTTTGGCTCTCTACCTCTTTAACGAGAGCAACCTTCCAGGCATCGGCGCGTGTCATCATCTGAGTCTCTCGGTCATTGATCTGCAGCAGGTGGTTGTCGTGGCTTGTGGCCACTGCATACATCACGGTGTCTTTGTCAACAAGCAGCTGCACAGAGACAACACAGGTGTGAACAGCCGAGGGCACTGACCATGTAATTCACCATGACCCAACCTTGTCTGACCTCTTCAGGTTAAACATCTCATGTCAGGTTAATCTCTTATCATACTTCTCTATCTGCAATAATATACAGTAGATACTTTATTACATAATGTTACACTGGCAGGCTGTGCAGAAAATGCTATGTCATTGTTTTGGGTGGGTTTCATTTTCTAATTTTGGTCACAATTCAGTTTTCTTTGAGATTAAATAGACCAGAACTGAGAGAGAAGTCCTCGACAACATTTAATGACAGTCTAAGTAATATCCATTCTATCCTATATTTGGGATGTATGCCAGTTTGGTGTGAAGAGGATAACACTCACCATTTTATCATGATTAGACAAGTCCTGCTCCAGAGTTGCCGCAATCACCACTCGCAACTTCTCATGATAATTATCCTCCAGATCTCGACATTGCACAAATGTACGACTGTTATGGAAAGTTTAAACTAGATTATCACTCAATTTGCACCACACCTCTCTGTGTGTGTGTGTCACTGCGTAGGATTCAGACGATAACATCTCAACATGACTCGATTAGTGACCACTCAAAGCAGACTTTATTACATTCAAATTGGATTGGGAGTACGTTGCTTGCCCAAATGAGGAAGTGCAGTATCTCAATAGCTTTATTTTGAGAACAGGCATGAACCGGTGTTATGGGAAATGATTAATAGCTCTTCAGATGACGCACAATGAGAAAGGATATATCCCCTGAGCAGTTTCACTGAAGTTGCCAATCATGTCTGAGATGTTGATGTCCAACTTTTTGATGTTATCCTGAAAAAACAGAATGCTTGATTATGAGCAAAAAAGAAGGAGCATTCTCTTTGACATGTAGATGTCAGGGAATTTAATCAATCTGTAGCAATGGAATAAATTATAAAAGATTTAATAGCTAACATTATATTACTGAGGTCTAAGAGAATGGAGACGTGGCTTAAATTAAATGGCAGGCTGTTTTCTAAATATGCTTAGTAGCCAGATTGGAGATCATATATGTTTCACAAAGTGGAGGTGTACAACACACAGACACACACACACACACACGCACACGCATACACACACACACACACACACACACACACACGTACACACACACATGCACATGCACACACACACTGACCTCCAGCTGGGTGAGCAGCTGAAACTCCAGTGCCATGAGGCTGTTACAGAGTTGGTCGGTTTCCTCTTTGCAGTGGTTGGTGATGACCTTCAGGAGGTCCGGGTCAGATGACTGCTGCAGCTCCACCATCCTCTAGAAAAATGTCAACCCAATTAGACACCCTCATACTAATCTCTAAAAGCAGGTTTACAGTACAGTGAAGGTCTTTTGAAAACGTTATGGTCCAAACGGCTCACCGCTTTGCGTCGCTGCTCAAAGTCTGGCAATATGTGCGATGCTTTCTGCTGGTAGTGCTTCACCGCCTCATTCTGACCACCGGAGAAGGAGTTCATCTCTGTCTCTCTTCGCTTATGTTCTACCAAACCTGTTTCAAATAACTGCATACACAGCTCCACCAATTGGATTTCAAATGTAAATGTAGGGTTAAGGAACATATCATGACTAATTCACCCGCATAGATTAGAAAGTAAAGACGTCACAGGATATGTTTGAAGCAGATGAGCCACTTCGGGGACGCTGTGCAGAAACTCTGGGTCGTCTTTGAGCATGCTCTTAAACAGGTGGGAGCCATTCAGGGACTCCACAAAGGCTTCCTGTGGGGAAGAAGAACCAAACTTACACACAGTGTGTCTAGAAAATGATGAGCGCACAGTGAGAAATAGTGTTGGGGAATATACTACCGTGTGTAATTTAACTTCAGCTTCCTTGCTTTTAATAAGCTCCTCAGCTTGTTGCCTCTGCAGCTCCTCATGTTTGATCTTGTCAAGGACGTAGCCGTATTTTATCGCTGCTTCGTTTTTCTGTACATAGACACATGTGATTTGGTTATGCATTATCAACTCGGAACATTTTAAGTAGCCATGTGGGATTTATAAACCAATGCATAAAAGGGAAAGGCACTAGATTGCAAACACAGCACTCTTTATGCTTACGGTCTTCTCGTCAAGTAATCTGTAGTCCAGGCACGTCAATTTTGGAAAGTATGCTGCGATGGAAAGTTTGTAATCGTCTTCCTGAGAGACAGGATTTCCATAAAGGTTGACGGTGAACAGGTTCTTGAACGTCCTGAGATAGAGCACCTTTGAAATGCATTCAGGTTGTATTAGATCATGTCATCATTATGTAATGTTATATTCAGAAAATGCAAAACACAAATGTTTCTTAATACTTGCAGTACAGCATGAAATGATATACTACGCCATATTTATGTCAGACTAAGTGAACGATTTAAAATCTTGTTACGTTGTCCAATTGTCCAAGGAGGTTGTTTGCGATGAGGAAGTGAGTGAGTTTCTCGAGTTTGTCCATGTTTTCAATGACAGAGATTTTGTTGTTGGACAAATTCAGCACTTCAAGCTTCCACAGAGACCCCAGACCCTCAATTTTCTTGATGCTGTTGAATGACAGATCTGAAAGACACATTCAGAATGACTGTAATTATTAATTGTGGTTGCTGGGCTCACATTTTAAGATGTTTTACCTCATTGCCAATACATGCACCATTATTGCTAAAAGCCCAAGCAGAATATACATAAGACTCTTCATTTTACTAAGCCATGTTAGATTAGTCAGTTGGTCCAGGCCCCTGATCTTCTCTATGAGGTTGTTGTTCAAATCCAGTCTGGTCAAAGATGTGAATTCCCATAAGTGGTCAATCGTCAGGATGTCTGTGAACAAAACAAAATCTTTCACATATCTAAACCCATACACATAATTTTTTTAAAAATGCATTATATTTTTTATTTTCCTTCTCACTTCTGTATTCCAGTCGTAGTTTAGGTATTTCATTGAAGGGGATTCCTTCCGCCTTGACACTACGTCCAACCTGATCCTGAGCAGCTTGATCCACTATGGCCTTCTGTAACATCTCCTCATCCATTACATTCCCCTTTTCCATCTAAATTAATAAACAGATAACATTTTGTGAATTTGTATGTTATTTGAAGAATGGATTAGAAGAAAACATTTCATGGTGTAAGAGCTAATATTATTTAAAGGACATAATTTTAACAGAATGAATGAATGAGTTGACTAGAGAAACAAAAACTAACTAAAGTTACCTTCGACAATCACAAAATCCAGCGTGAGCTAAAAAATTCCAGAACTCAATAGCGTCATCCAACGTTCCCTCTGGTGTTGATACATTGTTACATAGCAACCGACTGGCTTCAAGCTGCGTTCAAGTACTTAAGAGAGGTTTATAAATATAAACGTTTATCTTAAGAAATATACTGGCTAATTAACTGTGCAGATAATAAAATCACAAATTCAAATAACGGTAAATCATGATGACACTAAGATTTGTTGTAATGTTTTCTTTTGGTTCAACTTTTTCAGAAGAACAATGTAGGTTTATATCCGGTCAGTCGTATGTTTATGTTCTAAATATTCAGAGGATGAATGCTTTTGGGCGGGGGGGCATTTATATACAATTATTACGGTGTTCTATCAAGTAAAATATATGTTCTTATACATATACAAAGTTCTATTGAACATAGCATTAGCTTCTAAATATGATTGCCATTGATTTCAACCAATTGGGTTAAACTCTCAATTGTATGGACCAATAGGATGTCTCTGTGGGCGGGGCTTGTCCGCACCACTCCCGGGCCTCAGCCTCTGTCACTCCCGTGCGGATTGTTTGTTGTCGAAATGGAGTTCTTACTTGGAAATCCGTACAGCACTCCCGTGGGCCAATCTATAGGTACGTTAACCTTGACATCATTTATTAGAGATGTGGTACTTCTTGCCACTGGATATCATTTGAACGTGGGGAGACATTTGGTGTCGTACGACTCGGGTTTACGTTACGAAAATAGCGAGCTAGCGAGAATCTTCGCAGCCAAACGTCATCTTAGCTTTCAGCTAACTAATGTTCGCCAACTGAACGAAACTACCTCCCTTAGTCCGCTATAAGCACAAGGGCACTACGCATTAAATGACATTTGTGAATCATTCCCCTTTGGTGAGTTTGCGGTCTAACTTTGCCTTTTGCGCTTTGTTTTTAAACCTGCTGAGAGATAAGCAAGCTCTGACCCACGACAGTTGTCATCAAGGCTTTTTCTGTGGGTTTATATATATATATATATATATATATATATATATATATATATATATATATATATATATATATATATCATGTATTTACTGTAGTGTATATACACAATGAGATAGATTGTGTTTGGTCTGAGAATGAAACATTGTAGTCTGGGTGCAACCGTTTAGTTTTTCTGTTTTGTTGTTGTTTACATATCAGTTTGATTAAAATATAGTAAGATTCATTAATGATAACTTGCTTTCTCTCAATAGCCTAAATATCACCTTCCTTCCTCACTTTGTAACAACAGCATCATTACTTCTTTCCCTTATTACATTCTGCATCTTCGGTTCTGCATTAGATTATTTCTTACCTTAACATATACCGTCTTTATTTGTAAACTATTTTAAATTCATTTCCAATGCCAGTGTTTATGCAGTTGTGTAAATTACCCAACATATTTCATTAATGTTTAGTTAAGTTTGTAACTATGTTCACATCCATTTGTCCCAGTGTTGATTAGTGTTTTTCTTTCAGTGAATGCCGCAGCTGCACAGAAGCATTTGTTTGTTACATATTGTCTTGTCAGTACTGCTCTTTTATACATAAGGGTCCATGTAGATGACAGACGTTCTCACGTTATTACCTAATTTGATTTTCAGTTCCTAATGATAGAACCATTCAACGTTTTCATCAGGCTCCTTAGAGCAGAACAGTGTAGGAGGGATGTCTGGGAGTTGGAGGGCTTTTGATTTGCCCAGTGGCCTGAGTGAGTCCTTCACCCACCGGTCAGCTGCTTTGTGCCACGTCATTCATAACGGCCCCTTAACTGTGAGCGCCGTCTCAATCATTACGTTTCTAATAGAGGACCTTCTAGGTCATACCATGGTTTGTAGGCAGCGCTAATTAGATTTCCCACATTTCACAGAGACGGTGATATCTCCAGCTCGATTTCTCCGGTTGAGTTGCTGCACTGCGCCGAGTTGTACAGCCGGCTGTCTCTTTGGCGGTTGCGGTGGTATTGTACACCACATTGGCAGGGCAAAGTGTCAGCTTACCAGAAACATCATCAGAACATATGCTGGGGGATGCATTGTGAGCAACTTTAGAGAGCTATTTAATTTCCTAAGTGACTGAAAAGGTGGTGGAGGGGTTAGAGGGGGTATATTATTTCTCCTTTCTCCTCTTCATTACAGTCTGTCAGTGAGTGAGTGGTATGTAATAGTTCATTCACAGATTTTGACTGCAAGGTTGAAACTAAATACATTGCAATGCACCATGGATGGAGATAATACAATACATGTTTTAATGAAGCACTTTTTTATGGGAATCTGCTGAGTTTTAAAGGGAAGCCTGTTTGTTAGTTTACCATGTTGTCTTTTCCTACATCTCTATTATCCCTTTACTATTTTATAAGTAGTGGGTCCAGGATGGGGGAAAGATGTGTGGCTGTGTTGGCGACGGATGGCACAGCCTGCCACCGTTAAAGCCATGTGATCGACTGGCTTCACTGGTCGATTCCCAGCACCGGGGGGATAGACACACCGTGAATGAATGAATGCACTCAGAGGGCATTTAACTCCATTAGCAAGGCCCTCATTGTTAAGCATAGTTCCAGCTCATTTCACGAGGAGACATTAGTTTTTTCTTTTTTTCGTGTCATTGTTCGCCTCCTCTGCCACCTCGTGCTCTGCCCTGTCTTGACCTGGCAAGCCATTAAGGAGATTACATGGGATATCCCAGTGGCAGTAGCTGGTTTAGTCCACCAGACTGATGCCTTATGCGCAGACTAACGCGAGACGCAGCACAGTGTTCATCAATGCTGCTCGCGTTTAAATTCACTTTTAAATAAATAATAACATGATTAATGTGCTTGTCTGTGGCACTCGAGAGTTAAAGAAAAGAAAAAACACAGAAAAGATGCCTGTCTCTCGGTGCTTGTGACAAGTTGATTAGAGGTGGGAGATAGAGCATGAATAAGTCATGGCTGTCTGGCTTGTCCAATGTTGAGCCTCCCAAAAGGAAGGCACGCGGCCCAGTGAGAGGCTCTTGTCCCGGGCATGACAGCCTGCTCTGGGCCTCTGGGCTTGGAGGAGAAGAGGTTCCTCCTGTGTGAGCTCACACACCCGCTAATGAGAATCTATTGAGCGTCAGTCACAGGGACTCGTTCACTCCGGGAGGGGATAAAAACACTTTTCTGTTTCACTGTGAAGTTCACCCAAGATGACAGGCGATCCTGAAAAATATCAGCTTTCACTGACATGATGGATGGATTCAGGGGACGCCAGAGGAAGGAGGAGACATGGCGAGGGACGCAGCGATGACTGCCGTGCCAGTTCATCACCGATGAACTACTTCTCACAGCGTGGATCAGAGTTCAACAGCCTCTGTGGCTTCGTCTTTTCAGCTGGTGTACCAGTTATGAGTACACAGCCACGCCTCGCCCTCAGCTCTCCAGCTGCCTGGTTGGTTCCTTTAGTCCAGTTGAAGCAACAGGTGGTGAATTATATTTTCATCCCAGCCCTTCTAGTAGATGAGTTTCCAGTAGGGACCGTCCACATCTCATTAAGAATAACTATAAACAAATAAAGCATGTTCACCCAAATTAATAATGGCTATAGACTTGTTATTATATTATTATTTGGATTATAATTTTAGGTTATTCTTGTCAAAAATTTAACAAAATACATCCGAACAAGACCTAAAAAATAGAGGTTTTTTTTTCTCTCTGGGCTCTATGTCGACATTTACATTTCTCGGGGCACTGGCACCCTCCAAATGAAACACAAATGTAGAGGCACAGTACAAATGATGGGAAACTGTTAAAAAACAAGTATATATATATATATATATATATATATATATATATATATATATATATATATATAAATAGTCTGTTTTTGTGTGTTTTCCTCCAGAGCGGGCCACAGATGGAGGCCAACAGAATGAGGACTGGACCCTCAACATGGAGATCTGCGACATCATAAATGAGACAGACGAGGGGTGAGCTTCATCTCCAAGTTAATGATTGGTTACAGTTTGCTTCTCGCAACATTTTCGACCAATAATATTCTTGGTCCCTGAACTGCTCATTCCCACAACTTAATGGATCCGTCATTGTTTCGTCCCACTGGCTGACTGAGTGACTCCATACACTGACTTCCCCTGTGCTTCACCAACAGACACCACGCCACAGAAAGCCTTTTGTGTCCTTTAGGTGTCAACTGAATGAATGAATTGATTAATGAAATTCGAACGTCAGTCTCCTGCATTAAAACTGTTGTGAAAAAGCAATGCGTAATCTACATGTTATGTGAGACCACAAGCTGCAACCAAAACACATACATTACCTAGTTTGCATTTAGTGTTGCTTCTAATTAGTATTTATAATAATTTAAACAAAAATCTTTATCTGTCTTCTCCAGAATTCACAAATGTGGTTTATTTGTATGAGACCATAAGTGCCCCAGTGTTCTTTGCATTGAAGCATATAACATTGTAATGCCACTGTAATGTGGTTATGCATCCAAGAACACGTTGTGGATTCACCTACAGTAACGCACATTAATCAGACTGTTTAGTAGCCCCAAATAAATGTTATCATCAAGGGATCCAGGCCAATAGTGTTGTTATGCACAGAGAGTTTATTTTGTATTGTTCATGAGGAATAATGGAATCTGTCTTTTTTCCTCAACACTTTCCCTTTTCTCTTTTCTCCCCTGCTTTTCACATTCTTCATGCCTACACACACTCATTGTCTTGGTATGAAACATGGGGCCCTCTCACACACACACACGCACACACACACACACACACACACACACAGACAGAACACAGAAGACACAGAACACAGAACTTGTTGTCTTCAAAATGTTTCAGTGAGCTAGACGATGTCTGGTTAGCTCCATTTTAACATATGGTGTCTTTACGCGTGCTACTGGGTGCTGGAATAAGATATAATAAAACAGATGTACCATCCAAAAACAATAAAAACACCTGTAACACACGCACACACACACAGTGCTGTTAGAGGAAGCTATTCGACTTAGTGCGCCATCTTTATCCATTTCTATCTTCAGCTCCCTCATTAAAAAGACATTTGCCACAGCTCATAAAGGAGTTTATGAAGGCTTATTACGCCTCATCTGCAGTGAAGAAGCGGGCAGCGTGAGGCAGAAAGCCAACCTGACGTCTCGTCACACGGACAGCTTTGATCTTGCCTTGGGAGAAACAGTCACTCAGAGAGAAAAGAGGGGAACAGATGGTGTGGCGGCACTTCCCCGTCTCCGTCAAGCGGCTCCGCTGACAGACTGACTGGCATCTGTTATTGTGGCACCAAAATTAATTCATTCCAACAAAGTCAAAGATGTTTTGCCTCCTCTCCGCTGGGGGGTTTCATCCAGCTGTGTCTGCACTGCTGTTTCCCTGCAGGCCGAAAGACGCCATGCGGGCACTGAAGAAGAGACTCGGGGGCAACAAGAACTACAGAGAAGTGATGCTGGCGCTGACGGTGACAACTTCTGAGCTTTTCCTCACGTGAACTAGTTGTTGTTGCTCTTCTGTGTGTAGGCCACATTAAAGGATTGCACCTGGCGTATAACTAGACACGTCCAGGTCTTGTTTTTTTAGTTTAGTTCAATTTATTCCACTCTATGTCTCTTCCTGGCCCCTGTCATGGTCTGATACGGCTCATCTTTCATGTTCTTCACGGCAGCCGTGGCGTTTGAGCCGTGTTCGGATCCACCCACATCTTTGATAGCTGCGCTAGTTAAAAGCCGCGGCGCGTGATGAAAGCACTCTCGACGGAGAAGTCTTCCCTTTTTTTCAGCTGCCGCTCGCAAACTTTTCTGCTTTCCAGTTTAGTGTTTTTTTTCCAGGCTTCTGTCTCTTGTTTGATCTTCTCACTCTCTGCAGGTTTTGGAGACATGTGTGAAA
The DNA here is from genome assembly GCA_036178185.1 of Liparis tanakae. Taxonomy (NCBI): domain Eukaryota; kingdom Metazoa; phylum Chordata; class Actinopteri; order Perciformes; family Liparidae; genus Liparis; species Liparis tanakae. Next base: position 12,494,241 of record CM070091.1, read on the forward strand.
AACTGCGGTCACAGGTTTCATATCCAGGTGGCCAACCGAGATTTCATTGACGGCGTGTTGGTCAAAATCATCTCCCCCAAAACCAATCCTCCAACCATCGTGCAGGACAAAGTGCTGGCGCTTATACAGGTATTAGAGCTTTTAGATTGTCGATGTATTTTGACACATTCATTTTGTTTTGTGTACAGTATTTGCCAACAAGTGTGAATGGATAAAATACCTTGTTGTACAGATATTGTGACGTAAAATGACTGAGTGTGTGTGTGTGTGTGTGTTTGGCAGGCCTGGGCCGATGCCTTCAGGAGTAGCCCCGATCTGACTGGTGTGGTCCACATCTATGAGGAACTAAAGAGGAAAGGCATTGAGTTCCCAATGGCCGACCTGGATGCACTGTCTCCCATCCACACGCCACAGAGGGTGAGAAGGGAGAAAGGCATGCAGCGTAAACACACGTGTACTCACCACGCAGTGTCCTGAGGGGTTTTCTTTTCCTCCAGTACACAGCAGAGGTGGACCCGGCCATGATCAAGTACCTCGCCCTGACCTCACCCGCCGCCGGGCCCCCTAATCCTGCCCCGCCCCCACCCATGTGCCTGACCCCTGCATCTACCACAGAGGCTGCCCACATGCCCAGCCCCATCACAGCGACCCCTGAACAGGTGAGGGGCTTCACCAGCAACGTATACAAATCACTTCATGCTGCACCTGGAGAACTTCATTTTGAAATGCGATGATTAAAGCAGATTACAGGGTGTTAGCTGGACATCGTGACCAACTCAATCTGCGATGTGAGAACATCTGCATCACCGCCGATACTGAATGTGTCCTAATGACCTCTGACCTTCTGCGCTTTCAGATCGCCCGGCTGCGCAGTGAGCTGGACGTCGTGAGAGGAAACACCAAAGTCATGTCAGAAATGCTGACGGAGATGGTCCCCGGGCAGGAGAATGCCTCTGACCTAGAGCTGCTGCAGGTAAGAGGCGCATAAATACATAATGAGCTCATCAATGTAAATTATTAAGGAAATAACATTCAGAAAGCAGAACGTTTTCGAACATGTGCCGTCCACTGTAGAGCGTTGGAACGGTTGTCAGCCACCAGGGGGAGTAGTGCTTTTAGTTTTCAGCTGGCTGTTGGCAAATGCTTGGAAGGAACCAGTCATGGAGAAACTCTTGCAGAGTTTAATCTCCTCAGAGCAAATCCACTCGGGTATTTGTGTCAGTTTAAAGGATCTAGCCGCGTGCTAAGATGTGATTGTCATGCGTAACCCTTAATCTTCTTTTCTTCTCGTCTTTCTCTCTTTTCCCAGAAAAACATTTACAGATTTTTTACAAAAGCAAATATTTCTGTCTTGCACAAAATGTAATGCCGTGTTAAAAAAGTGAAACGTACTGTACATTATATTTATTCTACAGGTCATTTTAGTAAAAATGCTGCATACTGTATGTGTCTGACAAAATAATTTGCTTCTCTATAGTTCGCTCTTTCGCCGTATGTCTCTTTCTCTTCATTCCTCAATGAATCTATCGATCGATCTGATTCCTCAAGGAGCTGAACAGAACGTGCAGGGCGATGCAGCAGAGGGTGGTCGAGCTGATCTCACGGGTCTCTAACGAGGAAGTGACGGAGGAGCTGCTGCACGTCAACGACGACCTCAACAACATTTTCCTCCGATACGAGAGGTACGGTCAATCAGACATTTATTTGTCAAGAGCTTTAGAAGAAGAGGAAGAAGAAGAAATTCACATGCATGTCTGTGATGTGAGGTGACCTTGAGTACCATGAAGGGCACCATTCTAAAATATAGTATGATTTTTTTTCATTATTAACTGTTTTTGATAATCTGTAAGCATCGTGGATATCAATACAATGTCTGTTCCCAATGTGTGAGATGAAGACTCGGTCCACTATGTTATATTGTTGGTTCTTGCTGAATTATTATTATTTAAAAAAAACGTTGATGCAAACTGTATCTCAGTTCATGCTTTTAAAGAGGAGGCTTCAGCTGTAATTATTGACAATGATTGAACACAATTTATACAATGTCAAACACCACAAAGTTACGGCGCTCGTGTGAAGACTCAATCTTTTTAAACTGGTAAAATGTCTTTTTCTTAAGGGTTCTGAATATAAAAAAATGTAGATGTATTTGAACCCCACAAAGCACGCGGTATAACATTTAAATGTCTTTGTGCTCACAGGTACGAGAGGTACCGGTCGGGTAGAGCCGCTCAGAACAACGGGGTGAGTACCATCAACACAAAGTCTGGGTTCAAAGAGCAGAAATCAAACACCCCAACACTCCCTAAGGATGGCCTGTTTGGTTTGAGCATGTTTTCAGAAATAGTTTTTTACATCGGCCTTTGCATCACATGTGCATTACTGATGCTACGAGGGATGTTTCACACAAATCTGTCCACATAGTCATTTTAGTATGGGAGTTATTTATTACTATGTAATAATAATAATAATAATAATAATAACTTTATTGATATAACACTTTTAAAAACAAGGTTTCCAAAGTGCTCTACAGATAAACAAAGCATAAACACAACTTAAATGGCGGCAAACAAAAAAGACCATACCACAAAAGCACACACAAGCCCCTGCAGAATGTACCCACAATGCAAGTGGATGGCATGCTTAGCTTGATCAAAACTGGAAGAGTAAAGCAGAACAAGTACCAATCTGCTGTTTAGAGTGAACATGTGCCAGTATCAGTGCCTTGCCAGAGGGTCGGGGCATCTCTCGCTCCAGGCCACGTAGCGGTTTGTGTTTGCGTTGTGTTGATCTCTCTGTGTGCTCTGTCTGTTTGTGTTGTGGCCAGCTGATGGAGGCAAGTATGGTGCCAGTACCAGGTTCAGTCCCAGCCAATGTGCCGGGACGATGTTCACACGTCTGCTCCACGGAGCTAAAGCGTAGACCCACCAGTAGCCCCGTGTCCTTCCCGTCCTGCCGTCCTTCTGTCACACACTTCTGAACCCTTGTGCAACCCTCAGTGCCCTCCGATCCACGACCACTGACCCCTCGATGTTGTCTCAGATTGTGTAAATAGTCAATCCTGTAGCATTTCAGTAGATACAATGTATTCTCTCTACAAAGGCAAACAATCAACACTATAATGTCCTCAATAAACATGTCTCCTTCCTTGGTTGACGGCCTTCTCTTCTGCGTCCTGTGCTCCCTTTTCAGATGTTGAATGAGGCCACAGAGGACAACCTGATAGACCTTGGCCCAGGCTCCCCTGCTGTGGTCACGCCCAGGATTATCTCTAGCCCTTCACCCAAATCAACCGCCGGGGCCACTGCCTCCCCGGCCCCGATCCCCACCACGGCCTCTCTCTCGTCTGCACTCGCTAGCATCGGTGAGAACAATCACACACGCCAGGGCGCACACATCCCTCCTCCCAGTCTCTACAGAATGTATAGGAGAGATTCATAATCTGGTCCGCTAATGGAAAACGAGCCCAGCACAATGACTCCTTCAGTTCCAGCTCCCCCGTTGGTGTCTAGAAAGGCTTAGCGTGCTGCAGTCCTCTGGTTCAAGCTTAGATAATATCCCTTCTGAATCTTTTCTTCGTAATCCTCCATCTCTGCGTTTTCCCTCCTCTTTTCTCTCTTCCCCCTTTCCCCTCCTCTCCTCTCTCGCCGTCCCTCCCCAGATGTAGCTTCCGACAGCGTGAGCGGGACCCTGGCTTCTCTCCCGGGCCGCAACCAGGACGACTTCGACATGTTCGCCCAGACCAGGACCACCTCTTTGGCCGAGCAGCGCAAAAAGTAGGTCAAGATTTAATTTAGCTTCTGAGGCAGCTCAGATCCTCTCATGTTTTTTTTAATATTCCAGGTGTGATTCATTTGAAATTAATTCATGTGCCCTCTGTTAACATTCATCGTCTTATCCTGAATTATTCCCTCGTGCATTTCCTGAAAAGGCTTTTGAATACCTCCAGTGTATGGATGTCAATCTGATATGTTGAACATCAAGGTAGAGTGATAAAAGGGATGAAGTAACAGCAACGCACACAAGTTTCCATTGGAGGATAATGTGTAAAGGGAGATTTTCTCCTCCTCGCTGCATCACTTTCTCGTTGATTTCGTCGATTCCTTTTCCTTCTCCAGTCCTAAGGTTTGTTCCTGTCCTTGATGAATGCTGCGTTATTGCAAAAGGGGGTTTTAGGATACGATAAAAGCAATATCCCTGCTGGCCAGAGACCATTGTTGCATTTCATTGTCCTCTCTCCACTGTGTCGCTCCATGCATATGAAATCTCTTACCATTGTTGCTGTTCTTGAAGAAAATCCCACATAATATTTGCATTTGACCAGATATTAAATGACATTATAATTAAAATGTGGGAACTTTGCTGTGTATGAACTCTTTGACTGTTTTTTTGACTGAGTTTTTTTCATTATCTCAACTCTGCTGTCTATGTTTTGTGCCCAGTGTGAAGTACGAGGACCCTCAGGCTCTGGGTAGCCTGGCCTCGGCTTTGGACGTGAGACAGCAGAACACAGGAGGGGTGAGTACCCTGATGCATGGGGTGTGATACTGTAGCGCTCACACATGAGTAGAGGGTGGGTCCTCAGCCGTGGTCTCTCCCTGCATGTGAGCCTCTGTGTTCTGCAGTGCTACTCAAACTTCGATCCAACAAAAGTGAAGAGGGTTGTGAAGGGACTATTGCTATTATTGAATAGCTCAAATAAATATCTCTCAATTTGGTAACTTTTCAAGTTGAAAGCGTGCCTTTTGAATGAGTCCTCAAAAGTTGATTTGAATATAAGTTTTTGCTGTTTTGTCTTTACTTAAGAAAATAAAAAAATTGAATATCATTCTTCAAACCATATACCAATACTTTTTAATTCAGTTTGAATCAGTTTAATTAAGTAAAAAACGAAAACTCTGCCCAATCACGTTGTACAAAAAAGCTAACTGCTCCTGTCTGAGCACACATTGCAATATATTTGCATGGCTGTGTACACAGACGATTCTGAACTGACACACACACACACACACTGGTGTTTGCACATACCACCTCTTTTTTTAGGTACGTCAGGCGCCAGTGTCTTATTTGAGGGAGTTTTTTTTATTTTCCTCATTTTCATCTTTAAGGAATCAATCTTTCACCGTTTTCTTACGTTCTCACCTCTTCTCCTCCCCCTTTAAATGACACCCATCTTTTTGCATATTTGACTTCTCCACTGTCTCTCTCTCTCTGCACTGTGCTATGCTGATGTCGGGCGTGCTACCCTTCTTCTCTTTTTTTAAGCTCTTGTTCTGTTGTTGATTCAGCTGAGTGTGATAGGGGAAGATCAGGAGCTGCCCATAGACAGCTGGCTTATTACCCAAGGAATGGTGAGGACTCCATCCTCAGTGTGTCCTCCTACCCCTCCCTCGTGTCCACTGTCCCCCCCTGCTCTCGGCCTCCTGCGGCATCACCCATAACCCTCACGAGCTGCTCTAATCCTCAGCCTCATGTCATTGCTCAGTCCCGGAAGGCCCAGACAAGCCCATGTCAGGAAACCATTACCACGCATTTCCACCTCCATGTCAGTATAGATGTTGGGCAATATGATGATACCTTCCGGGGATGTGTTGGATCCTTTGAAGTGGGGTTGTTTGATGTTCTTATGCATAGTCAGTAGACGGCGGTTGGTACATGCACAGTTTTGACAAACAGACAGGAGCAAAGCTGCGGGCGGGACAGCAGCTAAAGTACTTTATCCACCTAAAAGAAAGACTTACCCTCTAAAATAAATCAATATTAGTTCAAGTGCATGCTATATTTAGGATATAAGAACAATATGTATTACTGTAGGGATATAAATGGACTTGTTTAATGGCGTAGGATGTTATCCATATTGCCCACCTGATTGCACTCCACTGACATGGAGGTGGAACACTAAACCCATGACTGATGCTCTCCCCCTCATAGATGGGTTAATGAGCTTGACGGGTCAGCAGGGAACTTCCATCAGCTTTATTCATCTCTCAACAGTCGCTCACTAAAACAGCAGGGAAGTACAGATACTTCTGCTACACAGCACGGGGAAACCAACAATTGTAAAAAAAAAAACATTGTAAAAGTGCTGATAACTTATTATGGAAGCATAACAAAGGAGATCTGCTGTGTAGTGGAGAGTATGTGTCAGTTGTCCTCTAACTGTCTTTGGATTTTAAATAAAACACTAACATCTCACCCTCACTAGAAATAGATCAACTAATAAAGTTATAGTAAGTTACACTAACAATTAAGTTAATATTTTGACTGAATATTTGAATATTTGTTCAACTTGTATCAGTGTGAGTCTTGATCAGAACAGACTTGTCATGGCACACGTTTCTACAGCATGTTCTCTCCTGTTCACGCGGCGGCCGCATGAGTTTTCTTTTTCCTGTGACTGACTTTCACCGCCCTGGGCTTTTATTTTGAAAAGCTTCCCTCATTGCGTTAACTGCGATCTCACGAGGAAACCCCATCCGCTTTGTTGTATTCTATAGCAGGGTCTCAGGAAAAGTTTATTTTGATTTCCTCTTTTTGTCTCCCCCACAATAAAAAGGGCGTGGAAGACTCGTACGCGTTGAGTGTAAACACAATGCCTTTTCTGCTTTTGTAAACAACTTTCAAAATGTTCCCTAATTAGCGAATCATCATGGATGCACTCGAGCCATGTGATCGTTTTCCTAGCCGTCCTGATTCCCTGCGACCGCTTGGCGCCCACACAAACATCAACATCAGCATCAACACGCCCCCCCCACCCCTGCGTGGCGTCATCACGCCGTCACGTCACCGCTCGCCACGCAGCGTTTGTGCGTGCAGCGTGGCGCGCTCCATGTATGCGTATGCGGCGTGGTGGCCCCGCCTCTCGACGGCCCCTGTGCTTTCAGCTCTTCCCAGCCAATCAATCTCTTAATCACGTTAAAGCGATTTGCTAATTAACTAATGATGTGGAATAATTGACGCTGCTGTGTGACATTAGTCGGCAGCTGTTAAGCCGTGTCAGCGCTTTAGAACTAATGAGAACAATACACAACCTGGGAACGGCTGAACTCGTTGAAGACGCGCAGACTGTTGCACACGGTGGAACCGTCAGAGCGCCGACTGGAGAAGGCCGAGTGTGTCTTTTGAGCAAATCTTCTTTTTGTTCTCATTTTCATTTGTTTCCATTTGAACCATCTTCCTCTCCGGGCCTCTGGTGACACCTGTTCCTGTTCTTTTGTTTGGTTTTGATTGTGCGTTACAATTATTTATTTGTGTGGCTTCGGTGCTGCCCCTTGGTTTGTCCACGGCTGTGCTCCATAGATCCCCGTTTCGCAGTCCTGTGTCATGGATGACATAGAGGTGTGGCTCTGTGCTGACGTGGTGAGACTTCTTTACCTTTTTTTGATTTATATCCTTTTCTCTTCTTTCTCTCGCTCTCTCTCCTCTATTTTGTTTAGTTTTTTCTGGATAGCGCATTTCACCCGTCTCATAACCGGATACATTTCCTTTTCACGTCACCTCCTTTCATTCACTGTAAACTAATGTGTTCCCACCGATGTCTTTCATATAACAGTTTGAGGTTTGCTGTACGAATGCTAACACGGGGCCACCGGTGGTCACATGGCTGCTCTGTGCATGTGACGGTCGGGGAGTCTGGCTCAAGAAGGTTCTTTGTTGTCTTCAGGATGATTGACGGATTCTTCACAAGCAACTTTGAATAGCGTATTGAGTGTGTGTGAACTTGACAGATGAAGTTGTGCGACGCTTCTTGTGTGTCAGCGTGATGTGTCGCTGACGTCCCGTACCCTCTGCTTTACCTCTGTCTTTTGAAAGAAGACGACTCCGTTATTGATTCCGATTGGTGAACATTATATGATTCACTTTTTGTCCTCTGAACAGAAAGGAGATGCTGGCGAAGAAGGAGTGACCAGCGAAGGTAAAGACCGATCACAGCCGCATGTGGAACATGTCTCGCGTGTGAAGTTGTGTTGGTTTTTCATCCTTTTTTAAAAAATCTTTCAGAGTTTGACAAGTTCCTGGAGGAGCGAGCAAAGGCTCCGGACTCTCTGCCGTCCCCCCCCGGAGCTGACCCCCCTCACCCCCCTCACCCCGCTCACCCCGCTCGTGCCCCCGGGGGCTCCACCAAGAAGGCTGAACAGACGGAGGATGCCCTCTTTGCCTTGTAGCCTCTCCTCAGAGGACCACAGCCGCTCTCCCGGGGCATCTAACGGTCCTCGACCTCGATGATTCCTCCCCAACCGTCCGTCCCTCCAGTCCCGTTTCCTCGCCGACTGGCAGCGGTGCAGCCGGTGATCTCCACCCGCTCGTCATTCTCTCGCCACCGTGTTGCTTTAACATGCAAAGGCTCAACATGTTTGCTGCGCTCGACCGCATCGCGTTTTACTAGACCTGAAGGTATTAATCCGCTCGTGTGGGACGCGCTACTCGCAGCCCTGCATCTCATTTGTAACACGCCACCAAAGGACGACGAGCTCACTTGTCTGATGTGGTTTTAAAATGTGGTATATTACTGCAAGGTTGATGGAAAGAAATCCACTGCATGTCCATGCATTGAGTCATTATGGAAGCATACAATTATGACTGCATTGTGTTTGACTACATTCAGCTAGTTGCTAATTTATGCTTTTATTTCATCGGTTTGTTCTGTAACATGTCCTCGTGCCGTGGTTATGGTCCATCCAGGCTTTGTTCTTCTTTCCACAATGTACTGCAGTTACAACTCAAGTCTTGCTTTTCATACAGAGATGTGTGTGGAATAGCAACAAGTTTTATTTCTCAATTTGTCCAAAGCGGTGTGGACAAAAAGCTTGTGTTAGCAGGCTAATTTAGCTAACTAGGTATTTAATGACTGAATCATAGCTGCTCTTGATGAGTGTACGCCAGCCAGAAAAAAACTAAACTCTAAGAATCACTTGTTAGGATTCTTTGTGTATTTTAAAAGGCTAAGGGGAAGGAATGTGCCCATGGAATATTTCCCCCCAGTCTTTTCAGTTCTCTGAAAAGCTGCAACAAATTAGCTGCTCTTGAATAGTTTCAAACACTATAAGCCATTCCAAAGACAATGTAGGCTTTAATGACCAACTAGTATTATGTATACCTGTGGAAAAGCACGTTAAAAGATCATGAACATTTCCATTCCCCTGATATATTAATATCTGTGCACTTTGAAGCAAAAGCAAGTATGTATTTTTTTCCTTTGTTTACAAGAGTGTTACTATTTTTCTAAGAGATGGGAAATGGTCTTTAGAGTGACTTCATTTTGCACTTAACTTTTGTCAATGTTATTGCAGGGCTGGTTCACAAATAAGTGGATGGACAGTTCAACATTATGATTGCAGATCCTTTTAACATACAGAATATAGCATTTAGAGGATCAACATGATGTAGTACTGGCACCGTAATCAACTAACAGACAACAAGTAAAGCTTATAATAATGTAGGCTACTGTATTAAAGGCAGTATTGATATATTTAGATATTCATTTACTCTAAACTATGTAATCCATATACCTCAAAAAACGGGAATTCTAGTTACTGTATCTGTTTAAAGTTATTAAGGCTTATAGTAGTATTCAGAGGGCAGAGAGGTTTATGTATCATTTGATTCCCGGATTGTATTTTCATAGTCCATGTAAAAAAGAAAAGAAAGGGAACTTGTCATCATTTATTTAATTTTTTTGGGTTGAGGCTGAAACATGCAGCAAACAAACACAATTGTACTTTCTTTAAATTTGTGCAGTCAACGCCGTACTTTCATTCTCCATATTTCATCCTCCTGCTATTCATCCGCTCCTCCTGGAGCTGCTGCCACGCACTTCTGTGATTGGCTGGTTTCAACAAAGTGGCTCCGTCTGGAGTTTGTCTTTGAGGAAAAAGGCAATCCTCCGCTGCGGCTCTTGCATCTTTTTTTACTTTGCGCTGCACTTGAAAGATTGTTTTAGTCCATTTAAGACCCACCGCCTTGTCAATCAAGGCATCCCAAGTCGTTAAAGCCTAATTCATGCATCAACATTACGTGTCGTCAGTATAGGCCAGAGGGAAATATTCATGATTCATTAATATAATTGTAACGATGACAATAAACATTATTTGTTCCTGTTATCATTGTGATTATATGTTTTAATGTATTTTTTTGTTTAATGATTAACAAGCTTTAACCTTTGTTTAATGCTGGTTTAGAGGCGTAATATGGTTGCCAGGTAACTGAGATAGTAGCGTTAAATTTACAATCAACCATTGTGTTCACTTTATAAAAATTAAAAAGAATTACCATGCGGGCTGAAAAAAAAGGATTACTAAAAATGTAACGGGAGATCCTTTCAAAGGGAACTTGAGTAATTTTCTGTGTGTATGTTACGTATCTCTGGATCTGTAACAGTGTATTGTGTTACTTGCTTTTATGAAGCTTATGTCCTGATTGCAACATGCTATCTCAAAATGGTTATTGAATGTCTTTTAATACTGATTTTTGCGGATTTTTGGTGGACGTGGAAGAGAGGCTTGTTTTCTGTTAGTGGGTGTTCTATGTCTGTTTGGCTGTGCCGTCTTCTGCCATTACTAATGGTCAGATTTGTGTTTGACCCAATGCACGTCTATAACTGCCCAATAAAACACTAGCAATGTGTGACCTCTACCTCACAACTGTTTGTGGTTATTTTACAATTGAGGGCTATGGGATAATATCTTGCTTCTTCTTCGTCGTGTCCATGCTGATGCAACCCATCCTCAATCTTGCACAGCTCTGACCGTCCGTCACATGGTGAGCCTCTCACCCCCTCCCATATGTGGGTTAATGGTCATTTCATCCACTCCGCTCTAAAAGTTTAGCACATAAAGTGCCAACAAATCTTAATACGTAGTTTGTTTTGCTTCCTTCAGTTGCCTGTCACTGCATGGCAGTTTTCCAAAATTAAGTGAGCATGCAAATAAGACGTGCACCTTTTATATAAACCAATCCTATCACCCACAATACCAGGTTTGTTGACTGCCTGTTGATATTACTCCACTCTCCTCGTACTGACGACAACTTTGCAGTGCTACTCTAGGTCACTGACCTGATTCCCCACAATGCTTTTGTGTGGTTTCACCTCAGTGTTCATGTGACTCTGTGTTTACATTTGAGTTTTAATTAAGTTAAACCTGATATAACTCTAAATAAAGGAGGCTTTGGTCAATTTCTTTACAATAGTAATAATGTGTTTTTTTTTCCATTTTTGTTTCTTCTAAATTAGATATATAACTACTGAGGGAATTTGTTATTTATTATCCATTTCCATAGTCAAAATTTAAACATTTAGCCGCAACATTTATTCTGTTGGGCCACCTGTATCCATCCAGGTTAAAACTTATTTCCCCTCCGCTGCTACTGTTCTAAGATAGAAAGACATGACGTAATCACTAGACTCAGAGATGTAACGTCAGATCACCCCACTCGAATCCTAAGCTTCCCATTGGTCGATTGCACTGGTTCCACAGGAGGAGCTGCTGCTTCGAGTCAAACAAACTTGTCTTGAATTAGCTCACGCCCACTCGGCTCTCATTGGCTGTTGGGGGCGAACCCTCAACAAACGCGTCCATGCTGTTTCCCTTCATAACACAGAGTTCAGTGAAATACAGTATATGCCGAATAAGAATACGTTTGCACAGAACTGGGATGGGTAGCAAGGGCTGATGTATTATAAATAACAAATATAACATTTATACACTCTATAGATAGTCATTTCATAAAAGTTATACATTCGATTAAAATTGACTTTTTGAAGCCATTATACCAGCTTGTTGAGCACATCAATGTTCATATTTCATTGTACGTTGTTGTATTATAAAATCATGGCACATTCTCCATATTATGACATCTCTTCAGTCAAATAATCAAAACAACACGGAGAAACAAAAAGGAAATACAGCGATTGGCTGACGAGCCTGTCAATCAACATGGACTGGGTGGGTTCTTTCAACGGCCACCGTAAGCATGTTAGTACTGAACGAGCGTCAGTGTTTGGCTCGGTTTAACAAGTTTCCCTGGACCATCATGGGGGTAGGAGTGAGTAGTTAGTTGACACAACAATACAAAGTTACTGCTCACTTTCCGCTTGCCTCAGGTGGACCCGGTCTTGGACTTTTTTTGGCAAATGTAGGGACGCGAGAAGTTCCCCCATTTTGTTTCTTCTCTGAGCGATTGCACAGACAGTCAATTCTTTATTATCGGGGAAGCCAGGCAGAACCGTAACGATGAACAGCCTGTCGTTTGACGACCCGTCGTTGGATAATCTGGACCCAACGCTATCGCTACATGACCCCAGCGACATTGACACGGCCCTCTTAAGCGACATTGATGGTAAGACAATACAATAGTGTTCGCTAGCTTGTTGAACCAACACCACTAGTGACGTACAACAACGTTACCTCCTGTACCACGTGTGTTTAGCCTGACTCGCCTGCTGTGTTTTACATCTAATGTGTAGTCTATAAGCCTAACGTATACCAACAACACCCCCATTAGTGAGCAGTTAAAGGGCTTCGGCTCACGGCGTAGCGTTAGCTTCCATTAGCTCGGAACTAACGCTGAGCGTTTATCGAGCAAGTGTCCCGTGTGTGTTGTCTGAGGGGATACTAGTCGGTCTTATCTCAAACACACGATTCAGAACTCGCCAACATAATCTGTTCGTATTAACCGGTCAATAGATCCGGTTAACTGAGCTAGTGTGTTCAGCTAACTTGAGCGTGCCCCGCCCCCTCCTGCTCCAGAGACGGGAGGTTACTGCCGGTCATACCTGGCAGTCAGTTCACCGCCTCAGTTGACCGAGTTCACGTGTTGGATATACACTTTTGTCGAGAAATAAATGAGATATTTAGCATTTTATATTACTATGTGCGCTATTTACACATTATGTTTGCTGTAAACACGTGTGGGTTTATGTGCATCAATGTATCATACTAAAAAAATACAATAGCTTTAACTAAATACTGGCACAGTAATCTGCTCACATTATCATCAGTCGTTTAATGCAATAGGAATGTAGAGTACATATAGAGTAAATAAAGCATTATTTAATTAGACATGTATGAGGGGTGTAATATTTTCTTTACAGTGATATCTAATGTGTATTTTTGTATGATCATAGTCGAAGGATATTGGTGCATACTGCATAGCGCCACTGTGTAACGCACATGCTCGTGTCTTCCTGAATGTAACCGATGGTAACCTCGTGCGGAGCCACAGACAGCGCGCGCTCTCTCTGTCTTGGGCTGGTCGGCATGGCAAGTCTCCGTGACGTGCTCTGATTGGCCAGCAGCGATCACCTCATACACAACACTGGACAATAAATCCAGGCTGCTGCGCACCCACTGCAGTCACAACATACTCTCACACGAGTGTCGGGTTGTTATTGTTTTTTTGCGATATATGCTGTTGAGCTTCATCAAGTCAAATTATATATTACTAAATTCTTTGTCCATTTGAGAGAACAGCATGACTGCATACAAGGACTTTTATACATGTTATTATGAATTTTAACGCATTTCCATGAATACAAAAAACAGTATGAGAAAACAATTTCTTAAAATGTTTACATATCTTATTTTCATATCATGCTCATGAGAACCAACGGCTCAATATTTACAAGACTATAATCAACCATGAATCTTTTATATGGCTGTCAAGCAATACAGTCCATTTGACATGTTTTCTGTTCATCCTTTGTACAGCTTTTATACTCATAGGATTAATGTATCCATTCAGATCAAATTTCGATTATTTATAATCATGGTTCTAAGGAAACATCTTTTTGAGTATTAAAAGCAACTCAAATGTTTTTAAAGGTAACAACTTAAGGTAATCATTTGTCTTATTCAGAGTATTTGGTGATTTATATTTATTTAATTTTAATTTGGAATGTTTTTTTACTTGAGTTTTATATTCTGACATTAGCTGCGTCTTGGAGCAAAATGTTAATTCTTATCCCATGCTGCAATAAAAGTTTTGTTAGCTGTACTGTACTTCCACATTATTTGGTACACAGTGATTACAATTTGAAGCATACGTATTGTTTTTTTTTTATATCTTCAGATATGCTACAGCTCATCAGCCACCAGGACATGGAGTTTGGAGGACTGTTTGATAACCCTCTGTACACGGGGCCTCCTTCCACCCAAGAGGATCCTTGTTTGCCCCAGTCCATCACCACACCACCATCTCCATCTCCAGCTCCAGCTCCAGCCGTCACAACCACACCTCCGCCTTCATCGTCCTCTTCCATCCTAAGCAGTAGCCCACACCTGGATGCACTCCTTGGCCCTCCCATCATCCGTAGTTCCGCCACACCAGACAAGGCCTTCCAGCCTCCCAGCTTCCAGCAGTCCCCCTTGGCTCAGGTTCCCACCTCCACACCGAGGCAGCAGCCAGCCTCCCCGCAGCAGGCTCAGAGCCTCAGGCAGCCCCAGGTGGAGCAGCCCCAACCCATTCTCAGTCCGCCTGCCCCAACCCAGGCAACTTCACCTCATTGCTCACCAGCACCAAACTCGGCACCAAACCCAGCACCAAACCCATCACCAAACCCATCTTTTAGCGCCACCCCCCCGGCCCTCTTCACAGCGCCTGTACCCCAGAGTTCGCCTCAACCCCAGCTGCAGGCACAACTTCAGGTTCAGTCGCAACAGGTGCGGATCAACTACAGCAACCAAAGTTGCTACACAAGTAAGTACACTTTGATGGTGATGAGTTATTATATTGCTTATAAATCAGATAGTACAGGCTATCTACAGGTCCTTTTACAGGTATGTTTGAGCCAAGAGCAGCTATAAAATGTTTTTTTTTTTTTAAACGGGTACAATTAGCAATGTAAATTCTTCAGTGACCATTCTACAGCAGTCCATCTCAGTATATCTATTGAGTTTTTTTCATGCATGCGTTGTTGTACAAGAGGCCAAACAAACAAACCAACCCATGCGCCCAAAGCATTATCTTGTGACCGTACAATAACTGAACTACCCCAGTGTAGCCGCATCAAGCTGGTTCTTCACATGTGTTGCATTTACTAAGCCAGGTCACTAGGTTATTCAACCTCAGCTGAACTCCTGTTCGAACAGACTTTGATCAGCGGCGTTCACCATGTGCACCGTGTTTATTGTTTGTAGCAAACCGCACGTTTACAACAGTGGGACAAAAGTAGTAAGTTAAATATTGCTTCTTAGATGCAATACATGTTTATTACTCCTATAAAACACCCAAATCCTTGTACTGACAGGGGATTGCGATAGCTCGCTCTGTTGAAAAAAAATACAAGGTGACACACTGAATGTTGCTATCGCTAATGCAGGCATAACCGGACTCAACCGGTTTAAAATTGGAATATAACAGTGTTCACAAACTGCCACATCACAGCAGTAAAATGAATACTGGTCCTATTTGACATTGGTTTTAAAAGCTGATATTGGCCAATATCGTATATTGATGCAATGTATTGGTTCATGGTTTGTCTATAATGTATTTTCCATATATTATTGAACTACACAATTGTACTCAAGATTTGTTTGACTGCTCGAGTCTGATGCCACTGAATTCCTGACATGTCCAAATTCTTTGTATATAAAAGATACAGGGGTATTCTGTTGCTGCAGGAATGAGATTAAAGCAATGCAGCAATTGCTTCATGCACTGTATTACTTTATTGTACAGTTTCTTAAAAGCAAGTAATGAGGTTGATCGTTGTCTATATTTCATACACTTAAACATGCTTGTATTGAAACTATTTTCCAGCTGTCACTCCCACCAGTGTGAGCCAAACCACCCCGATCTTGTCGTCCTCACCTCCGAGTATTCAGCCGGTGACCATCCATGCTCAGCTCCAAGGGCTGACCACCACGTCGCCTCTCCTGACCACGTCAGCGTGTCCCCCAGTCCAAAGCATCGCACCCCACGTGCAGCAAGTACCTGTGAGTACCCGAACGTCCTTATACATACAACATAAATGCAAAGTAACTCATAGTTTGTGTGTTATAGAACCAAAACCCTAACTGTGTATCTTTACAGTACTTGTGTGCACCTTCTCAGGTGTTGCTGCAACCCCAGTTCATCAAGGCGGAGTCTCTGTTGCTGACTACTCTGAAGCACGACCCCTGCATTGTCACCACCATGGCATCCGCCACCACCCCAATACAGAGCGCTTCACTGCAGGTAGGCAAATCACGTGCAACTCCATACTGAGATGAAACGGCGATCAAATGCGATTTTACATATGCATCCCGTCGGTAACTGTCTTCCCTTTTTTTTATGGCTACCTTATTTCCTCTTTAGGCCTTTATGGGCGGTGGCACCATCCTGACAACGATGCCTGTCATGATGGACGCTGATAAGCTGCCCATCAACCGCATCGCCATCAGCGGTAAGCCGCTCGGCCTGCCACACAAGGGAGAGAAGCGCTCGGCCCACAACGCCATCGAGAAGCGCTACCGCTCCTCCATCAATGACAAAATCCTCGAGCTCAAAGATCTGGTGTCTGGTAGCGAGGCCAAGGTAGGAACGAGTTTCATCTGAATGCATTCAGGGTTCGTACGCTCATGGAAAACCTGGAAAAGTCCTGGAATTTTAAACTGGTCATTTCCAGGCCTGGAGAAGTCATGGAAAAAACTAAAATCATAAATTTTTTTGAAAAGTCCTGGAAATGTTGGTATTCACATGTTTATTTACGCTGAATTTGAAATAATTTATGTGTTTTTATAAAGAAAGACGATCAAAAACGCACATTTTCTAAATTGTTCATGTTTATACCGAGATTTCAGTTTGGGTGTGGAAATTTGATTTAAAGTCATTGAAAAGTCATGGAAATCCATTGGTCAAAATCTGTAAGAACCCTGTGCATTGCAATTGATAACATTGGACAGATCATAGAAGCTCATCAATTTTTTGGGCTTTCTACTTGCTTATAGCTCAACAAGTCTGCAGTGCTGAGGAAAGCCATCGACTACATCCGCTACCTGCAGCAGACCAACCAGAAACTCAAGCAGGAGAACATGGCCTTTAAAATGGCAGCCCAGAAAGACAGTATGTGCCGAAGCCCCGTCTCTCTGTGATTCCACAACCGCTTGGCTGCAATTTCATATCTATTCTTGACAGCAAGTCATTCAGTTAACCTTTTGTGATGAGGTCTATTGATGGCCACGGTTATCCTGAAGTGACTGAAGTGAAATTGTAGGTTCAAGATGTCTTCACTTTCTCACCACTGATTGACCTCGTAACTCTCCTCATCTTTCCTTTCCGCTTGCTTCAGAGTCTCTCAAGGATCTGGTTGCCATGGAGGTGGACGCACCGGCTGATGTGAAGAACGAGCTGCCGACCCCGCCGGCTTCTGACGTCGGCTCCCCCACCTCCTTCTCCCACTGCGGCAGTGACTCTGAGCCCGACAGTCCGATGGGGGAGGACGCTAAGGTATGCATGATGAAAACCGTATCTCGTATTGTGTCTAACGGGTAAAATCCTGTCAACCACCGCTGTTCTTCATCCGAATAAAATATGTAGTTACTTTCTGCACGTTGACTTTTTCAAAATATAAACATGTCTCTGTGGTCTCTTTATTTAGCAGCCGAGTGTGGACACGGTAGACGGACCGGCAGCAGAAGGCAGCGCCGGCGGCATGTTGGACCGCTCCCGCATGGCTTTGTGCACCTTCACCTTCCTCTTCCTCTCCCTAAACCCCCTGGCCGCTCTGCTCTGCTCATCCGGCAGCAGCTCAGCTGGAAGCGCAGCAGCCGCTGCCACGAACCACGCAGGAAGGAGTGTGCTGGGTTTGGATATCACAGGTAAGCTGCAGAAGGAGTGTCACATAAATGACATAATAATCTGATTTCCTGTGATGCATTGAACGATAAGTGAAATGTGTTTTCTGAAGGGGACTCGTGGGGGTGGATGGACTGGATGGACTGGATGCTGCCAACTATACTGGTGTGGCTGCTGAACGGCATTCTGGTGTCGGGGGTTCTGATCCGACTGTTGGTGTACGGAGAGCCTGTGACCAGACCCCACTCTGGATCGTCTGTTTTGTTCTGGAGGCACCGCAAGCAGGCCGATCTGGACCTGGCTAGAGTACGCTTAGTTGTTTTACTTGTTACAAACTGTTAAAATGTAATGATCTTCATGTCAAGTTTTTCTTGTGTTGCATTTTTAAATCGCCACTGACCTCTTTCACCCTCCCCAGGGAGATTTTGCCCAGGCCAGTCAGAACCTGTGGACCTGTCTAAAGGCTCTCGGTCGTCCCTTACCCATCTCTCAACTGGACCTGGGCTGTGCTGCACTGTGGTCCCTGCTAAGATTCTGCCTCCAGCACCTCTGGGTGGGCCGCTGGCTGGCTGCCAAGGCCGGGGGACTGCGATCGGACCGCCCCTTGAAGGAAGACGCCAGCAAAAGCAACCGCGACGCCGCCTTAGTTTACCACCGTTTGCACCAGCTACGCATGACAGGTCAGCTGGTGTGAAAAAAGCTGTTTCTAAATAAATCTCTGTTGTGATATAAATAAAAATAAAAAAAAGATATATATATATATATATATATATAATAATAAAAATATATATATATATATATATATATATATATATATATAATAATAAAAAAATATATATTAATAATAATAATAAAAAAATTAAATAAAAAAATAAATAAATATAAATAATTGTCTAAATAATTGTCTTGTCTTCTATCTGTGCATACAGGTAAGCTGAACGGTAGCCACCTGTCAGCAGTGCACATGGCCCTCAGTGCGGTGAACCTGGCGGAGTGTTCTGGTTCCTGTCTGCCTGTAGCCAGTCTGGCTGAGATCTACGTCTCTGCAGCTTTACGGGTCAAAGCCAGCATGCCAAGGATCCTTCATTTCACCTCTGTAAGTCCCCTCAGTGGCACAACCGTCTCGCTCAGTATTTCATAATGTGAAAATGTAATATTTAATTTAATTGTTGACGCTGAATTACTTGCAATTTATCCTGTTTAGAGTTAAAACGCCTTTGATTTGATGTTGGGTTAATTTGTATGGCATATAATAAAGAAACACAGTTGTTTATTACGCTGGGTCTAGCTTCTGTCCACATTCCACTTATTTTAGACCTAAGAATGAAGGACTTAACGTAACTCTTTATTCTGATAGCGCGTGTTCCTGAGCAGCGCCCGCCAGGCGTGCCTCTCTTCCAGCGGCAGCGTGCCTCCGGCGATGCAGTGGCTGTGCCACCCACTCGGTCACCGCTTCTTCGTGGACGGGGATTGGGCGATTCGCAGCATTCCTAAAGAAAGCATCTACAGCCAGGCTGGCAACACCGGTCAGTGCTCCGCACACACGGCCCTGTTGGGTAGGTGCACAGGGAGGCAGTTGTAACTGGTCTGTTGGTCCTCTTCCAGTGGATCCTCTGGCCCAGGTGACCCAGGCCTTCAGGGAGCATCTCCTGGAGAAGGCTCTGTACTGCGTGGCCCAGCCTCACAAAGAGAAAAGCCCCAGCCAGGGAGAGGGGTGAGGGAACAAAACACACTCCAAAATAACTGTTTACGATACAGCACACCCCACTGGAATGGGACTACCATTTATATCTTTTATTGGAATCTCATGCTTGATTTACTATTTGACAATTAACAAATGAGGATAGTTTATGGGACTATTAAAGAAACAAAACGGATTGATTTTTAAAATGTCTGTGTTTTATGTGGTGGCAACGTAACCATTAAGTGGTTGTCTGTACTCAGGGAGTATGCTGATGCCCTGGAGTACCTCCAGCTGCTGATTAGTGCATCGGATGCAGCTGGTGCCACCTCCCAGTCCTTTGCTATTGGCTCCGACACGGCCACCGTGACCGGTAAGTCGCTGTCACCGACACCTTTCTTTGTCTGAGGCCACATTTACACACAGCCGGGTATTTACAGAAACGGATATTTCTGCCCCTCCGTTTTCAAAAATACCGTTGTACACAGAAGGTCGTTTTCAAATAGTTTCCGTTTATATGAACCCGCGTAAATACGGCGTCCCTACGTCCAGTATGCATCTTTAGTCGCATACTGTGACGTTTGACAACCTAAAACTCTGTTTGACCTCGTTCACACGCAGACACAAAAACAGAGTTTTCAGAAATCTCCACTTTGGCCGGAGTTTTGTGTAAATGAAAGGACAAAATGCATGAAAATATATGCGTTTTCCCATCGTGTAAACGGGGTCTGAGAATAAAGAAACAAGTACTCTATAGACCCCTTTATCTTGAACATTAGGGAAATCTCGAGGACCCTTTGGATGCATTTCCGTTTTTCGCTTTGTTCAGTTACCAACCCCGACTGTTTGATTTCCTTTAATGTGTTTGCTAAATATGAAGCACCAAGATAAAGTAAATTCTCATACTTTTGAGATAAAGTGGCTTGATTTCCACTGGGCTGACTTTCACCCTCCCACCACTTCCCTTTGTTCTTACTGATTACAGATCTGAGCGAGAGGGGTTTAGGTAAAAGGGAGGCACCCACTAGATTGCTTCATCTATCTTCAGCGCTGTCAAACCGGTGATCACCTTGAGAGGAGGAGGAGGGAGGGAGGCTGTGCAGGGATTTTAATAGGAGACTTATCTTGGCAAAGGCCCAGGTTGCTCACAGTAGTGTGTGTGTGTGTGTGTGTGTGTGTGTGTGTGTGTGTGTGTGTGTGTGTGTGTGTGTGTGTGTGTGTTTCCCAATGTTAAATAGTGTACCGTAGTTTCCCCTCATGAGGGAGTCGTCAAAATGGCTGCTTTCTCTCAACATGTTGTGACTACGCCGGCGGGGAGAACAGATTTGATTCAGAGGTCAAAATAAAGACAGCAGCTGTGTGTGTGTGTGTGTGTGTGTGTGTGTCATGCATGTTAAATGTAAAAGTGTGCAGTGGGGATTCAAAGATTTGCATATTTGTTTGTCTCCTGGTATCTTCTGACTGTTTTTGTTCCAACGTTCCAGGCTGCGACCCCCACTCCAAGTGGTGGTCCTCGGTCACCGTGGTGATCATCAACTGGCTCCAAGGAGACGACGCTGCGGCCGAGAGGCTGTACCCGACTGTCGAGCACTTGCCCCGCAGCCTGCAGAGCGCAGAGTAAGTTGGACACGCGCGCACACAGACTAACACACACACACACAGGCACACACACTTTAACCTGTGTCCTCTGTCTCTTCCCCCCCCCCCCGCCCTGTCAGGAGTCTTCTGCCTCAGACGTGTCTGAACACTTTCAGGGCCGTGCGGGCTCTGCTGTCCAAGCCGGAGAACTGCCAGCTGAGTCTGAGCTACAGCGACAAGGCCAGCACCCTGCTCCGAGACGGCCTCAACCTCGGCCCACACTGCCACAGCTCCGGCTTAGACAAGGTACACACACACACACACACACAAACACTCTTGCAGATTTGTGCCATTAAAATCATTCTCCACACACACACACACCTTTCACAATCCAAAGCCACACAAACACACACCAGACTGTGAATGCGCCTGGAGCAGCCCCTCGTTGTGGTGCAGCGGTGTCCTCCCCTCTGGTGTTCAGCAGATGGTGATGCTGGTGGATAGGTAGCTCAGTGTGTGTGTGTGTGTGTGTGTGTGTGTGTGTGTGTGTGTGTGTGTGTGTGTGTGTGTGTGTGTGTGTGTGTGTGTGTGTGTGTGTGTGTGTGCGCGTCTACGGTCAGAGCTGTGGTGCATTGTAGTTGCATTGCATGTGTGTCTCAGCGAAGTGCAATGTACCGGCAGTGCAACACAGAGCTGGGCCACCAACGGCAGGAACACACACACACACGCAAACACACACACACACACTCACACACACACACATTGTGGGGGTGGGACATGCCCTGAAACATTAGGTAGAGCTCTGTTGTAGTTGGTGCTCGGCAAAATATCTCTGTGTTCGTCTATCGTTCTAATCACTAAACGTGTGAAATAATGACGCATAGAATGAGTGTCCAATGCAACCAGTAGACATTTTACCAGTCAGACATTGTGTTTAGTCTTTGTCAAGAAGTTATTTCCCTATTATGCTTGGACCTATGTTTAGAAACTATTTATCTTTATTGGAATATCCCTCAATATTAGATATAAAACGGAGGCACATTATACACATTTATACCACACAAAAAAAAAAAAGAAGAAGTGTCTTTTGTCCCTCTGCCACACACATTCCTCAGTGATGTTACTTCTCTGCAGTGAAATGTGTCCTCATCGTGTATTTCTCTGTCCAGGTTGTCCAGTTGCTCCTGTGTGACCTCCTGTTGGTGATGAGGACCAACGTGTGGCGCCTGCAGCAGCAGGGGGCCGGTCCCGCGGGGTCGGGGTCGGTGGGTACCAGCGGCCCGGTGGGAGTCCACCAGGCGTCTCCACCTGAGCTCCAAGGCTTTCAGCAGGACCTCAGTTCCCTACGCAAGCTGGCACACAGCTTCAGGCCCGCCATGCGAAGAGTACGTACAACAGTATCAATCTCTACGTTCCGTTCTTCACATCCAGGCTTCTAGCAAATTAGAGGTTTTGGGGCTTTCGTTTCTCGCAATCAAACGTTTATTTTGTCTCGTGTTTTCTAATCTTATCTCCTCTCAGTCTAACACACAATGTGATTGACACACACACACACAGGCCTTTAAATCCATGACTCATTGTCATGACCTCACTTGGAAAAGATCCTCTCAAGACCGATCCTTTTGTGCTGCACGTTATCTATAATGGTCATATATACATCTAAATACTTGCTGTGCACATAATGTGCAGGCAGCCCACGATGCATCTGTTGAAATTTGCTTGGAGGTTTAGATACACACACGTACACGCACACGCACACACACACGCACACGCACACACACACACCCACCCATCCCTGAGGCAAGTGTTTAGCTGCGTTGTTCACAAGGCTTCAAAGTCTCTGCGGTAGAGCTGAAATTATGTATGACTCATCACCCCTCTTCCTCGTCCTCCTCATCCTCCTCATTACTCTTCCCTCCAGTTGTTCCTTCATGAGGCGACAGCCAGGCTGATGGCGGGAGCCAGTCCCACGCGCACGCATCAGCTCCTGGACCGCTCGCTCCGACGCAGGGCGACGCCCGGAGCCAAGACAGGTGTGTTTGATCGCACTTATGGAGAGTCTGACTTTCTTTTTTTCATCCACTCAGCACAAGTAATTCTGTCTGCAGGCAGATTAGTTTGATAAGCTTTTTTTATATTAGCAGGTTCATTTTTTTTGGGGTCATTTAAAATAATTTCCTTTAACGTTTTCTAGTAATTGCCGTATTTGCTGTTTATGCTTTACCGATTAAACCTAATTAATGTGGATACTTTATTTCTCACTGATTTC
This sequence comes from Liparis tanakae, assembly GCA_036178185.1. Taxonomy (NCBI): domain Eukaryota; kingdom Metazoa; phylum Chordata; class Actinopteri; order Perciformes; family Liparidae; genus Liparis; species Liparis tanakae. Next base: position 12,517,541 of record CM070091.1, read on the forward strand.
TGTCTTTCAGTGTCTGTTTTTTCTCTTGGTATTGTTGGCGTATGAGAGGCTGATAATCATAATAGTTGTTATACGAGTTAGTCCGGTATCGCGCTTTAATCATGTAGCTTTAGGCCACGTTTACACATAGCCGGGTATTTACAGAAACAAATATTTCTGCCCCTCCGTTTTCAAAAATAACGTCGTACACACAAGGTCGTTTTCAAAAAAGTTCCCGTTTATATGAACCCGCATAACTATCGCTCACGCTCAGTGCGGGCGAGACGGGCCGGTGGTGCGCCCGACCTCGGGGTCGGGAACCGGGACCCCCCCCTCGGGGTCGAGCTGCCGGCCCTCACTGTCACTGCGCCGCGGGGTTTCCATTCACCCTCTGACTCGCGCGTGCGTTAGACCCCTTGTCCGTGTTTCAAGACGGGTCGGGTGGGTTGCCGACATCGCCGCAGACCCCTGACGCCTTTTACGAGAGCCGAGGCGACACAACGCGGTTGGGGCGCACTGTGAAGCATTTTTAATCGCGTACTGTGACGTTTGCCAACCTAAAACTCCGTTTGGCCTCATTCACACGCAAACACAAAAACGCCGTTTTCAGAAATCTCCACTTTGGCCGGAGTTTTTAGAAATGATCGTTTTCCGTGATAAAACCTCCGTTTTCGTGTAAATGAAAGGCCAAAACGCATGAAAATATATGCGTTTATATGCGTTTTCCCATCGTGTAAACGGGGTCTTAAATCCTGATGAACATCATCCGTGGATTCAGCTTCTCTCTCAGTATATATTTTTAGATTTTCTTGCAACTTTTTACATAAAAGTTGTGGAGAGCTGAGGGACATTAAAGCACTGTAATGAGTAGCTTTAACCAGCTTCTCTTTTGTTTTACCCAATTATTCTTAACGCTTAATCCCATCAGTAATTAAATAAGAAGCCGTCGCTGGCTGACGTAGTCGAAAAAAGCTCACCCGAAATCCCGCGGTAATGACATTACGTGTGTGTTTGTGTGCAGAGGAGTGCGAGACGCGTCCAGGTCAGCGGGAGCAGGCCGAGGCTGTGATGCTGGCGTGCCGCTACCTCCCCCCCTCCTTCCTGTCGGCGCCCGGCCAACGGGTGGGCATGCTGGCGGACGCAGCCCGCACCCTGGAGAAGCTGGGAGACAAGAGGACCCTCCACGACTGCCAGCAAATGATCATCAAGCTGGGCAGCGGCACCACCGTCACCAACAGCTAGAGGGGAGGAAGGTGGGCAGGGTGCTGAGAGGATGCATGGACGCTGTAAATAAAAAAAAAAACTCCCTGAAATACAAAAACACAGACGGTACAGAAACCCCCACGGAGACCACCTAGGCTCCGGCGTTCTGGTGTGCAGCTGTTGAACTAATTGATTTAAACTATCCAGATTCATATCAAACTGAACGCATTTTGTTTATGGACTGTCCCTCATCAGAAAGTTCACGTTCTTGTTGCTATGGGTTATTACAAGAATAAAGGAAGCTCGCTTACGGAGCTGAATCCCCTCGTGAGACTGTTGCAGTGCCACAGCTCTACCACAGGGGGGAGCCATCACGTCCTCTTAGTGGACAGTGCAGTGTGACTGTGTGTGTGTGTGTGTGTGTGTGCGTGCGTGCGTGCGTGTGACTGTGTGTGTGTGTGTGTGTATGTGTGTGGCATGCCAGAGATACTTGCCCTGCACTTATTCAGTATAGACCCTCCTACGATATTTTCGTCATAGATGCACCTTTTTACGGCTGAAGTGCTCAGTGGGTCGTCGTGGAGGTCTCCCCTGATTGGCTGCAGAGTGCGGGGGGGGGTCTCTCGTTCGTGGGAGGAAGAGACCAAATTCTGATTGGTCCGACCGTGGGCCCGTTCAGTGTGAAGCCTCTCCGCAGGTTGTTCAGAAAGTGTTAAAGTTAAAATTGTAATCATGTTTTTACTTGTGATAATCGGAAGAGAGGTGCCCCTGTACACGCTCTGTTTGTCTGCACTAGCCCTGCGTGGCTGATTTCAATGAGAAAAGTAATAATGTGGCTTTATGAAGTTTTTTTTCATAGAGGTCATTTGTTTTTGTTTTGTACATATTTAAAAAATGTATTTATAATCTGTATGAAATTTTGATTAAGCAGTATTTTGCATCAGCGGAGTGATGCGTGCTTATTTTTCTTCCCTGAAACCTGTTTTTCCTTTGGTCGCTTTTGAACAGGCCCAAATTATACGGTTACTATACCGTGTTGTCATGGCGATGACCGTCGAAATGGAGCGACGGTATCAAGTTTTTTTGTGTCGCATCGTCTGACTCGATTGACCTTTTGCACTGTTGTACACGTCTGCAACTCTGATATCAACAGGAATTGGCAGCGTCCGACTCTGGCATCAGCTACGGACAACGGGAGCTATAAAACATGAACCTTTGGCACTTTTGCATCAAGTTACGTGATGCAGGCAATTTAAAAGATAATTCCCTTTTTCCAAAAGAGGGCTCATGGTGAATCTTCTGGTTTTTCCTTCGTAGCTTCAACATAAAGAGCAATACTTGCTCTCTCAGTCATTAGTGTTCTGCTCCTAGAGAACCAGGGTTTATTGATTTTTAGAGGAGTGTTAATAAAACCAACGACTTCGGCATGCATTTTGTCCCACCACCAGTATCTTCATCTTATTTTTTATGGTGTGTCACTAATGTGAAAGACTGAAAGATGTTTGCTTGAGATGAATGAGATGCATCCGTGTCTAAAGGTGATATTCACGTGTCCTGTACCTGACGTCTTTTTATTACTCGTTCTTTGGGTTCATCCTTTTCTGATGTAAATATTAAAGCATTTTGTAATGAAGACTATAGAGTTTCCTGTGGTGCTTTCCTTCCGTTGTAGTGTTTAATAGTTAAGATTATAAAAGTTATTAACGGCTCCCAATAAATTACAAATTATGAAAGTCGTGAGGTTACGTGAAATGGGACAGTATTAAGGCCAAAGTTAATTATCAGCATTAGTTGCTCATCAGTGCGTTTCATGTTTCTAATTTGAATACTGTATTAATATCAGATTGGAATCTATTTCCCTATATTGATGAGACGTGTTAAAGCGTCTGTGATAATGTAATTTTAACTTTTTTTGACTAGTCACTTTTTACATGCGGAGCATAAAAACAAAATGTAAATGCTGGCCCCAATAGTGTCTCCATGTGTGTGAATGTCAGTGCACGTTCAGGAAAGACAAAAGGAGCAGGCGTTGGTCATAGCAGCATTGAAAGGTGCTGGTATATTTAACATTGGCGTTACAAAAAACATTTCAAACAAAGTGATGCTGTGTCATCGATTCCAAACAATTAGACATGAAAATCAATAAAACGGCATGCTCCAACTTATGACAAGTGACATTCCCAAAAAAGGTCGTTATTTTTTTTTCATCAATGGATTCTTTTAATAACATTTTATAAGCAATAACATATTCCATTTTATAGAAAATAAACATCTCTAGGAAATACTATACACAATTATATTAGTACATCACATCTTACATTTAAACCGCATCAAATACTTATATACACCATTAAATAATGAGCTTCATAAAAGGAAATGTTTGGTGTGGCGTTTTTGCACTTTCTTTTATGCTCTAATACTTAAATATGTCTTCTTTTTGATATGACCAGTACTTAAACTGACACCCTGTACAGGGCATTGTTACATAGCATGGAAGAGTGAAAGGCTACATTTGAGATATACGCAAACAGGTTGTGTGTTGTGGAATCTGTATTGAATGTATATCTTTCTGGGATGCTGTGGTGAAATAATCATACATCATGACAATGTTTAACAGTAATACTTCTGAACTGTACATCGATGTGAAGTGAGACGACCTGCCCCCTCGGAGCCCTGACCCGCAACCTGTCGAGTGATGAATGGCGGCGCCTTCTGTACATATTGAATGTGCACACGGTTGAAATGGAGTAACACTCTTAAACAGAGTTATCTTTTATTTTTTTTTCCTTTTTAAATTTCTGAATTACAACAAAGCCTGACACATACCAAGGCGACGCAATGATGTCGTATAGTCATAATGCACATCAAAATACATCTCCGACGATAAGAGCATTATATTAAAATACCGCGTCCTTTTTTTTCTTAACTCTTCTATATCAGAATATTTAGAACCTGTAAATCACGTCGTCACGTACAGTTTTATGTTTGTTTCGTTTTTGTCTCGTTTTTAAACACAAACGCGCACATCGAGAGGACATCCAGGGGCTGGCTGCTGCTTTTCTGATTAGAGATGAACTTCTTCACTCACACAGACACACACTGATGATGTGGCTGTAGAATGACATTGTGGTTACACACACACACACGTACACACACGTACGCAACGCATGCACACGCATACACACCTCTTGGCCCACAGACAAGGTGGCCAGAGGGATGCTCCCGTCCAATCAGTGACCGCCAGGTGTCTGAATATGATAGCAACCCATCCGAAGGCAGAGCCCTCACTCTCTCTCACACACACACGCACACACACGCACACATATTCCTCGCTCTGCATTACAAACAGCCACCCCGTGCACTGGGCTCCAGGCATACAGCCTCTGAAGCGCAGTCTCTCCTCCTGTTAAACAGAGCCGCTGCCTTCCGCCTTCCAGTGAGGGGCTCAGTCGGGGGAACTCGTTTCCAGGCCGAGTTCAGGGAGCAGCCGTTCTCTGCGGAGCCGTCCTCCAGGGTGTGCAGCTCCACCTCGTCGCAGCCTTTCATCCTCCCTCCGCCCCACTGGCCGACGTGCCCGTCCATCATCACTCATCATCCCCGTGTCTTCTGGGTGTGGGTGGCTGTATGGACGGCGTCTTTTGTTTGCCTTGCTGTATAGGTGATGCTCGCTTGGCTGAGAGGTGGTGTTGATGGTGGGAGGTGGTGAACTGGAATATCTTACAGGTCCTGGTGAAAAAAGGGATAGAGACATGAATTCGAGTAACAGAGAGGAAGAAAGAGTTGAGGTATAGGGCCTATACTGCCGCACAGCGCTCGAGAACATACGCCTTTCAGAAACTGCCGCATGTTTTGAGGGAAACATGCATGTATGCATGCATCACAGCGAGAGCTCCGTCTGCAGTGTGCAGCAGATGGATGCAGCTGGCTAGTGAACCAGCTCCCCCATGAAAGACTCAGCGGGAACGCCTACTAATTGAGGTGGTGTGGTGGTGGTGGAGCGCTTTCTTTCCCCTGACCCCCAGTATCTCAGGTTCACCCGGCCTGTCTCCCCCCTGACCTGCCAGGGGTCCATCTTTACGGCCTGGACTCAGACCAGCAGCGTTCGCTCTCTGTCTTTTTCATCTCTCACTCTTTCTGTTTACCTCTCTGGAGTAACTAATTCTCTGAATCCATCAATCATTTTTCTCTCACTTTCTCCATCGCCGAGTGCTCCCTGGCTCTCTCGCTGACGTTCTTTTCTCCTTCTCTCCTCGTCTCTTTCATTCGTTCGCTCTCTGATCTAAATGCCCCCATTCGTCTTGTGATCCCACTCATCCCACTGTGGTCCCCTCTCTGCCTGTCTCCCTTTGTATTTGTGTGTGAGCTCACAGGTAACCCGTTAATGAACCTGTGTGTGTGTGTGTGTGTGTGTGTGTGTCCCTTAGCTCTGGATAGCCACAGCTGAAGGCAACATGTGTGTGTGTGTGTTTGTGTGTGATTTCTTCCATATATATGTGTCCCAGCCCTGAACACAGGCAAAGGGGGACCAAGGGGGGGCCGGTGTGTGTGTGTGTGTGTGTGTGTGTGTGTGTGGGGGGGGGGGGTTGTGTGTGCATGTGTGCATGTACGTATGCGTCTGCTTTTCCCTTTGATTTGGCGGCTCAGCGTAAATTGGCGCTGCACAGACCCACACAGACCCTCAGATCCCTCAGCCGATGACAGCTCTGCCTCAGCCCGCTAACAACAATCTCTCTCTCTCTCTCTCTCTCTCTCTCTCTCTCTCTCTCTGTGTGTCTTGCTCTCCTTTTTCTCTCTGTTTCACGTACTCTATTTATGCCGCTTAGACGTGGGAGTTGAGGTGAGGAGAGGCAGGGAGAGGAGATGAGAGAGAACGATGGAGGAAGGGATGAAGGGATGAAGGGAGGATGACTGGAAGAGTGGTAAAAGGGAGCACGCAGGAGATGAGGGGTGAACAGAGTGAGGGAGCTGGAACAGCAGGGAATCGCACAAGCAAAATAAGGGGACTGGTGTGTGTGTGTGTGTGTGTGTGTGTGTGTGTGTGTGTGTGTGTGTGGGGGGGGGATAACAAGAGGAAGAGGGAGAGAGAAAGGGTGTGGAGAGCATGTTGGGAGGATTGCAGGCAGTGATGCTGGGTGGGGTGTTTTGATCAGCAGCCAGCTTTTCATCCCTGTCAGTCTGCACAGAAGAGAACAGGAAAGGAAGAGGGAGGGAGGGAAAGAGAGTTGCATAGAGGGGAGGAAAGGAGGGAGGGAAGGAAGGGAGGAAGGAAGGAAGGGAGGCTGCTGCCACTGCTGCCTCAATGCACCGCTGCTCCCTGCTGAATGTCAGCATCGCTCCCTCTCTCCTCCTCTCCCCACCCCTCAGCGTTTGACCTTCCTCTCTGTGCTGCAGTGTGGACACGTCACCGCCAGATGGCGTCTGTCCTGCAGGAGAGTCGGCGGTGGAGGGGGGAGGGGGGAGGGGGCTGTTAGCCTGTTTATAATAACACAAACGCGGTGGCCCGTCGGAGGTGCGGCGGTGGAGTCATAACAGTGGCCGTGTGAGTGGCAGCGCGACATGAAGGGCTCATAAGTGAGTGTTCGACAGACTACACCGCTGCTGGATATGGGTTCATCTGGCCAAGGTCATTTGGTAGATATTGATTTTGAAACAGAATATCGGTCCGTCCGAGATGAGATCCTGACCGTGGCTCCGGCGCAGGATGCAGGTGTTCAACCGACACCGACCTGAACCCTCGTGTTTCTCCCTTTGGTTCCCTCTCTGTTCTACACGGGCGGACACGTGTGTGTTCTGCGGTGCACTGTATCATATATCCAGCCATGGCTGCTTGCGACAGCAATGTGTGAACCCATTTGATTTTTTTTACGAGAGGGATGGAGAAAAAAAATGTAAATGTACAGCTTGGAGCAGAGAGTGTTAATGGGAACACACACCTATACAACTGGACATATGAATACTCTAATGCCCGAGAGGCACAATTCTCTCCACAATTAATTACGTATTCAATGCATGGCCCACTGTGAAAGAACGATGTAGTAATAGTCACATTTTTTTAAACCCTAAAAACTTATTCAACTGAAAGATTGATACAAACGTTGCATTTCATCCTTCTTGACCGCCGGAGGCCAGGCTTAGCACCGCCTCTGGCGGTCATCCAGGATTCATAGAACCATAGTTACATATCGCGACTTGCGTTTTCACTATAGTTTAAAGGTTTTTATTTTCTTACCTCATGTTTAGGACATTTTATGGAGAAATCATCCTCATGGAATGTGCAGCCTATAGGCAGGGAGACAGAAAGCAAAATAAAATGAATAAGCTGGATATAGACAACAACAATGAATGAAACAAATAGCATGAGGGGAATGCACACAACAACCCAGCCAAAGAAAAATGAGTAAGAGAGAGGCAAAGCCAGAGAGAGAGAGAGAGAGAGAGAGAGAGAGAAAGAGAAAGAGAGAGAGAGCAACAGAAGAGAGAGAGACACACAGACAGTCAGATATGGCCGGTGCACTCGGCAGAATTAAAAAGGGCCTCTGCACCCTGTGCTGGCTGAAGGCCGACGTGGCAGGCCTCCTAATCCTCACACTGTACTTCCTTGGCATGAGGTGATGTAAGGGGAAGCCGTACAAGAACACATGTTCTGCTGACACACAGACACTCACTTATATTGACAACAATGACCAGGGACACACACACACACACACACACACAGTTCCAAGACAGTAAAATGGATGGACGAAGCCACAGGGGTTGTGGTCAATAATGCACACATGCACACCCTCCACCCTCTATCTCTCCCCCCTCTCCCTCTTGCACACTCCAGGATCCCACTTTTCCCTCATCATCCTCTTTTATTCAAGGATCCCTACCTCTTTCCCCTCCCTCCTTCGCTCTAGCTTAGCACTCTCAGACATCTCTTCACACACTTAATCATTTTACTTCCTGATGCATTTCCCCCACATCCACTCTCCCTCCCCTCGCTTTCTTCCCTCTCCTTTCATTTTTCTCTTTTTTTCTCGACCTGCCTTAATTTTTCTCTTTCCCACAACCCTCTAAACCCACGTTCCATTTCCCATCCCCGATTTCCCTCCTCGTTCCTCCTCCCTCTCCCCGGCCTTTCTCCCCTTTGCATCCCGCGTTGCTCTCTTCCTTCTCTCGCTGCGGTCTCTTACCTATCTCTTTGGCGCAGACATAGTGGTATTTATGAGAGCAGCCTCTCCAGCAGCAGCTGAGGGACGCCCCCACAACCTGGCACTTGTAGCAGCTCTGGGGTTAGTCAGACCGACGGACATATGGACCGAGATTCAACAAGGAGACGGACACATTGACCGATAGAGGGACAGAGAGGGTGAAAAGAGGAGAAAATGTCAAAATGTTAACATCAATTCCTCAAAGAAGCTGCATATTATTCCCTTTGATTGTGAACTTAAGCATGCATACATCTTAGAATACACTGATTGCTTCGTACCGTTTGTGCTGAGTTGCTGGCGGCCTCCCTCAGTCCGTATAGCCTCCCAGCTACCATAATTATTCCCTTGGTCCAGATGGCACAGTTTTCATGGGCCCAGTGCTCTTTCGCCTCTGCCTCCACTTGTAGCCTTTTGAACATGCTGTCGCCACCCTCTTGGCCACTTGAGGCTCCCGTGCTGATGGCCTGGAGCTGCTTCATCCTCCTGAACCTCTCTCGGAGAGTTAATCTTCGAGGACCACTCTCCTGACCCGTCCTCTCTGTTCTTTCTGCCCGCCGGTAGCGCCAATGGTGTCTGCTGCTGCCACCCTCTTGAGTAAAAGCCTCTGCGGTGCTCTCCTTTTCTGTGCTGCCCTCACCCTCGCTCTTTGAGGAGCTTGGTTCTTCACTTCTGCTGCTGTTGGGTTTCTGTGTCTCTTCCCTGACGGATTCTGTGTGCTCCATCGTCAACATTTTCCGCGGAACGCCATCCTCTGTGTAGTAGGGTCCGCACAAATCACCCAGGTCTCTGTAATTAGCTGGCTTCCCACACAGGCAACATGTAAGACACCTGTCGATGAGATTTATTTTCACCAAGGGTCCTTGTAGCATGGCGGCAGTGTGTGGCACTATCTTTGCAACTGTGATAGGATTCCTCATTCTGAGTATGCCCTTTTTTCGACGTCTCTGAAAAACCACGGCGTCCTCAGGCTTGTTGACTATGGCACACCAGGAGGAAAAGTCTCTGGAGTTGTTAATCCGTACATAAGGACAGAAAGACAGTTTAGAACTTTGATGGACTGGTTTGCGCCTGATTCTTTTCACAGAAATGATCTCAGTCTGCTTTTCTGATATCGTCACTACAGGACCCACGATACGTGTTTCTACTTTGTCCTCCTCCTCGGTTTCCCTTCTTTCCATTTCTTCGTTTTCTCTCTCCTCTTGTTCGTCCCGTTCACATCCTGCAGCCCTGACTACTGCTTCAATAACCTCCATGGCGTCTTTCATCCCCGGTTTTGGCCCAGGCTTTTTGTGGATCTTCATTGGCTTACCAGGAATCTGCTCTGCTGACATTTTGCCTCTTTTCCTCTGAGTTGGATTTGTGGATGGTTTTCTGCCTCTCTTAGGTTTCTGAATGACTTCTCTGCTGGTTACCTGGGGGGCTTCTGTGATGTCGTCTGCGCTCATCGGCAGAGGTATTGAGGACTCTGCAGGGCTTACCGACTCGCCGACCCTCACCTGTTGCTCTACTGATTCAACGTTTTTCTCCTCAACGGTCTCTGCTTCTTCTAGAGAGGCTTGTCCCTTTCTTTTCTTTCTCTTCTGTTTCAGATGCATCTCATGGTTGTTTTTAATGGCCCTCTGCTTGGCTAGCCTTGGTGTTGTAACTATGAGGCTCCCTGCTTCCAAGGCTACTATTGAGGCATCTGTGCTCTCCACCATGGCCCATCTCTTCCTTTTAGTTCTGGTGGCCTTACTGGGAGCGGTTGATACAACTCTTGAGGCCTGTTGTGTCCACTCTCCGAGAGAGCTGGCTTCAACTGAAGCTTCCATTGAGCTCCACACTTTGTCAGCTCTGACACCATGCAGTATTCCTGGTTTAATGTATTCACGTCTGGTCTCCTCCTTATTCACGATCCCTTCTTCCATCCCTTGTCTCACCTCCTCGGCTGTTGAAGAATATCTTCCGTGTGCCATCTCCTTTTTTCTCACTGCTCCTTCCCGTTGTTTCAGTACTTCCTGTCTAGAATCGATGCATTTCACTTTCTCCTCCATCACCTCAATGCTATTTATGAGCATAGATGGCTCACCTTCCTTGAGAACAAGTGTAGGCAAAGCCCTAGGTGTCGCATCGTCACTTAGATTGCTGTCCATCTGGGGGATTGGGAGGTGTTTCTTTGAGCTCGGCGATGTAATTTTCTGCACCATGGCCTCGTATTTCTGCCCTCTGCCTTTGCGTGGTGGGAGAACTTTTGTTTTTGTGGGGCATTGAGGAGGCACCACAGGCACATCATTAGTGAAGTCCGTCTCACTGGTGTTTGGAGTGTCTTTGGGTGGGGGAGTGACCACAGAGACTTTCTTGAGTGGCCCTCGCTTTCTTTTGGGGCCACGGACACCCTTCTCTTTCAGTGTAGAGACACCCTGTTCCACTAGAGATGGTTGAGGTGAGGAGGGTTTTGGTTTGGGCTTTGGACCCCTCTTTTTCTTTGCTGGTGTTGTAGACATTTCTGGACTAGGTTTCCGTTTTAATGGAAGTAATATCTTTACTTCAGATTGCTCTGTCAGGAATGGTGTGGCAAGTGGTGCAGGTGGGTCTGACGGAACATCTGGGCTTTTGACTGCATTCAGAATGGATGTTGGAGTTTGTTCCACTTTAATAGATTCAACTTTTAGAGGATCATCAGTTAGTGTCTGGGGAAAAACATCTTCCCCTGTGACTTTTTCTTTTGACAGTTTTTCTTGTGAGGGCTTTCTGGATCTTAAGACCATGTTCTTACCCTCCTTCTCTTGAGCCGTAACCTCATGGTTTGCTTGTTTTTCATCCTGGTTTACTAGTTGAGCATCCTGGGTTACTATGAAAGCTTTTGGGCTCTTCCTGTCCGGGCAGGGCAGTCCTGTCAAAGGTTGAATGGTTTCTTCTTCTTGTATCAGCTTTGCCTTAGAAACCGAGCCTTTAGGGCGACCCACTGAGGCCTTGATGGGTGTAGTGTCATCATCAGGTTTCGGACCTGGCTTTAGAGATGGTTTTGGACCAGGTTTTGATCCCGATTTTGGCCCCGATTTTGAGCCTGGTTTGGGTCCTGGTTTTCGTTTTACAGGTGTTTCAATTTTCTCTGGCAGCTCTAATTCATTTGACACAGGTTTAGGTCCTGGTTTAGGTATAGGTTTTGGCCCGGGCTTTGGTCCAGGCTTAAGACCAGGTTTAGGCCCAGGTTTTGGACCTGGCTTTGCTCCCATTTTTGCCCCTGGTTTTGGCCCTGGTTTGAGCCCAGGCTTTGAACCTGGTTTGGGGCCTGGTTTTCTCTTCACATGAGGCTCAACTTTGGGTGGCAAATCTGGTGCATTGAATGAACGAGTGCACATTCTCGACCGAAAACCATCTGTTAGCATTTTGGGAGTCTGGCTTACAATAGAGTTGTGATGGATGTCCAATGGATGCGAGAAAAACATAGTTTTGCTTGCAGGCATGCAGAGTTTCTGTGTAAGCGAGGGAGCTCCTTCCTCTTGCTGTTCTCCATCCCTCTCCAAGATTAGATGTCGCCTGATTCCCACACCTGAATGCATGATTCTTCTTCTACCCCTTGCATGCTTACGTCCAAATGCCCTCGGCTGAGCAGATGGGGCCACAGGTTCTGTCTTGGCCATGGGAGTGACTGCACTGGCGCAGCTGATGCCCGGCTCCATGTCTTCATCCCCTTTTTGGGGGGAGGGAGGAGTGTCTGCCCAGGAGGGGGCTGAGGGAAGTATCGACTTCCCTGGCAGCTGAGGAGAGTCGGGCTCCAGCACTTTAGCATCACTGTGATCAATATGATCCCTGGCCTGAGCTGGAGGTGTTGTCTTGTCATTGAGCGCTGAGAAGACTGGCATAGCAGACTGAGGCTGAGGAACAGTGTCCCCAATGGCCGACTCCCATGCAGAAGCATCTGCTGCTGCTGCTGCATTGGGATGGGCTGCAGGCTCGTTGTCAGTATGGAGCTCTGTACTCTGACCTTCTGTCCTGCTGCAGAGATCCCCAGATGACTTCTCTTGCGCATCTCTGTTAATGTGATCCTCAGTCGATGACACGTCCTCCCCCTCCTCCAGTTCCTCCCTAACCCCTACAGACAAAGGAGAGGGCAGATAATGTTGTTGTTTCTGTATTTCTCCTTCTCCCTCTTCATCTGCCTCATCCTGTGCACTCTCATCCTCCTCCCCCTCCTCTTCATCTTCCTCATCTCTGATCTCTCTCTTGACCGAGTTACACTCGTCCACGGCCTCAACTTGGGGGGTTGGAGAGGTGTCCTCGGAGCTGTCCTCCTTCTCTGTGGAATATTGATCCTGTTCAAGGTCACCTCTAGATATGAAAGGCAATGTTTTCACTGAGCTCTCAGATGCAGTTGGAGACTCAGATTTGAACGCTTCTGTTTTCATCTCATGGCCAAAGTGTTCCCTTTGGCTGGAGTCAGAGAGAGCTGCTGGGGACTGTTCTACCGAGTCTCTTGTATCAGGGTCATATTTGCTCTGGACCGTTTGGTACAGCGTCTCCTTGTAGCAATATCTTTTTTCTGTCATTTCTTTGTTTACTTTGCTGTAGAGAGCTGGACATTTCTCTTCATCTGACCATTTCTCCAGATTTTCTGTAGATTTCGTTGTGTCTGAATCTCTCTCGCTGTCTGGAGATATCTCTGTGGACACCTCCTCTTTGTCAGACGATTTTTCTGTCCAGGCTGATTCTTCAAAGTTCTCTTTGACGGGCTCGTTGATATGCTGTATATCTAAAGGGGAGTCCCGTTCTTGTTTCATTGGACTGGGGATTGTAATGCTGGTAGGAGACCTCTCATCACCAATGCTCTTTACTGGAGTATTCATGCCATCTCCTCCGTGCCCCGACTGGCATCGAGTGGGGTCAGGGGTAAGGTTGTGCAGTCCTGAGTCTCCAGACCTGGTGGACATATCATCTGGAGACGTCATGGAGCATGAAGAGGCTGTGTCCAGGCTGAGTTGTGTGTTATTGGGAGCCTGTGCTGGACTTCTGCCCTGGCCACAGTAGTAGTAACCCCTCTCCAGTTGTTCATCACTACTGCTGGAGTAGCCTCCCTCATGGAGTTCCATGGGCAATGGCTGGTGCTGTGGGGTAGAGTAAGGGTCCTGCATTGGGCCTCCACCAATACTACCACCACTATCTGGATACGGAGGACATTTGTACTCCTCGCCCTTCTTGATAGATGCTCCGCTCCCAGCACTGTTGACGCTCCCTCCACTGCTGCGCTTCACACCTTTCTTGTTGGCCACCAGGGCCTCGGATAGCAGCAACTGCTGGACATTATTAGAGATGTTCTCTACCTGAGAGGTGAGGGCATTCAGACTCCACAAGCTGGGGTTTGACAACAGCTTCTCCGAGAAGCGCTCCTTCATGGTGGGGACCTGCGCTGTGGTGGTGTAGCTGTGGGGGGCTGCATGGGTCACACTGGGGGAGGGATGTGGGCGAGGGGGCATCAACATGGTATTGGTGCTGGCTTGCTCTTGCATGCCAGCTGAAGAGGATGAAGAGGAGGATGCTGCCCCAGGGGTCATCGGAGGTTGACCATACTGGAAGGACTCTGGATTGGTCATTAGTGGTGAAGGGGTGGAGCTGTACGAGGGGGAGCGTCCGACAGAGCGTGCTGGAGAGTGGCTTGAGGAGGGGCTACACGTCTGGTAATACTGTTCTGGTGATCGGACAGACAGCTCTGAGAGACAGTAGTTTTGTTGGGGTTGGCTGTAGTGTTGGTATTTAGGGTGGGACTCCTGGGGGTTGGCCATGGCCTGTAAAGGGGGCTGCTGCTCATAAACTCTGGGGGGAGGCTGCTGGTAGCCATAACTGTTCTGGGTCGACCTGTAGCCCACCGGCTTCAGACTGCTGTGGCCGCTCATTTGTCTGCCATACTGAGGATTTGAGGGAATGCTGTACCCTTTATAACAGTGGGCCATTGGGCTGCACTTGTCCATGTATGGCGACGGAGAGGCTGAGTGCTGGGGGTAGTGAAGGTGACTCTGGGGGTACATGAGAGGGGAAGGGGCAGGGTTAGGGGGGTGGGCTTGATGGTGGGGACTGGTATATGTAGGGGTGGAGGGCTGGTGGCACTGGGTCTGGGTGTGGCCCAGCATGGTTGGGTCTATGTACTGGGAGGAGACAGGTGCAGGGGTACCACCAGCCTCTAAACGCCCCACCATCTCCTGGTCGTACTGTGCTAACTGGGCAGAGTCCTCCCATTTCTGCTGGAGGTGGCCCTCACTTAAGTACTGGGCTGAGTAACTCCCAGGGCCCATGAGGTTACTATAGCCCCCAGGACCCTGCAGGTGCTGACTGGGGTTTGGTGTGGGCACTTTGCTTCCTCTGTAGGCTTTCTTTGTCTGCGAAGGTGCTGAGCTCCCATTTCCACTCTCGTTCCCTCCACCATTGCCCGGGTAAACAGGGTATGTTTGCTGGCTGTAACAGTCCTTGGGTCCTCCTCCAGTCACCGGTCCTCCAGCCGGAGTCATGCTCGTGGGGTTGGCCAGTGAATGAGCCTCATAGCCGGTTCTGCTGTGCCCGGGGCCTGGGCCTGGATGTAGACCGGGGCTTGGGAGCGGGAGCGGGTGCTGGGGGTGGGGATGATGCGGGTGTTGTCGGTAGGTCTCCAGGCGGGATAATTCATGGGACTCCTGCTGGTAGCAGGGTTGGTTGCTGTGGTAACCACCGCTGCGCTCGCGGAAGGACTGCATAACTTCCTCCGACTGCAGCCAGAGCTGGAAGGGGGAGGTGAGACAGGAAAGGGGGAGGGGGGAGGGGGGTTTGGGGTTCTGAAGGCAGGAAGAGAGGGGGCGAGAAAAAGAGAGAAACATTGTGAGGGTTAGTACTGTTGAGCCTCAGGTTAATCCATCTTACATTTCATCCTCTCATATTCAATGTCTAATTCTACTTTAACATCCACCTGAAGACGAAGCTCAATGATCTCCCTCTTTAATCACACCAACATTAAAGCACACCCAAGTATGCACATCCCGTTTACAGTATTATCTGTGATTTTCACCAGCTTTTAAGAAATGTTGCACTTGTATTTGTGAATGTGCATTCTATGTGTGTGTGTGTGTGTGTGTGTGTGTGTGTGTGTGTGTGTGTGTGTGTGTGTGCGCGTGTGTGTGTAGAAAATGTCCCCTAAATGGTGCCGGCTCCAGAATCAGTTTCATCCTCTCAAGATGGAGGGGCAAACAAGTGAAGCAATCTCTGGTGCAAGGATTGACGTCTCTCTAGAGATATTGGAACTTAATTACTTATCAGTAATAAATAAGTAATCATAACCGCCACAGTGTGGATGTGTGTGTTATTGTGTTATTGTGTCAGTGTGTGTGATTGAAACCGGGCCAATGTTCGAATACCAGCAGGCCGCAGCAAGAAGATGACATCAGAAGAGCATCCTTGCTGGTTCATAACACACGTCCAGAGCCTCTTTGGCTCTTTAGCTTTCAAGCTGACTTTGCATGATGAATTATTCATTATTATTGTTTTGGATAAAATATGATCCCCAGACTTAGCCCCATTTTTCTAAAGGCTCTAAGATATTAAAATGTATTACTTAAGCAAACTATGTAAAGCGATATCATCGGATTTGTCTTTGATGTAGTGTTTCATAAAAGGTTCCACGCAGCCCTATTTTTCATCCCCCTCTCTTTCCTGCACAGATGCAAACTCCAATTTCCTCCGAGGAAGAGGAAGTGGGAAGTGTGTTTATCTGCATGATTTAAGTACACCAGTAGGGGCGTCATAGAGTGTGTTTGGTGTGTTTCTTCCATTGTGTGTGTGCATGTGGCAATGTTTGGAATCTTTTGCCTGCTTATGCGTTTGTTTGTGTGTGTGTGTGTGTGTGTGTGTGTGTGTGTGTGTGCTTATGAACTCATACACAAGAGATAGGAAGAGAGAAGGTGTGAGAGTGCTCTGCTCTATAAAAGGAACAGAATCACCTGGAGACAGAGCCCTGAGCTTGTGTGTGTGTAAGTGTGTGTGTGTGTGTGTGTGTGTGCGTGTGTGTGTTTGTGTGCGCGTGTCAGCCGTTTCCAGCACAATATCCCAGCATTCAACCCACCCCAGGGACAATGGTGCACCCCTCCAGACGTAGAGTAGCATTATTCATCTCCGAAACACACCGTGCGTGTGTGTGTGTGTTTGTGTGTGTGTGTTTGCGTGTGTACAAGTAGGCGAAGCAGTGTGGGATTATTGTGTGCATTTATTCTTGTGTGTGCGTGAATGTGTCTGTGAGTGAGTGTCGCTTTGTTTGTGTTTATGTATGCAGTCCCACATCTTTTGTCTGTCCCACAAATATACACAGAAACACACACATTCATAGGCAAACACACACACGCACACAAACAAACACACACACACACACACACACACACACACACGTATATTCCCCTGGAGATTCTCTGTCCTACTACTACCTTCTATATCCTCTGCCTGCAGCCTACTAGTGCTCCACCCGTGGTGATGTGTGTGTGTGTGTGTGTGTGTGTTTGAGGACACTTGTTTACACAATGACCTTTATAACATGCTCATAGGGGACAAGGGGTGCACACGTCACTTTGGGGATCCAGTGTTGTGATGCCGTGCGTTTGTTCATCCGCTCTTCTCCACAATAGCCAAGTAAACCCTCTTCCCAATCAATTCACTTCCTTCCTTCCTCATCTCCTCTCTCTCCATCACCCATATGTGAGTGGCATCTGCATTCCTATCACGTCTCCTCTTCACCTCCCCTCTGCACCTCCTCCTTCCTGCTCCTATCTACCACAGAGAGCGATGGCATCGTGGAGCCGGCTGTATTTGCGGATGCAGGGCCGTGTCCCGCTGCTCCCGACCTCGCTAGGGGTCAGAAGAGAGGGAGAGAGGGCGATGGATGAGATCGCTGAATCCTCTCCGTTGAACCGTCTATCTATCAGTCTGTCTGTCCGTCGGCCCGTTTATTAGGTAGCATTGATTTTGCTGCTGCTTGTGGACGGAGAAGGAGGGATGAAGAAGAAGCAACGACGCATCGCTCACCGTCTGTCCTTCGTGTGCATATAACACACACACACACACACACACACACACACACACACACACACACACACACACACACACACACACATTGGCTGTTGTTGTTTTCGGTCTATGTGTGTGTGTGCATTTTCTGCTTTCCCCTCAATACAATGTTATCTGTGTCGAGAGGGTACCCTTCTCTCATCTGTTTATAACCTCCTCCTCCCTTTCCTTTTCCACTCTCAGATCTCCTCCTCTGGTCGTGACTGGAAGAAGAGAATGTCAACGGGAGGGGAAAAGCAACAAGGCGTTGGGGGTCTTGAGGGAGGCGGGAGAAAAGGAGTCATTTGAGGCTGGGGGAGAGATTGAGGATGGGGGATGCTAGATGGAAGTGATAGAGTGATAAGTTTGAAGAGGAGGATGATGGAGAAGGGGCCGCAGAGGACAGAGGAGGATGGATGATTTACTGAGTGGGCTTTACAACCTGGGCTCCTGGGAAATATGAGCTGCTGCAGCAATCGCCACACACACACACACACACACACCTTACGCGCACAGAAGCTCATGCAAAATGGTAGATTGTGGGCAAGCTTACACGGCAGTCGGTCCATAATTAGTCAAACGCTTCACCGCAACAGGCAAACACGAGCTGCTCGACGTGTGATTGATTGTATTGGGCTCTGCCCACTTCAAATCTCATCAATGCAGCTGCCTTCATAAGCTTCATTGTTATTGTAGAATTATAAAACTTCAAGTGACATCAGAATTTTAATGTTTGAATATTCTTTTGCTCATGTATTTCCCGAAAAAAGTCGTGACCGGGAGGACCGTCAGATCTCTGACATCAGAGTGCGCCTGCCTGTAAATCTAATATTGTCAGGAAGGAAGGATAGGAGGGGAAGGATGGAAGGAGGGGTGAAGGAGGAGAGGAGTGTGAATCTGATTGTTCCGCTGGATGGTTTATAATGCGCTGAGCTGCGACTGGTTACTGCCCCCCCCTTTCATTCTTTTTGTATCATCTCTCCCTCTCTTTCATCGCATCACCTTCAGAGGCGGCTTGAGATGGGATTTATCTTTTTTTTCTCTCACACACTCACACGCACACACACACACGCACACTCACACACAAACACACACACACAAGCCACATTAATGCACACAAACACACACACACAGCTCTCTCGCATCATCTCTGGCTCTGAAGCACTTTTGCTTCAAATCTTTTTCTGACACAAACAAACACACACATGCAAATGCACACACGCACACACACACACTAACACACACACACACACACGGACACACACACATACACAAACACACACACATGGAGGCATACAGTGGAAGGATGGAACGCTTCCCTCTCCCTGTGTACATTTTTACCTCCACAGTCATCCTCGTTAATTATGCATGCAGAGGCAGTTTGCTGGGGAGGTGGAGCGCCCTGGGAGGAAACAGACACACACACACACACACACACACACACACGCATCCTCTAACAGCCGCACTTCACCACCACCTCTGGATTCATCACAACACGCCCCAGCACCACGCACACCAACGCTCAGCTCACATGCTCCTCGACAAACCCGACTACGCACTTGAAAATAACCCAAACATGCCACTCTCGCTGACTCCCCCTCACCTCGGCACAGACACTCACGTCTAACACATCTGCCTTTAACACCCTGTTTAACACAGCACGCTCCAAAATAACACAGCAACCCTCCCTGCTTCTGCTGCTCCCAATCAGCACGCTGCTATCCCCCATCTTAATTGCGCACACTTCAACAAGACGGCATTCAGATGCCTCCGATAATTTCCTCGGTTCAGATCTGCCTGCATCCTCCCCTCTCGGTGGACACCGTGACCTTTTCCTTGATAACCGCAGGTTCAACCCACCGGGAAAGCAGTCATGTGGCAGACGGACAGACGGACAGACACACATCTTCCCTCCGTCTCTCTCATCCTCTCATCTGCGGTGTCTGGCCAGGCTGTGTGGGTGGGTTCCCACCCAAGGGAGAGGCTTATAGGAGATGGAGGAAGCCAATATCTGCTCTGACATTTGTCAGTGTCCCGTTGTCATGACACACAGCTGGAGGTCACCGGGGGTCACCGGCAGCCAGTCACATAGATTATAGGAAGAGACATAGAGGGGGCGGAGACCGGCGGCCGACGCTCACCGACAGACAGACGGACATATGGCGCGTAGCGGCAAACACATTATTATGTACTTAAGCTTTAAATTAATGATGTAAGCGGTCTAATTTACCCGTACAACAGGTCCGGCAAATGTCCATCAAATGACATCTACAACATTTATTGGTTTCCTTCGTCACCATCTGTTTGACCGTTTCCCTTCCTCAGCCCAACAATGTGTTACACTGGCATCACAGTTTAAAGAAACAAACAAGCTTGCCAAAAGCCTTTCAATGAACATTAACACGTGTCTGTATTCTTATACCAGGTCATCTGTCTCCCCTTAATTATATCCAGCTCTTGGTTTTCGTTGAAATGGGACTGAGCTCAGAGCCTGAGACGGTTCAATGGCATCTGAAACGGAGGGAAATATGAGCCTCACCGTGGCCGATCTGGGAGACCATTTTGGTTCTGTGAGTGAGGCCAGTTAATGCGATGCAGGGTCTGTGTGTGTGTGTGTGTATGTGTGTGTGGGTGTTTGCGTGTGCGTGTGTGAGAGAGGTACAACTGTCAGATCTCTGGGGTTTAGGATGACTCATCGACATTCACAGGCATGGCACATCAACACCAACCACACACTCCACGCAGACATCTCTCACATGTATGAACCTGGAAGAAGAGAAGAGGGGAGTCACAAAGACAGACAGACACACACACACACACACACATACACACGCACACAAACTGCTGCAGCTTTAGCATGCAAGAATAAAGAATAAAGGTCAGAAAGAGAGAGAGAGAGAGACAGGAAGATGATTCGGTGAGCGGGAGAGGAATGCATCACCCACGACAGTTATCTACTTTGTGGTTTAGGTACAGAAAGCATATTTGGCTCTGAAGGCCGAATGCAGAGGTGTTGTTATCCTCTATACTGTCCAACAACATCCTGTATTTTGCTCTTTTAGTCCCCCCCCCCATGTGATGTGATGTGATGTGTGGACATGTATGTTTTGCTTTCTATTGCCCTTCTTGGACTGGTTGGTGTTGTCCAATGACCTTTCCCAGTGGAACAACCTCACGCTGGGATGTGTTGCGCCTTAAAGACAACAACAAACAAACAAAACAAACAGGGTCTACTGTCACCTTGGCAACGACAGAGCCACATGCATACACAAGGAAAACGTTGTGTATGCATGTGGCATAAAGAAATCACACAAGTAAACCTGTTGGGGAGTCTGAGCGAGTATAGAGAAGGGACATATTAGGTAAAGGAGACGCATAACAAACACACACCCATGTGTGTAACACATTTATGTAGCATGATCACAACGGCTCACACACAGACACATGCGTGCACACACAAACAAACACATCTGGATGTGAATGTTTTTTTCTTTTTACACATTTTTCAAATAAAAAGACATGCATTGATTTAAGTCTCCTCCATCCATTTGTCACTTTATATTCGTAGCAGGCCATGACACTGAATCAAGGAGAGCGTGTGGGCTGTGAATGGACACATCCTGTGGATCTATTCCTTTGAATTGCCACGGGAGTATTAGGGTGGACCCAAATGCACACTGGGTAACGCTGGCGGGCTTAGTCACGAAGAACACAAAACAATCTGTCAGAGGACAAGTGGAAGTGAGGGAGCTAAATAGTGAGGGACTAACAAGGGGATGGGCTGCAAGTGAGAAGGGCGTGAAGACCAGGTGAAGGTAATGAGGGACTAACGAGGTGATCAGAGGCAGGTGAAGGGAGTTGGACTGACGAGATGGGAAGCAGGATCTGGAATGACGTGATAGTGACAGGACGAAAACAACTAATAATAAAAGGAAGGTATGGAGCTCAACTGTTACATGAATATCTTTTTCCTCTCTTTTCCAGACTTCTAGCCTTGTTCTGCTCCCCCACACGACTCTCATTTGTTTCTGTTTCTATCCATCTTCCCTTTCCGTGTCCCCCTCTGTCTTTCAGCGCGGTCACCTCCGGTGGGCAGCTGCCCAGCGCCGCCCTTTGAAGGACTAAACCTGGCTTTGTTTACATGGTAACGGAGCGGCGAGCCGGGTGGGAATGGAGAGGGAGAGAGGGACGAGAAAATGACAGGCATATGGGCAATCAAGCGCAGACACGTACACGTCACATGGGCCGTGCGTGCTGCTGGCGAAGCTTGTCGTGGATACCTGGCGTGTGAGAAAAATCAAGCGAAAGGAAAACTGATTGCTCATTACCTGCTTTTTGTCGCGCTAAGTGAGTGAATGTGGAAGGAGATGACTACAAACAAGAATCATTTTCAGCTTGTGCGAGCGCTTGATAACACTACGGGTTCAGACGTGAACGCATTTAGCGTGAACATGCTTGATGAGAGCCTTCATGATCGAGCTTCACTGCCTACAATTCCCCCTGCAGTGTGTGTGTGTGCGTGTGTGTGCGTGTGCGTGTGTGTGTGTGAATTCAGGAGGTCATTGGCGTATTACAGTTAACCTTCTAGAACGCAGAGGGAGTGAGACGTACAGACAGAAGAAGAAGAACAAAGAGAGAGAGAGAGAGAGAAAAAGAGATACAGAGAGAAAGATATGCTATGTTCTTATGGTATTGATAAACTTATCCATGCCTACTAATTTATTTCTGCGTATTTTCCTACAGGTCTCTTTCTCTCGTTCTAGCAAACGCACACGCAAACGCACACGCACACGCACACGCACACTCGCACACAAACACACATACTCGCGCACACAGACAAACTCACACCCACACACACACACACACACTCGCGGGAGTTGAGGTCCTGTAAAGTGGGCCGCAGAGCTACTTGGTATTCCATCAGAATCCTCCAGCAAGGGAGACCGTGGAGCACATGAAAGAAACAATGCAGGAGGAAGATGGGACGAGAGCAGAAGACAAAAGCACAGCATTCAGAAGCGAGTGTGTCTATTTAAGTTCTGAAATCCAATTTAAATGCTTATTCTAAACTTATTTCAAAAGCAGATACAGAGAGGTACTTTTACAGCAGCGGTGCTGAGTTTTGAGGTTGGAAAACAGACGGGAAACGGCTCATATCCTGCAGTGACCCATTTTGGTTGGGTCCAGCAAAGCTTCCTGCCACACACACACACACACACACACACACACACACACACACACACACACACACACACACACACACACACACACACACACACACACACACACACCCGCCCTTTGCAGGTAATGGGGTAGAACGCTCCACTGAAGCAGAAGGAGCGGTGTTGAAGCAGGTTTGGTGTGACATCCCTGCTGGGGCTCGTGGTGTTCCTCTCCCATGTACTCGATCCCTCCGCTCATTTACACGTACACACACCTCACACGTGTGCACAAATTCACTCTACTCAGACACACACATACACACACACACACACTTGCACCTGCTCCCTCTTTGTGCCACTTCGGTTCATCTAATTGATGATGCTGTGTCTCTCTCTTACTTACACACACACACACACACACACACACACACACACACACACACACACGTCCTACCTCTTCCTCCCTGTGTCCTGTAAGTTGTACACTGTCCTCCATTGTCCTCTATCTTTTCATACCCTCTACTTGCTCGGTAGCCACAGTGCAGCTGCTGGCTGTGCTGTGTGTGCATGTGTGAGGCGGTGACCTTGTCTTAGGTGAGATATAGGGCGGGCGGCGGCGTGTCGGTCTGGCACATTGAATGCGAGGCCTGAAGGAGAGATTTGCAGAGGCGATGAGCAGCCTCAGATATGGTCCCCAGCAGCTTGTTTGTCTAAACGTGAGGATGAGTGTCTTTCTGTGTGAGGTTGCCTCCATGTTATGCAAAAAAAAAAAAAAAAAATAGTAACGAATGAATGCTCAGCTTTGAGAGACAGGAGGGGGGATTCATAGCTTATGCACCCACCGGTGACTCATGTCTCGACTTCATATAATCGTAACATTTGCATATTGAAGAAGCCTTACATGTCAACAAGGTTTGGTTTGTTTGTTTGTTTGTCCGTGTGTGTGTGTGTGCTTATCTTACCCTGGCGCACACACACACACACACACACACACACACACACACACACACACACACACACACACACACACACACACACACACACACACATGTGCTGCTCACTAAGGTCTATGTGCTTACACCAGTATTCACTTACATTCTCTTGAGAAAGTGCACTCTGATCCAAGAGAGAGGGAGAAGGGGACTGCTGCTACTGTGCCACTGTGTTTCTAACGCACAGGTGTGTGTGTGTGTGTGTGTGTTTTAAATCTGACTAACCTATCCCTCAGAGTCAGAGTTTTGACATCAATTCAGGGTGTTGGGGCTTGTGTGACGGTGAGCTGTTGGTGAGCCGGTCAATGTTGTTCCAGCTCATGCAGTAACTTATTTGACTTTTTTTCAACGTGAAAACCTCAAGGTGTTAGTGGGAAATAAAAGCCCTACTCATTACTGTTTGGGGTGTATGTGTGCGTGTGCATGTGTTCATCTTTGCCTTTGTGTGCACTTGAAAGCAGAATAAATGAGCCATGTCTTTATTTGTGCCTCCAAGTATCTTCCCAGTGAGGTGTCCTCGCTGGCCTGCTCTCTCCTCTCCTCTCTCCTCTCTCCTCTCAACTGTTACCGAAGAGCCAGACTGGGGAATACTTTACTCCATCTGCAGACGCAGACAGACTGACACTAAAAGGAGGCCAGCTGCAGATACACTGATGGCAGATAGCGGAAATGAGAGGAGGAGAGCAGGCCGACATCGAGGAGAAGACGACATCTGATCCGATAGGGCGGATGAGAGTTTGGAGTATGGAGGGCAAAGAGGAGAGGAAAAGGTGTGTGAAGATTTTGAGGGAAAGGAAGACGGATGTGATAGGTGAGAGGAAATGGAGTGACGGGGAAGGGAGAGAGGGACATTTAAGCGGGTTTGAGTAAAAGGCGGTGCAAGAGAGAGGGGAGGTTAATGGCGGGATGTGAAGGAGGGTGAAGAGTAGACCTACTAGAGCGGCGACGAAAGGCAAAGAGTGAAGGGGAGAGATGCTGCGAGATCAAGGGAGCCGGGGGACAAAAAGACGGGAAGTGAGAAGGGGAGATGCAGAGAAAGAAGAGGAGAGGATGTGAGATAGAGGGCACAGAGACAGGGAGAGGAAGAGTGGGAGGGAGCGATAGATTGAAGCGGTGAGATCAAGGCAGATGTGAGGGTGCGAGGAGGAGGAGGAGGAGGAGGAGGAGGAGGGAGCACGGGCACAGCGGTAAGGCGAATGGAGAGATGCAGGGAGGAGAGGAGGAACGGAGATCGTTATCGGGGGGCCGCGGTGCCTATTGATTTGCGTTAGTGTCTCGCGCCGGTGGAATAACAGCGGTGCTGGGATGCAGAGTCCCTCGTCATTAGCAACAACACGGCTCTCAAGACGCCTTGTTGGTGTGGCCATACGGCAGGTTGGATGTCCGCATGATTAAAACCCAGAGAGTATAGACAAAAGCAAAGTAGAGAAGCAGATGACAAAGTTATAACACTTTAGAGAGGAAAGAGGCGACGGAGGGAGGGAGGAGAGTGTCGGAGTAAATGCAACAAAAAATATGAAAGACGCAGTCTGATAGACGCAGGTGATACGTCTCTCACTTCAGGCAACAGGTCCATCGGTCACTTCTCACAGGTAGATCAAGAGAGACAAACTCAGCTTGTCCTTTTTTCTATTTTTTTTCCTTCTTTCCCTCCTTTCCCTCTCTTTTTTCCCGCATGTGCTGCCGTGTGGCGGCAGCGGTGGAGGTGATGTGTGATTGAGCGTGTCTCGCCAGGGACCCGGGGAAGTGTGAATATGGCTGTGGTTCCTGCCAAACTGAGCCTCGGGGGCCGGGGGGGCCGGAGGGGAGAGAAGGAGGAGGAAGGAGGAGAAGAAAAGAGAGACGAAAAGAAACGGAGGGAAGGAGAGGGGGAAGAGAAAACTCCATCCTTTGTTCTTCGTTGATGAAAGGAGGAATTGGATCCTCTACTCCCACTCCCGCTCTCTCTCTTGGTGATGAGCCTTGATGTGTTAGGGTGAGCGAGCGAGCAAGACACACACGCACACGCACACATACGCACACACGCACATGCACGTTCACAGTGCCGCCTTATTCCGCTCAACTAAAACCCAAATGACTCCTCGCTCACTAATTAAACTCTAATCTCCAATAGCGCGCAAATTACCTGCCACGCAACTGAGCAGTGAACTTCAGGGATACAGGGAGAGGGGGAATGAGGGAGGGAGGGAGGGAGGGAGGGGAGGAGGGATGGACAGATGAAGGAAAGGAGAGTTGGAGTGAAGGTCACACTACACCTGCTGGAGACAAAACACATCTCTCTCCCTCTTTTCCTTCTCCGTATCCTCCTTATTTACGTCTACATCCGAGTTACGTGTGCACCAGGCCCTGTAGCTGTGAATGGAGCAGACGGCTGAGGCCCTCGCTCTTTGAGGCAGTCAATGTTCCCTCTCTCACCTGAATGTTATCACACAAACACACACACACACAGACTCACAAAGTTGATGCAAGCCAAGTCCTCGCATCATCCTGTGCCTGGCATCGTTCCCATCTCTCCCTTACAGACACAGCCTCTTCTAGGATGCGCACGTACACACACACTCCGCCATTTTGTGCCACACAGCAGAGGGCATCACACAGTGTGTGTGTGTGTGTGTGTGTGTGTGTGTGTCACTTGGTTAATCACAAAGAACTAACGATAATTACCTCCATTTTCCTACCTGCATCCTTTCCAAGCCTGACTCTTAGGTTGTGTGTATTAATGCATGTGTGTCTGTGTGTGTGTGAGTGTGTATATGTGTGAGTTTGTTTATGTGTTTGTGTGGCTTGAATGTGCCAATGGCAAGAAAAAGTACAAAATCCTAAACATGTGACATTTACCAGCTCCAGAGGGATAAATATCATTTCTATACATAACACACACATGGTATGCGTGGCCCTTTAAATGCTGTCCGGAGCTCTTTCTAATCTGCAGTTTGGATGATTTAATGCACAAAGTTATTTCCTATTTTGTCATATTTCCCCATTTGTCAGACAGAACACTGATAACCACGAGATGTCGGTGCTACTTCTGTTGAAAAAGTTTCAAATCTCCTCTTCAAAATACACTAATGTGGACCATCATTCTGTCATGGTCGAAACCGTACTGGAGAGAAAAAAATTATATTTTCAGTGGTGCCCAGAACGTCTCCTCAGACATTGCAGCGCGTGTTGCCTTCAGTATATGTACGAGAGAACAATAACCACTTTTATTCCGCTTGAGTTTCCATTAATGCCTCGTTGGCAACGGGAAATCTCACAGTGTGATTGCTGAATATCAGTGAAAATGTTCTGGAAAGTGGAGCTTCGTCTTTGTTGTTTTTTGTCTGACACCAAAAAATGTGTTTTTAAATTGTAGCCATGGAAGAAAAATCAGTGTTGCCACAGAAAGACCTGGCAAGCGCTTAACTCAGCAGAATAAAATAAAAATAGACCCAGAAATACAAGGTGCTTGACTTTTTTTTCTGGGTTTTTCTGGACCAGTATAATTGAATTGAATTGAATTGAATTCAGTTTATTTTGTATTACCCCACATTACACATTTTCCTGAGAGGGCTTTACAATCCGTACACGTACGACATCCCCGTCCGTATAGAACATTTTCTTTAATCCATGCACAGGTGGTGAGTTGTGAATGACATCAACCAAATTAGCCATCATCGAGGTCCCATTGTGTAGATTAACTGCTGCTCCAACATCCCAGGATGTTTATATTGTGTAAATACTGCATCGCTAATGCAGGACCAGGGAGCTGTACGCTATGTGGGGAACACTTACCGTACCTGCTTTACGATAGCAGTGAGTGTACATATTTTTAGCCCGGCTGGTTCGAATGGGAATCCGTAACCTCTAAACTCTGAGGTTACATCACAAGCCAGAAGAAAAGATGGAGGAACACCACCCAAGCGAGGTCACGGTAAAGACACAGCGGGGACCATCAGGACACAAACAAGGATGGGCCCGTCATGCAAGGTTGGCGGTGAGTGTTTTTAGGAGGTGCGTAAAGGTGTGTCCGTTCTGTCTGTTGGTGTGTGTGTGTGTGTGTGTGCGTACTGCCCGCCATGCGTGACTAGACCGAGTCGGGTGAGTGACGGGAGGGAGAGTCACGTGGGGGGTGCAGCGGGCCGCACTCCGCCTGCGGTGCATGACTTCATCCCTCCTGCAGGCAGAGGGGGCACTGGGACTCAGAGAGGCCGCCTGACTTGGAGGGTGTGAAATGAGGCTGCCAGATGGAAAGAAGGGAGAGGAGAGCGTGATGAATGTTCGGCGAACGGGACCTGAAGTAGAGAGAAGGGAACAAACGTGACAGAATGACAGATGAAGCGCCGCGTCTCCACATACAGACGTTTACGGGCTTCACTAATTTGGCCTGCCAGCACTACACAGCCTGTTCCCGTGTTATAGGGGGGGAGCAGATATGAACGTGTGTGATTATCTTGTGTAACATTAGCACAACTGTGATCTATTTAATCCGTGTTTTTGCTGGAGTCGTCTAAATCTTTAGCACTAAGCTCATAAGAAAGGTGGCGCGTGTTCGTGGTGTCAGTGGATGACGACACAGCCGCTCGGTCATCGAGCCACGCACACAGAAGCCTAGACTGGTACACATGTTTGTGATGGGTGGATGACACACACACACACACACATACACACAATAAGACAGGGCAGGTAACAGGATAGAAGGTGGTTTGACATTGAGACACGGAGGATATGTTTATCGAGAATCCGATTCCACGAATTTTCCTTCCGTCCATCAGCAGAACTTAGCTAGCTTATCTGGTGCATCCAGCACCTAGCAACCGACCTATAGCCAATTAGTGCCAAGCCATCCCTGTTTCCTTGGCAACACACCACTGGCCTCCTCCTAATGTATATCCACTAAGTGACCCACACACCTAAAGCAGCTCTGCTCGTGCCATCTCGCACCAGTCGGTGGGACAGCCAGCGTGTTTAACACCAATAAATCATTCCAAAATTAATTTTGAGACATTAGTGTACTGGCGATAAACAAACCGATTAGATGGTTGGCTGCAGTTTTCAATGTGTGCAACAGGGTTGGATTTCCAGGAAAAAAAAAGAAAGATAAATGCTGGACTGCTTCGCGCTACAAAAGAACGAGAGCCGCTCGTCTTCCAGCAAAAGCAGAGATGAAGCTTTCAGAATTTCTCGCCACGGCAGATGGTGGAAGGAGAGAAAGGCCGATAGAAAAAAAGCCTTCCAAGATGTTTATCCTTTTCAGTAAAACGAAAGAGAAAACAAATGCATATGGAGGGAGGGGTA